>OX103971.1:70443792-70470836 GCA_944470395.2 Schistosoma turkestanicum | reverse complement strand
CATCCTGGATGCCCATATCTTCATCATCATCATATTTAGAACTTTTCTATTAAACTTATTACAAAGTCGATATTTCGACATAGTGGGCAACTTCTTGTCGATATATAAACAACAGAATAACTGAAGGATTCTCATTAATCCAATCACACATTCAACTGACTTTTTAAAATAAAAATATTAGTAAACATTATATTCTTTTTAGAATACTTATTCAGCAAATTCTTAAAGATAATTCACGTATACACGATAAGTAAATAGAGAAAAGAAATCTAATAGAATTGACATAATTATCAGAAAATTTATTTCTTATGCGATAATATTGGATATTATACTAAAAGCGTGAGTTTTAAAATGATCACTATTAATGAAATAATCAATAAATGTGAAATTAACTGAAAAAATCACTGTTAGTTTAATTTAACGAATTCTTCTGAAGTCCTACAAAAACTGAACACAACTGGAAAGGAAGGGGCTCAGGACAGAGTAATTTGGAGAATGCTGGTCAGTGGCCTATGCTCCATTAGGGGGTTGATAGGTGTATGTAAGTAAGTAAGTAAGCAAGTAAATAAGTTCTGAAATATTTAATATGTTCAGTGTTTTAACAAGTAAATAACTCATTTGAGTTGTATGCTGTAAGCTGAAGTCAACGTAATGAATCCTGTTTAAACATATCTCTCTTTGAACTGAATCCTGTTTACTTGCGTTGTCTGTTTCGCCCAAAATCAGGAATTTTTATGGAATAAAACCTACAAATTTGTACAAGATTAATTCTAGAAACTTAGGATTTTGCTACAAGAACGATTAATTGTATCACTTAGTTCAACAGCCTTCAAATAGTAGTATCGTTTATGTTTGAGATGTCAGTTTTGTAATCTCAAGAAATGCTGGTCAGTGGACTATGCTCTATTAGGTGTAACAGGTGTGTAAGTATGTCAGTACGTAATCTTGAGGAGTTTTAAATAAAATCTATGAAACAGAATTGAACCATGCATACGCAATTCCCGAAGCAAAGTAGAGTTCCTAATTAAATCGCGTTAGGCATTTACAATTTCTGAATGACCAGTCACTAAAACATAATTAGCACAAAAATAGTAGAACAAATTGATAGCTTCATACAATAATTGAAATGTTTAATTTTCTTCCCGATCAAATTCTATGCTACTAGTAAGTTTAAAAATAAAATTATCTGCTTAAACTCTGAGAAAAATTAAATTCCACTTGCGCACGTCCTAAAACTCACCGATAGTGAAGAAAATTTCTACCGCATGTGAATGATCACAGTGGAGTTTCATTCTCTAAGCTAGATGTTTTCGTTGTGAAGCTTTCATTGTTCAATGATTTACACAAAATTTTAAAAAAAAACTGTCAAACAAACACTGAACATCGTTTACCTAAAGAGCTCATGTACCACTTGCAAAATTTCATGTGTATATATATATTCAAACTTACCTAAAATTACTACATGGATGTATAATCCAATCACCTTGTTGTTCTTGTCTTAATCTTTCTCTATCTAACGCTAATTTTGTACCAAATAATTTCATGGCTAATTTATTACCGGTAGGTTGAAAAAATGCAAAAAATTGTTCTTTCAAATGAAATGATCCACTTGGTTTATCATCTTGACTTAACAGACTGTCAGTTTCATGATCAGTCGAATCACTTAAATCATGTTTATCACTACTAGTAGTAGTAGTAGCAGCAGTAGTAGTAGTAGTTAGATTATTCTCATTCAGTAATAAATGTCCTTTACGTAAACCTTTTTCACGTTTAATTTCATTGAGAAAATCTTGATCGGTTTGTAGTATGACATTACGTGTTCTAATAGTTTTCCCATTATTAATCTCATTATTATTATTATTATTATTATCAATATTATTTGAGGTAGTTTGTACAGAATCATGACAATTTTCAATGGAATTCCAACTTGTACTAGTGATATCACCAGATTTTGAAATGAAATTACTACGTGCATGTTGTTGTTGTTGGTGTTGTTGTTGTTTATAATTTACTGATGCTGAATGTCCAATAGGTTTTGTTAGACGAAAACTTGCAGCTAAACGTTTCAATGGTCGATTAATTGAATGTGATGTTTGTCTAGCTAAATTTTTTAAAGATTTTGGATTTTGTTTTACACTACTTGTTGTTATTGTATTTTTATTTGATGATGTTGATGTTACATGAGTTGATTGTGTATCATGTGTTAGATTATTTGTACTATTCAATAGATGATTGTTTGAATGATGTAATATGGTACGCGGAATTGGCGATTTATCTCTTTTATTCACTAATAATACACTATCATGTATTGTATCATCAAAACTATGCACACATAATGCACTAAGTTTACGATTAGTTCGATGTTCTCTAAAATCATCATAAAATTTCGATGATGATGCTGTGGAGGATGACGGTAAATTTAATCGATTGACATTATTGAATGTATTCTCATTGGATAGATTTCTATTTGACAATTGTTGAACTGATAATGAATTCAATTTACTATCAATATTAGATAAATTAGAATAATTTGTAAAAAATTCCAATGGTAAATCAGTTAACGCAGTACGTGATTGTCTAGCACTAGCAGCTAATACAGCACGTACTGTAGCTTCAGTGAATTTTTGTTCTTCTTCACTGAAACTTTGTGGTGTATTACAAATAAAACAACTTGATCGATGCAATGGTTTTGTTGACCAATCAGCTGAATGTGTTGTTGATATTGTTGATTCATTCATTTGTTCATTAATTGGTGGAATTCTTAAATAACTTGAAAAAGCTGAAGCTGTTTGTGATAAAGCATTAGTAGGATGTAAATATTGTGTAACATGTAATGTTGTTTGATCAGAATGTACACTAGATTGTCTATGAATATCTTCACTGGAAATTGTAGTTAATTTAACAGTGTTTCTTAGTAAATCCTCATTATTACTTGGTATATTTACTTCGTCAATGATTCGTTGTGGTGGTAATGTAGTAGTAACATTTTGTGGAAATTCAAGTTCATTATCAATTTTAAGTAATTCACAACTACGTTTTAAATTATTATTATTATTATTATTATTATCATTAAATGGTTTCATTATTTTTATATTCTAAAAATGATTTAATCATTTGAAATTCTCACTTCATGATAGGATAATATAAAAATTAAATTAAGCGTTATTTTAACATGTTTATTTATGGTAGTAATTTATTCTTGATAGCAAAAAAAAATATAAATAAATAAATTTAAAGTAAAAATATAATTTTTATTTCTTTCCAAATATAATAACCATTTGAAATTTTCTATTCATTTGTTATTCGCTTATCTATATTTTTCTATTTTCCTGATTATTTCAAATAAATTATGTATACTTCATTTTGCTCAATTGTAATTGGTCAATTTTAAATTTACAAATAAAAGTGATTGTAGAGTTTGAAGTGATTTGATTGGTTGAAATAATTATTGCATTACTATTCGTGAATGAATGATATTCAAACTTCAAACTACTACTACTACAGTTTATTAAATCATCTAATAATATGACCCTTTTATTTGTTGTAGTTCAAACTTATCAGATTAATTAAGTGAACTGTGAAAATGATAGTTTATTGTGAAATATATATATATATGTAAGCAGTTACACAGTTTAAAAAATAAATTCTTGGTAGAGCGCAGTACTAGGCAGCTTAACCAAAGAATAAGTGAACATCTCCCAGCCTAATTTATGAAGGAACAGATAAAAACAATAATCAGTTCTATCTTGTCACATCTGTTTGATAGTGGTCAAATTGTAGATAAATTTGGATCGTTTCGATCATTCCATCGTAGCGCCTCCACATATATTCGAGTTCGCTTATATCTAATTTCGTTAAGCCCTTTCGATTGATTTATTTGACCAAACCATTTGCGTAGCAACAACTTATATGTAGCATTCGTTCTTATTATTGTCTGGTATGTATGAGCTCACATGACGTGTCCCACTTGTCGTTTGACCCTGTCAACCATTCGTCGCTTTTATTTATGTGTGCATGCCTATCTCGTTGATCACATGTCTGTCTTATTTTTTGTCTGACTATAAATTCTTATCCATGCTCTATCTCTGGGATTTGGCTCATTAGCCTTCTGCACATCGCTTCATCTGTTCATTCCCCTATTCACTCGCTCGCCTGCTTCCCGGAGCTCGCATAACGGTTTTATCTTATAGCGCTTGTAGTCTGCCGTTCTGTTTGTGGTGTGTCAAAAATAAACATATTCAGCGCTTTGTGTTCACCTTCTGCTTTATAACCGTCAGACGCTACTTTGTAACGATTGTCTAGACGAGCTAATTACCAAGCTTTAGAACAAGTAGTAAAACGGCCACCACACCATCATTTCCCAACAGAGTTCGATCCCGCCTCCTAGATATATAAAAATCCATAGGAATTCCTACATTCAACCCCAATTTATGTGTTCAGAATAAATTCGTGACACCGTTGTCCCTTCCTTCACCCCATATAACTTAGCTAACGTTTAAGAAATTTTTGTATTTTTGTTACCATTAGAATCGTTTTCACATCCTATAATTTTTATTTGTAACCATGAATCGATCAATGTTAAACTACCATTAGAAACCTGGAAGCACCGGACGGCCGTTCCGTCCTGGTATGGGACTCATCAGCAGTGCGTATCCACGACTGCTGCACGCCGCAGGATTCGAACCCAGGACCTTCGGTATTGTGCGCGAACGCCCTAACCGTCAGACCACTGAGACGGTATCTAACGGTGTTAATGTCTAACTTGATCGAATTCACGGAGTTGCGCAACCTCATACACTGTATACATCCGAACAGGTTTGAACTTCACTGGTCACGTCTTCCCACTAGAACTCGGAGAAGATTCCTCACCAAGCTAATCACTAGTGAGCACATGTTAGGGCGTTCGCGCACTATACCGAAGGACCCGGGTTCGAATCCTGCGGGGTGCAGGAGTCGTGGATGCGCACTGCTGATGAGTCCCATACCAGGACGAAACGGTCGTCCGGTGCTTCCAGGTCTCTAATGGTGGTCGATTCATGCTTACAAATAAAACTTAACAATCTTCACAACAACGCCGCAATGCTATAATTTTCTGCCTCTTTCCGTTTGTATTCTTCACTATCTGATTATTTACTTACTTCTGATGTTTTGTAATGATTATTCTAAGTCTATTTATCCACGTTTGACCTATCATTTCAGATGTTGAACTATTGATAAAACTTTTGATATTGTATTTTATTATTCTTACTACTATCAATATACCTGTCTTCTTATTATGAACTTGTACTTTTCCCCATTATATGTAGTGGCGCAATCTATTTCATTGTAATTATTGACTCAAATTGCCGTGATTGGTTTGATATAAATATTCATGTATATTAGAGTAAAGCCTGATGGTGATCTAACTGAAAACAACAATATTTTTCGTTTATATCTGCCTTGTTCTAATGAAGGAAAATGTTACGCAATGAATTTCATAAAGTCATGACCAGTGGAGTTTAACCGTATCAGGTGTCAGGCGATTACCTACCGAAGACAATTTCGTAGACTGAATGAAGTTAGATGTTAACTCAGTGATCTCCAGATTAGGCGTTCGTGCGACAGATAGAAGGTCCTGGGCTCGTCCCCCGTGAGCGGAGGTTGTGTACGCGCATTTCTTATGAGTTCCATACCTGGACAAAAAAAACATTCAGATCTTCCAGGTTTCTGATGATTGTTTAACAATGATCGATGCAAGATTTCGCTGGAATTCAAAAATCTCCAAAACCCTATATAATAAAGATTTCAGAACAGTAACTCAAATAGATATTTACATTATTGGAATTTGTCTGATAATAAGTTATTTGGTTAATACTGAATAGAATCGAGTGAATACGACAACAATGCATTCAACCTTATATTTACCAATAAATACGAAGTATAAAGTTGAAACAGCTACCGTTTTCTTGATTACAATATTTTATACACATTTGAATGATATAATAATAACCGTAACATATCAGTAGATTTCGTTTATATTACATTTTCTGTAATTCTGTAAACTAATCAATCAATCAATCGACTTATTTGATTTGGTTGAAAAATTACTACACTCTCGTTTAAGATCTTAACGGGTTAGTAGCGTTAATTTTTACCAACTTTCATGATAAATCATAGAAAATATGATTTATGCTCAATTTTTCAATGAATAACTATGGTATCTGCAGAACATGTTTGTACTTGAATAAGAAACCTATGGATTGAATGACATAATTAAAAGTTGGAGAATGACAGATGAAGATTTGTGTGACATAAAAATTAGTTGAAAATGATTTCTGAATACATTATTAACTTTTAGATCAGTTATGCAGACTGATTAATAGTTGTATTAATTATATATGATATTAATTAAAATGGATAGTATATGAAATTATTCAATCGATAACTTACTATATGAACACAATTATGACATCATAAAACTAATCGCCTGTGATTGATGAATGCAACTAGATGATTAAATTACACAAGCACTGCTTCTTAACATGCAGCACAAGACAAGCCCACACTTGGAACCCCCAAGAAAAAGAGGAATTTCGAAAAACACATCATGCCGAGAAATGGAAACAGAGATGAGAAGAATGGACGACGATTGGACAGGACTAGAAAGCAAGGCTGAGGACAGAGTATGCTAGAGAACGCTAGTAAGCGGCCTATGCTTCATTGGGGGTAACAGGTGTAAGTGAGTAAGCTTCTTAAGATGGTGTCACGCAATAAAGACTTCACTTGTCACTAGCATTTCAGTGAAATAAGTCCTTGTTCACCATATCTATAAACTTGGTAGAATGTGGCCTGATTAGACATCCAATGTGATATAAATTTATGTGCATCAAATTACGAGTTATGTAGCTAAGTAGTTGGAATATTTCTATCAAATAGTTCATTCCCACGTCATCCAAAGTAATTATTTAATATTCCTACTTTCTAACTAGACAATAAGCCATTAGGTATGTGGGATAACAATCGTCGTTGTTGTTAAATTGATTTGTGTTCATTTGAATTCATCTGTTTGTTTCTTTCACAAATTTACATGGTTATATTTTCATTTATTTGCATAGGTTAAATTTTTCCCTTTTTCCAACAATACTACTTATTAGACTCTTTCAATTGGAATTTATTTACTTACACCTGTTACCCCAGATGGAGCATAGGCCGCCAACCAGTATTCTCTAAACTATTCTGTCCTCAGCCTCCTTTTCCCTTTTTTGTCCAGCTGTTGTTCAGTCTTCTCATATGTGTCTCCATTTTAAGGTGTAATGTGTTCCTTGGCCTTCCTCTTTTCCATTCAGCCTTGAGAATTCCAGGTGAGGGCTTGTTTTGTGACGTAGTTGGATACTAACCAGAAAAATAATTCAACTGGAATAGTTAAATTTATATCAATCATGACAAAAATAAAACAGCTGACCATCTATTTTCAAACCTTACAATAAGATAAACCAGACACACTGTTGGTGATCAGTTTGTAGTTAATTTCATTTACACAAAATACACTGAATAAGTTGATCATATAAATATATTCTATATTACAATGAACGAAATTATTAGTCAAATAGAACAATGATATCAATAACGTTAAGTTAAATAGTTTGAGATAGCTAGATACGATACCCATATACTTTCCGCCCCATACAGTTGAACTGTAAGCAGCGGAAATTCGAATAACTACAAAAGCCATGATCCAGAATATACAAGTATTGATTAACAGTTGTCTACGCAAAATACTGAGGATACGCTGGCCAGACACCATTGCCAACAACCTACTGTGGGAGAGGACAAACCAGATTCCAGCGGAAGAGGAAATCAGGAAGAAGCGGTGGAAGTGGATAGGACACACACTGCAAAAAGCACCGAACTGCGCCATAATACTGTTGGGGATGTTAGATCCCCAGAACTCGCTTGATAAATATCTTTATTTTGGATTTATTTCATGGGCTGATCACATTTTCCACCAGGAGAATCCTTGGCTGTGATTGGTTGATGTGTTATTTTAGTGTGCTATTTTGTGACTCTCCCAAGGATGTCTCTGTGGTGTATAAATAAACGCGATTTGTGTATTTGAGACTATTGTGTTTACTGGGTGTTTGTAGAATACACTTTCTACACTATATCGACTTTTTCTTCGGTTAGTTTTGGACAACGGATCAGAGTAGCATACCTGGACGCTGGTTCATTGTTTTTTTCTCATAATTCGATTAAGGTGAACCCGCAATAGTTTTAAGCATACCTAGAGACGATTGTAACAAAGGCAAGCCCTCACTCGGAACCCTGAAGGTCAAAGGAGAAGAGGAAGGCCAAGGAACACATTACGCCGAGAAATAGAGAAAGACATGAGAAGAATGAACAAAAATTGGACAGAACTGGAAAAGAAGGCCCAGGACAGAGTAAGTTGGAGAATGCTCGTGAGTGGCATATGCTCCATTGGGGGTAACAGGCATAATTCAGTAAGTAAGCTAGTTAACTCTAATCGATAAAGTTTAAATCGTAAACTTGACGAAATTGATAAACCCTATAGCATTTTTATTCAAAATTAGTTAATATCTAAGCATAGTACAACTTATAATATTGAGTTATTCTGATTTGTGAGTTGATTATAAGTGTACTGACAAAAACTGACTCTCCACTTTAAAATCAGATAATCATTGTTTATCGCATAGTAATAATCAATATTAAGTTAAAAATTTTATCGTATCTCGCTGTCCTTTAATCGGTGTATCTATTTCACAAGCATAAAACAAATTATAACACATTATTTTGTTCTATATTTCGAAAATTAGGAATATTTAACTGATTCTCTAAGCTAAAACTATGCTGTCAATGTGACTGATCATAATATATGGTTATAGATATAAAACGCCGTTGGATGCAAGCTCAGAGGTCTAGAGATCAAGTCCCGGGTTCAGTTACAACTTACAGGGTCTCGGATGCTAACTGTTAATGAGTTCCATACTAGACAAGACGGCTATCCAATGAGTCCTGGTTTGTAATGTTCGTTTAACATTGATCGACCCATGATTTAAATGAAGAGTAACTTTAGATATGATTTCTAGTTTATTGACAAAATATACATTTAAATCATTCATATAGTAATGATAAATAACATTGCTTTAAATAAAAATCGGGTATTTCAATTCGACATGATTATTACCTGGCTGTCATGGTTTATACTTTTCGTTTGTTGAAATTAAGGTATATATGCATTCTAAGTATACAACTTCGACAACAAACTCTCACAATTCCTTCGAGAAATTGAATCACAGTTAACAGTAAGCCAACGAAGCGTATTTCATTCTCTTTACAACTACTTATCAGCTAAACGTAGCTGTATCCTATTGTTGATACTCGTACTGATATTCGAACCCACTATACATCACTTCAAACGGCTGAGTTATTCGCCGAACTCAATGGCTTAGTAGATATACATAGCTTTTATATCAACAGTTTCAATATACAAATTTAATTGTTCAAATCTAATTTGTATAGACTTATGACGATTTGTGCTTCTAGTTTTATAATGAATAAATCATAATCATTTAGAGCAATCGATCACAGAGTATCAATTTTCGTTACAATTTTATAATTTCAATAAAAATTAATAAATCTCGTTGAAACAAACTAATTAGTTGTTTTTCCACCTATCTTCAATCAATCTATCTCTTGGGGATGTTAGATCCCCAGAACTCGCTTGATAAATGCTTTGTTTTGGTTTTCACGTTTGCGAGCTTGGGCTGATCAGTTCACCTTCAGATTTCATTTCCTACCAGGAAAATCCATGGCTGTGATTGGCTGCTGTGTATTTTAGTGTGCTATTTTCGTAACTGTCCCAAGGACGTTTCTATGATGTATGAATAAACGAGAATTGTATGCTTGATTGTACTGTGATTGCTGGGTGTTTGTAGAATATACTTTCTACGCTTACCAAGACTTCTGTTTTACAGCTTGGGATTCAAGGTAGCCTACCTGGACGCTGGTAATTGTCTCGTTCGCGTTAATCGACTAAGGTAAACTCGTAATAGCTTCAAGCGTACCAAGTGACGAACATAGCAATTGGCGACGGTGGTTTTGGAAACATGGATCTTGCCAAACTTGAATTATTGATTGAGCAGCAGCTGAAACTGATGCAGATGTTTACAGACATGAAGATTTCCCCTTCCACACAGCCCAGCTCATCTAATGCAACCACAGCTCCATCGGTCGATGGCATCACAAATAGCATAGCTGAATTTCATTATGATCCTGATGCGAATGTTACTTGTGATATGTGATTCCGGCGTTATTTAAATTTGATTTCACCAACCAAGATGATGCTTGGAATGTTCGGCTGCTACTTTGAAAGTTGGGTGCAAGTGAGCTGGACAAGTACTGCAATTTCATCCTGCCTTTGAACCCACGAGATCGTTCACTTTCTGAGACAGTTCAGACATTGAGCCAACACTGGCGAAAACTCGTCACTATTTAATACTCGTTATCGATGTTTGAAGCTAATTATGAACGAAGATGATGATTTTCTTACGCACGTTGGCATCGTCAACCGTGAATGCGAACGCTTTCGGTCGAAGTCTTTGTCGGAAGATCAGTTTAAAGCCCTTATACTCATCTGCTGCATTAGATAAGATGCATATTGTTGATGAACAAAAAAATACACAACGACAGTTTTGGATCTAAACTCTTATGATTCTGTAAGAAAAAAAGTGAATTTCAAATCGGCATGCTTAGGTCTCAATCAATTTGATTGTGACCAATTCGGTCACTTGGTAGCTGCCTACACTGTGGAAGGGTTCTGCTTGTCAGAAGGGACATCGGCCTGATGACTTCCAAAAGAACTCGGCTTTCATCATGGAAAGTCATAACTCTTCTAAATGAAGACCTTCTAACTCCCAGAGCAGGATTTATATGGTTTGAACTACTTTTTCTTGTTAGCGTTTTTTTAGCGAGGCCTAAATCATCAAATTATGCAACCAAACAAACTGAGAAGACAATCAAAGAAATGCATTTTAAAAAACAATAATAAGACAAGACAATAAGTTGACAAAAATAGAATAATCAGTTGATCAGAAATTAAAACGAGATGACAATAATATGAGTGAATATATCTATCTGTGCAGTGATAATCTATTGCTGGCCTCATGTGTATAGTCACTACTGGAAAAGTCCTACTGCTTGTCTTTTAGCGGCTGGGGTGCAGTTTACGAAAATGAGAGGACGAAAAGCAATTGTCCGGAGCCTAAACTGAGTTGGTGGATACTGGGGACGTTAGATCGCCAGAATTCACTTGTAAAATGTCCTGATTTTGTAATTTGATTCCGAATTTTATGTTTTCGCTCTAGAAGACGCTAGTTTTGACCTTGAACTTGCATTTCCCACTCGGAAATCCTCGACTGTCATTGGCTGATGGATTATTTTAGTACGCTCTCATCAAGGGCGTTTTATCATTATATAAATAAGCTTGAGTTGTGTGCTTGTTGACCTCGTATTATTGGGTGCCTATGGAATACTTTCTCTACGTCTTATCAAGACTTCTAGTGTGGCCTGGGACGATCGGATTAGAATAGCCTGTCGCGTCACCGCCTCGCTGATCTTTGTTCCGTTAACCGAGTAGGTGAACTCGTAACAGCATCCAAACATATCGGTTGTTACTGATAGTGTCTGGCCAATGGATCCGAAGTAGTTTTCGTAGACAACTGTTTCTGTCCAAAATTACTCTTATCTGATGTTGTAATAATATTGTCCAGAAAACCAATGAAAGCTCCATGATTGAAACATTCAGTTGAGAAAATACAACTTGATCGAAATGATTGCACACTTTTTAGCGTTTTGTATTCAACTAGTTTTGAAATTATTCGTTATGTGCTTTAAGTTTCTTGAAATCTTATCTTTTCTCTTGTAAACTGTAGGCTAAGTGTGAACAGAATAACACCATTCGTATTATTTATAGTCATTGAAAATAATAAACCATTTTTTTCACTACAGACATACACAGAAAATTAGAATACTACATTCACCAGAGGAATATTGGTTTTAATGAAATTAAAAATTTAATTAAATTTTTTCAATAAAAGAATTTATTGCTTCATAAATAGCACTATTCAGAACTAATGCTTCAACCAACATCAGTGATCAACTTCAATTTGTAGGTACTGTTACGAATGGATCTAGTGTATAACACCTTTTACATTCTGTAGTCGTTTGATCAGAAACAGATGAACAAGATTTTTTGTAAAGTTATCTAGATCGTGTGCTGTTACGAGTATGAGGGCGGTTGTCACTTCCCGGCTACCCACACTCCGGAAAGGTGTTTCTTGAGGAACCTGAAAAAGTGGGTAGATTAGTGTTGGTCTTAGAGACCGGAGAGCGTGACCGCAGGGGCCAAATGACAACTGCTTGAAGCCAGTCACGCACGGCCTTTTTATGGGAAGTTAGCTACGCTCTTGTTGAAAAGGCCTTGCCGCCGGAGAGGTAGGGTGAGGTGTGACACTTTTAGCGTCGACCTTTTCTAACCCCCCTCCTTCCTTGTGAGAAGGCAGCATCACTGCAGATGCTGGTTGTCCGAGGGAAACACCTTACTGCTGTCACATCCCTCTGCAGTCAGCAGTACGACTTCGCCCTCAGAACTCAAGTTTCTGCTTTTAGTCTCATCGTTCTCCAATCGACCTGACTGGCATAGTAGGACCTACAGGAACATATGTTCGAGCCAATATAGGTCGGCTGGGTCATCACGACATGCAAGCCCGACCGCCACGTCAAGGTAGCAGCTACGGCCGGGAAATCTATTTAACCTGGCACATGATTGAGAAGACTAATTATGAATAAAAGGTTGTTGTTGGAAATAGAATAACTACAATTAATTCACCCTCAGTATATAAGGTAAGACCCTGACAAAGTACATAGTCAGCTTCTTCCAGTAGCATGATGCGTTTGCCATCTCTCTCGCTTTTGACGCTTGGCCTTGAGACAACATGCGGACACTGGCACTTAATGCATTATTTCATTCAGCCTGTTAGTTCTGTATCCGCCTGAATAAAGATAGGTGTACGTCATCCTCAGGAATGTACACCAACCACTTTACACGTGGTCAGACCGAGGACTTTCAAATTTTGCGTACAAAAGAATTTATATCGCTGACTTGGAATGTATCAGAACACACCAGCTAATATGTATATATATATATATATATATATATATATATATATCCAGCAAGAGTGAAGTTAGAAATGTGGAATGATACAATGAGCTTACTGTGAGACCATGAGGTACTGAACTCAATCCCTGGATGGTCGTGAGTTCACTCTTCTGAAAAATCTCAAACCATCACAAAACAGCTGTCTAAACCATCTTAGCCCGTATTGGTTCCCCCCACTCAATGTACTCAATACCCAACCAAGTCATAGATAGAAATATACAAACTAGAATCCAATATCAATACATTATCTAATCTATTTTTATCCATTAGAATTTTCATTAAATGTCAACTTCCGTTATCTCAATTATTTAATACTGGAAGTTATACAACTGGTCATATAATGAGATAACGGTAGAAATTTGGACCATAAATAAAATTCCTGATGTTTATATATTTCAGTGTTTCAAATAAACACATAATTTGTTGTCAGATTGATAGATTTACATTGATAAGCATTAAATAACGTTATGCAGTGCATAAAAAATGAACAAGGTTTTCAAGTCCTTAAAACTATATTAATGACTGATTCATAATGAGATTTGGTTGAGTGTATTGTTTATCTATTGTGAATAATAGTCAGTCGGTTACAACGTAGAGCTTCGTATACACGTACATCATCAATTCAAGTTGCCACACCACATTAACAAAGACAGATGGGATTGTCGATTAAAATCCCATATTAGTAGATGTAGTAGGAGAATGAACAGTACTCGGAAAGATCACGGTCCGAGGTTATCATTCAAGAAGTATACATAATCCCGTGGAATAAACTTAAAAACAAAAAGATAAAGGTGATGAGGAATTCAGACGATTAGTTTTCGAACGAACGCAAAGAATGGATGCACCTACGCGATTCCAGACGATTTTGAGCCATGTCGTTAAAGGTCTCTAATCGTCGGTTACTATCGTCTCGCGGACCTCAACCAGATAGTCTATTATACTTAACAACACGGCTCAGTCCACTTGTCAGTGACTTCATGGATTTCTGCCATGTTTTGGTTTGGCCGCCCATAACTTTCTTCCAACCTACTCCTACACCACAAAACATCGATCGTCAAGGCAGTCTGTGGTTAGGAATACACAACGCATGACCCAACCACCTCAAATGAAGTTTCGATACCTCATCTATTGTGAATAATGAACTTACGCTAGTAGAATTATAAAACCAAACCATTTAATTTTAGCTAATTATATTGTTGTCTTGTGGTTGTGATCTAGTGTAAACCTTAAGATACTCAAACATTTACAGACAACAATTGAGTTACTATATTACGACTGACCTTCCTTGAGTTCGACAACGGTAATTTGCACCCAACATGTGATAGCTAACGCAGTAAGAAGACAAATTCCAAAAGAAAACAAGCAGTAACAACAAATTGGTACAAATTTCGTAATGAAAGCACGAGAAATGAATTTGAAGCATACAGAAATTTAGCAAAAACAATAACAACCAATCAGAAAGCAAGGGTCATTTAGGGAAATTGAAATGTTCGAGAAGCGATCATTTCTGAAATAACTATTGTATATTTAACGAAATCTGATCGCCCAATACATCGATGATATTTCAATGCTAATGCCATAAATAAAATGATGTGTCATTGAGTAGTAAGTAGTAACCGAAATCCTATTTAGTTTTTGGGCATGATACTCGGATGCTGAGTCGAAGGTGTGCACAGTTGAGAACGAAATGGTCATTTATTATTTTCAGGTTTTCTAATAATGATTTAACTTAGATTTTAACTATAAAAACTTATATAAGTCTAGTTGATTGTGTTAATTTAATTGTATTTTTTTATCAAATTCAACATTCATCGTCCTCATTTTATAAAAAGGAAATACTGTTAGGATACTCACCAAATATCCTAAGAATACTATTTTTAAAAGTACAATCCTATTGGCCGAAATTATGATCGTTCTAACCGTCAAGGTCAAATACTTCAATGCTGCTTTTTATTGGTCATCTGGACTGTCAATGTCATTCAAATGTTCTTTTCTATTGGTCGGCCTAAACTGTCAATGTCACAGACGTTGATGCTCTTTATTATTCGAACTTAGTGTATAAATACGCACTATCTGAAAGACTTACTAATTCCGTTTCCCCTACCTACCTCTTCTTCTGTATTCGACCCAATAAACAACTTCCTTCCACGGTGTTGCGTTCTGATATCTACGAGATTCGGAAATAGCATTTTGGGTCGTATTGGGATATTTGAATTGGACGCCGTTAGGACTGAAGAGCTATACGTAGCAGCGTTACAAAGCATACACACACAGTTTATGTATGTCAAAATAAATAAAAACAATTCTACATTTTGACAAAATTTATTTGGACAATTTCAACAACAGATGATCAAAGAAATACAAATTTTATAAATAAATAAATAAAAAGATTATTAGAATTTTACACAATGAATTAATTATCAACTATTTACAGTAACGATCAGATTTCATTTTTTCACGTCTAGAAAAGAGAAGACAAGGAAAAAAAACAGACAAATGAAAATTGATTTCGCAAGTCAACCAGTCATATTTAAATGTATATCAAAGTGTATTTTAGAAATTCAGTTTATTGATAATATATGTGCCTTGGACAAGTAGACTAATTATTCAACTTTTTATAGAAGAGCTTAAAAAGACGAATAAATGTTTAATGCACTCTGTCTGTACGCAGACAACTTTAGTCTTACTTACTTGCTTACTTACACCTATTACCCCAGATGGAGCACAGGCCACCACCAGTTTTCTCCAACCTACTCTGTGTTCTGGGTTTCCTTTTCCAGTGCTGTTCAATTTTTGTTCATTCTTCTCATATATTTCTCTATTTCACTTGATTGTTTGGCCTTCTTCTTTTCCTTGCACCTTGAGGGTTCTAAGTGAGGGCTTGTCTTGTGATGCAGTTGCATACTTTCTGCAATATGTGTCCTATCCACTTTAACCGCTTCTTTCTGATTTCATCCTGCGCTGGAATCTGGCTTGTTCTCTCCTACAGTAGGTGGTTGCTGATGGTCTTCGGCCAACTGATCCAAAGTATTTTGCGTAGACAGCTGTTAATAAATACATATATCTTCTGGATGATGGCTTTCGTAGTTCTCTAAGTTTCCGCTCCATACAGTAGAACTGTCTTGACACTTGTAATTAAATTTTTGATTTTGATGTTTGTTAGCAGCTGATCGAAGTTCCAGATGTTCTTCAATTTTAGAAATGTTGTCCTTCCTTTCCCGATCCGCGCCTTCACATCTACATAAGATACACCTTGCTCAACAATGCTGCTGCCCAGATATGTAAAGATTTTCGCGTCCTCCAAAGTATCTCCATCAATAGTGATTTGATCGGTGCATGTTGTGTTGTATCGGAGAATCTTGCTTTTCCCTTTGTGTATGCTGAGCCAGATCATCAACAAAGTCCAACTGAATCCTGAGTTTCCACTGAATACCGTGCTTCCCTCCAGATGCTGACGTCTTTATAATCCAGTCCGTCACTAGGAGAAAGAGAACAGGTGAGAGTAAGCAACCTTGCTTGACACCGGTCTTCACCTCAAACGAGTAGTCTGTCAGCTGTCCTCCGTGCACGATTTTGAAGTTTAATCCATCATAAGAATTCCGTATGATGTTGATATGAATGTAATGTGTACTTCTTTTCAACAGAAAAAACAAATTGGTGAATTCCATGGCAGAAGAAGATATCATTTTGAAAACAATTAGTTTGTAAAACACTTAATTTAATTCTAATTGATTTTAATCATTCGAATTGAGAACAAATCTTGAAATTGCAACTTCTTATTGTCTGACAATAGTTGTGTGTATGCTGAGTTCTAGGAATTGCTGAATCTCCGACGAACAATTCAAGAACATAATACACTTTTTTTAAGGTCGACAAGTAAACAGCCTACCTGGCATGTCAATCAAATATCTATCACACTGTTGTGGTGTTTCGTTCTCTGAGCTGCATGTTTTGGTTGTGGAGCTTTCATTGTTTCTCGTCTGAACAACATCATCAGCAACACAAACTTCAGATAGAAGTGAAGTATGTTCCACAAGCTTACGTTTGAATTGCTAGCTATTATTATTCAGAAACGATTACTAATCATCTATTTGTCGCTTGTTTGATTCATTTCCACATTTGACCACTCTATGTATAAGCATCGTTTTTTATTTTACGGCATGATGTAATACTGTATGTGCGTTTGTAATAATAATAATAAGAATAAGAATAAGAATAATGACAGAAAAGTAAGCAGTTGTCTTCTCTTATTCAGACTCAAGGATAGGAATCGATCGGCCGACAGGACCGAAGTGTACGTTCATTTCAGTTCTAGGTTAGCCGTGTTTGCCTAACAGCAAGGCGTGAGACCATAGACTATAGACGGATAGCAAAATAATAACAGGAATTCTAATCGGCGAATCAATCAAATGGTATCGATAAATAACTCAGACACAACAGATACATACATAATCATGCTATCCAAAGTAAAGTGAAAACAAACCAGATTATAACAAAAGAAGAAATCAGGAAGAGGCACTGGAGGTGGATAGGAAAAACATTGCAGAAATCATCCAACTGCGTCACAAGGCAAGGCCCTCACTTGGAGTCCTCAAGGCCAAAAGAAAAAAAAAGAATACCAAAGAACACACAACGTTGAGAATCGGAAGCAGACTTGAAAATAATGAACATCTATTGCGTAGAACTAGAAAGGAAGGCCCAAGACAAAGTAGTGGGTTGGAGAATGCCTGAGGGTAACAGGTGCAAGTAGGTGGGTACAGTGTGGCTCATATCCAAGGATCAGGCGAATGACTTATTCTAAATAAAAATTTATAAGCTATATGATATATAGATTAAAACTAACTATATGATTGCGAATGCATTTTGTACGCTTTAATTTTGTGCAAAATATTCATTTTGTACAACATCACCTCACACTTAACATTTATTGATTCTATATTCATTACATTTAAACTATGTTCTGTGTTTTTTCACCAAAAAGTTATCGAGATTACTGAGTTTCATTGGAAATGCGAAACGATCATTGTTAGACCACCATTAAAAACCTGGAAGCACTGGAAAAATTATAAAATGTACTCATTAGTGACCAGCTTCGTGAAGAAATTCTCGGAGTTCTAGTAAGAAATCATGACCAACCATGTTGGGTGTAGGCAGTTACTCACCGATGACAACGGATGAGGTTGAGCAATACCTTGGATTGATTCAAGCTAGACATTAACATCGTTCGGATGCCGGTTCAGTGGTCTACAGGTTAAGCATTCGCACACGTGATCGAAGGTCATGGGTTCGACTCCTGAGTGTGAAGGTCATGGATGCGCACTGCTGACGTATCCCATAACCGAACGAAACGGCCGTCTCTCAGCTGATGTGTAATTAAATAAAGTTGTATCATGTATTGTTTCTGATTAATTGATCAAAATGAACAATAAAAACCCACAAGATATAGTTTAGTTTGAACAAATGAAATTCAACAATTTTAACTAGCAAGGATTCTTGGGGAAAAAAAGAACAAATTAACACACCGATCTAGTAGACATTCATATAAATTGCCAGAATGACGAGCACGTTTTACATCACTGAATTCTTCTTTGCTTAAACGAAGCTTTTGATCTTGCCAACTTTGAAATTTACGTCTACAAAATAGAACAGATTCAAAAATATTTGTTTTGTTCAATAATAAGAAATTAAACAGATGATTTGATTTGATTTTATAAATAATTACAATCTTCAAAAAGCAGCACATGTATAAACAAAAGAAAATTTGCATGATCATTACATTTCTCTTTATCAAACTCTAATGAAAACTGACATGAAGTATAGTGTAAACGATAGTGTTAATTAGGAATATAGAAATACAGTATCGAGGGAGCAATTAATATTATGAATTAGGTTTTATGATGAATAGTGAATTAGTTTTAAATTATTTTCAAATCATGAATCGACCAATGTTAGGCCACCATTAGAAACCTTGTAGCACTGGAGGACCGTTACGTCCTGGCATAAGACTCATCACCAATGCGCACCCACGACTCCTGCTACTCACAAAATTCGAACCAAGCACCAAGACAGGTCATCTGCGAAGTCCAGATCGTTCAGGAGCATCCCAACTGTCCAGTGTATTCCATGATCCCCCTGAGATGTTGACGTTATCATAATCCAGTCGATCACTAAGAGAAAGAGTAAGAGTAAGCGAACCTGCTTGACGCCCGTCTACAATGGGAACGAGTTTGTGAACTGACCCTTCATGCACGAGTTTGCAGTTAAATATATCGTAAGAGTTCACTACGACGATGACTATCTTCTCAGGCACACCATTATGTCGACGGGCTTCCAAAATGTCATCCTATCCACACTGTTGAATGCTTTCTATGAGTTAAGGATGTTGATATACAGTAGTGAATACCATTCAACTGATTGTTCCATAGTGATCCGTAGTGTTGAGTCAGATTTAGTCGGTATATGATTGATCCATACGCAAGCCAGATTGCTGATCCCAAAGCTGCGCGTCCACTGAACTTTCATTTCCTTCAACAACACTCTTTCAAAGACTCTTCCTGGTATTGAGAGAAGAGTGATGCCTCTGTAGTTCTCACACTTGCAATGATCTCCTTCTTTTTGTATCTTGACGAGGTCTCTTTCTTTCCAGTCTGCTGGTACTTGTTCTTCCTCTTAAATCTTGATGAACAGTGCGTGGAACATATTTGCAGTCACTGCTGCGTCAGCTCTCAATACCTTAAATGGGATGTTGTTTAGTCATGCTGCTTTGCCGTTCTCGATTTGTTTGATGGCCATAATGGTTTCTTTAATTGTTGATGGGTCAACATCAATGTCGGTGATTGGCTTTGCCTTCCTTGTTCTTTACCAGTCACTGTGGTTTACCGTATTTTTCAGTGGGCTTCGTTGTATGGTATGGTTGTTTCACGTTTCCGTCTCTTGCATCTTTTTTCGCCATCTTCAATTTACGGTAGACAATATCGATTTGTAATTCAACTGCCAGGTACATGTTTATGTACTCGAAATTCAACCATACTATACGAAGGCTAAAAATACTACTACCTAGGCTTCTTAAAGTAAAGTAGACAGAGCACAATCCGAGCATGTAACCCATTGGTCGAAAACTGAGTGTTCTATTCGCTAAGTCACTCACTTGAATACAAATATGAGTTGTATAGAAGATAGGAAAAAAGTAGATTAAACAGCAACTTACACATAATTAACTTCAGCTTTTTTTAAACCTTCTCGTTCCTCTTCTGGTATATCCAATAATGGATCATGAATGAGTGGTTTATTAGAACGAAACTATTGAGAAAGAAAAATGATAATAAAGTGTAGAAAATATCACGTTTATATCGATTCAAAGTTGTCGCATTATGCCAGTTCCTATAAGTTGAATGTTACTTATAGTAGAAATAAAAAAGTCCTATACACAGTTATCTATAATTAAAAATAAGGTGGAAAAGTCGCACAATATCGTAAATTGGCTAATGTTCGACATTAGTACCATGGGATGCGGGGTTCAGTGATCTAGAGGTTAAGTGTTCATGCGCGAGACCGAAAGTCCTAGGTTCAATTCCCGTTCACAGAGTCATGGATGCACACTGCTGATGAATCCCATACTAGAACGAAACGGCCGACTAATGCTTCGAAGTTTCCAGTAGTAGTTTAACACTGATCGGTTCATGATTTCAATGAAAAACAAAGCGGTACGTACTTTCGAAAAGTCACTTAAGTATTGTGTTACCACTGAATAAATGTTGAGGGGTCCCAGTAACACTCACCATTTATTTAAATGAAGTACGATAAAATAATGCTCAAAGTCACATTAAAACAAACTATCAATCTATGAAATTGCTTACAACTAGTTTTGGTTGTGCAGGAGAATGAAAACTTTTCCAATGATGTCTATATTTCAGCTAATTGGAAAGATTTATGCAATCATTCATTTAAAGATGATAAAGTTAAGACAACGCCTATAAGTCACATGCAGTAGAGTGTCACTTTGAAGTTACTGCCAAAGCGAAGAGTGACGAATCCGAAGACCATATGATATGTAGGAGAAGATAGATAAGAATGTGGTTTGCTTTGCGAATGGATGTTTGAAAATAAGGTGTACACATTTCAACTATTATACACTGCTCATTTATGACTTGTTCTCACTAGAATATTATAAACTTTTATATAACTAAACATAAATAATTCAAATATACATGCTCTGGTACAGTTGAGAGTGAGAAAAATGTGTTCTCTCTCTCAAAATGCTTCTATATGGCCGTGCGTACATAACCACTGACAGTGAAGTCCTACTCACTGCCTCCTTACTACATAGATTCTTTTCTTACCAAATCGAGAGGATGAAAAGCGAATACCCAGTTAGGACTTTAACACCACTGGTCACCAACTGCCATGGTACTGCATTTTCTGATGTTCAGCGCCACTGCCTTGTGGGCCGTATCACAGCCTACTCAAAAATTTAAGAAGTTGTCTAAGGTACATAACTATTTAAGTGCCCTATTGTACCATTGTTTACTATCCTAATTACTGACTAGATATTTTAATATCAAACTGATTTGCAAAAGAAAATGACATACAGCAACCATTTCATTAGTTTTGGCTTGTTGACTAATGAATGCAATATCATCTGTATTAGGATCCACTGAAAGGAAACAATTGTTTGCTCCTAGCATAGCACTACGACCATCTTGAAAAATTGGTTCGAATTGTTCAAAAACTCCAACAGCATCTGCTGTAGCAGTTAATGCACCATCGGATTTAACGGAAACACCAAGATATCTGCCATAACTATATTTATTTATTTTTAAACAAGAAACAAAATTAAGAAAAAGTATTGTGCTTATAGTAAAGAAAAAAATTAACAGTTTGCAAATAGAATAAAGCAAAGAAATATGACACAATACGAATCAACACTGATAATCAAGCTTTAATCCTCTATTAAATATGAATAAGCTTATAGTCGCTCTACCTTTAAACCACTTATTTGTTAGTTGACTAATAATCTCCTGAATTCCTCATCACCTCTGTCTTTCTGTTTCTAAATTTATTTCACTGAATTACACTTCTTGAATAATTTCTTGGGACCCTAATCTTCTCCATTACTGCTAACACTTCTACTAGCTCCACCACTATGGGATTTGAACTGACAATCACGTCTCTGTGCTAATGCGGTATGTACGTACGCACAAAGTTCTACGTTGTAACTGATTGACTGACTGACTGATAATCATGTTTAGATCAGTGTCCAATATTTTATAAGGATATCATTTCATTAAGATAGAACACATTCTACTAAGCAGCTATGCTGTCTACTGATAACGGCAAAGAGGGTGGCTAACGCTATAAAATTCAGCCTTGTAAGCGGTTGTTATCCATGCATAATGTATCGTCATCTCATAGAGTTCATTAGTTAGTGTTATTTTCTTTCTTCCAACTTGACAATCGGAAATTACAAGCTGAAATCTCCAATCAATCATTTTTAGACCACCATTAGAAACCTGTAAGCACTGGATAGCCGTCTCATCCTGGTATGGGACTAATCAGCAATGAGTTTGCACGCGAGACCGATGGTCCTGGGTTTGAGTCCCGCGAGATGCAAGAGTCGAGGATGCGCACTGATGATGAGTTCCATACCATGACGAAACGGCTGTCAAGTGCTTCCAGGTTCCTAATGGTGGTCTAACAATGATGGATTGATTGATGATCTCAACTTGTAAGAACACTGATCTCCATTACTCTAATTAAAAAAATTGGAAATTAGTTTACAAAATTCTACTCTATTGCGCTTCTATTTTTCTATTTAAAAAACTCATATTCACTCACCTGTATTTATCCATACTACTCGAAATGCATAGAACTCTTTCACAACAATAACAAGTTCGGATTCGAATGATGATCAAGTTAGGATGTCATTATAATGCAAATATTATTCAGGAACGAGGCCTTAGAATAATAAAACTTAATGGTGAAAATATCTTAGTTTTTTGGCAATCCTTTGCACTACCTCCAGTTATCTAACATCAATACAAACTAATACGATATTCATTTTCAAGTTGAATACAAAACGGTATTCCAGTAGAATAAACTTTATTATCCAAACATGTCCAATACAAACTAATTCCCTTTAAAGGGGATTTGGTTACAGACTCTATCAATCACAAATTAAGAAAAATTACATTGTAAAGCTTATTTAAGTTTATTCAGAAAAGAAAACAAACAAAAAAAACGGCTACTCACACAAACTAACCCAGATTTAAATGCAACTTTAGTATCCGAAACTTGCATCGCAGTGAAAATCTCCTCTGGAGCTGGTGGTTCACCATACTTTCTTGGTGGCCCAACAACAACCAAACCTTCATCGGTCGCTGATAAATAACAAGCAGTTGTAAACTGATTCTCATTATCAGAGTGTATCACTTTTTCAGGTTCATCAACTGTCTGTTTATCAATTGCAACATAAACTTGTATTGCTATTGAATCTTTGACTTCATCGAATTGTTTAGCAGACCACCAGCCACCATGTGCATCTGCTTCCAAGATACGTCCTGTTTTTTCAACTTTTAATTTTGATTCATGATGTCGTTTATGGTGTTTAGTTTTTTTCTTTTCACCTTTTAATTTCAATTTTCCAGGACGAACAAATGAATAACTGTCCATTGTTTGAAAACTGATGAAAGGTATTAAATATATCGACAAATATATTATATACTACATAAATTATGCATTCATTATCAATAATGTCAACGAATAATGATAATATTACACAAAAAATTAACCAAAAAAATACTTGCCATGAATACAGTAACTGTGAAGATTAAGTGAAAATAGTTTTACAAAATAGAAACCAACTATAATAACACTAGATAACTTCTGCCATTATGTCAATCTTAATCAACGTGAAGCCTGATAAAAATTATGTACTGAGCCAATTTATCATACCAAGTTTGCATAACAAGATGGAATAGGAAAAGAGTTAAAGGAAATGTAGTATTAATGATATTGAGAAAATAAGTATAGAGAATATGGCTCCGAAAGACAATAAACAGATACGTATGCAAGAATATTTCAATTCAAGACCGTGGGGAAGATAAAAGACGAATGTGTCTAGATTATTGTGAACAGTTCCAAGCAATGATGGGCGAAATGGTACAGCGAGGACAGCGTTTCTACAAGTGGAGAACAACTAGAACTCAAAACAACGGTCGACCAACATCAAATTGAGAATTTTCAACACAAATGTCAAGACATTTCTATTGTGTAGAGTGTAAACTAAAAGAACTATGACAGCCATGTTCCAAAAATTAAGGTGTTTAAAAACAGCTGTCTACGCAAGATATTTCGTCTCTGTTCGCCAGAAACTATCAGCAACAGTTTACTGTGACAGAAAACTATCCAGCTTCTGACCGATGAAGAAATTAAGGAGGTAAGATGTGGGTGCATAGGACACACATTGGTGAAATTATCCAACTGCGTCACCAGGCAAGCCCCAACTTAGAATCCTCAAGGTTGAGGGAAAAGAGATAGACCAAAGAACACAGTGTGCCGAGAATCGGGAGCAGACATCAAAAGAATGAAGGGCTATTAGGTGGAACTAGAAAGGAGAACGGAAGACAAATTTGGTTGGAAAATGCTGGTCAGTCGCATATGCTGCACGAGGGGTAACAGGCGTAAGTAAGCACTTCTGAATTACTCTTACTCAAGCAAGCATTGCTCGTCAGGTTAAGCTGTGATTAAGCATACATAACTCATATTCTAGTATTCTCAGTCGGTAAGAAGTCATATCCTCATCAACCGATTTACCACTTTAGCTTAATGCCATCGGGCTCGAACGCAACACTGCTCACTAGGTTGTTCCATAAAATGCGATCAATGCTGCAAAGGCCATGTTTCACGTCCAATAAATTATAACAGAAGCAGCCCATTTTGCAGTATTCTAATCCTTTGGTCGACTGAAAAAATTAACTGAGCTTTCTACATTTGTGCCGAGATTTCATCAGAGACCGGTGCTCCACGGCTGACGGTACTTTCAACGTAAATGAAGAGATCAAAGGACACAACTACTTCATTTTCTATCACTAAAACGCGATCTAGAGGAAAATGAATGTCCAGTAACAGTGTTCGAGAATTAATTTGTATATCTCTTTACTGTTCTTAACTAATTATACATCATATATAATACATAAGATAAAAATTAAGACCTAACATTCAGGTCATAACTTCCGTAGCATTACAGTGAACTACGGAATTCGCATCTATCAATGTCTCATGTTTTAACAGACTTATAACCATGTGTATTCTGTGCGTGAGTATATTATTATATTAGATGAAAAACTAGATCTGGTTGGTGATCTTGTCTATATTTGTGGGGCTGTGTCAATAACCTGACATTGCGAGTAATTGTTTTTCAGCGGTATCGCATTATTGTACATCAATAGTCGACTGGCACTGTGAACCACTTTGATTTTTCTCAAAGAAAGTGAATCCTACTTGGAAGAGAATCGCTAGCAATTTACTCCGCAATAAAGCATTTCCTGAAAATGCTTGAGGGCACCATTTCTACAGTGTATATTCACGAAAGCACTAAACGCCAGGTAGGATAATTATTTGCCAAGGGAAATTCGACAAATTGAATTTATTTCCTAATTTACGTCTAGCATACAATATACTAAAGGGAATAATAATGAAGTAGCAGATGCATTATCCGGAACGATGATAAACGCTCTCATCCAATCCGAAATCGATTATCACAAACTAGCAGAACTGCAAAAATATGGATGTTGAGTTAAGCAGACTAAAATCGACCAACAAAACTTCTTTGGTACTCAAAGAAACTCGACTCGACAAGGTAAGTATCACATGTGATGGTTCTATGGGCCGACTACAACCATTTATTCCGAAGCCATTAAGACGAAAAGTTTTTTAAACTATGCATAATATATCTCATCCTGGAATAAAGGCCACAATTAAACTAATCAGTGAGCGTTTTGTCTGACCAAATGTGAACCGGGATATTCGTAAGTGGATGCAAGCATGTATAGCATGCCAGAAAGTTAAGGTACATCGTCACGCTAGTTCCGCAGTAGGTCCTTTTCGTCACCCTGACAGCAGGTTCGAGCATATACACATCGATATTGTGAGACCACTGCCGATTTCAAATGGCTTTGGTTACGTTTTCACTTGCATTGACAGATTCACGCGATGGTCTGTAACAGTGCCCATAAAAGACACTTCAGCCGAAACTATAGCCAAAACCTTAGTGGAGTACTGGGTTTTTATCATGGAGTGTATGCTAATATTATAACCGATAGAGAGGTTCAATTCAAAAGTCACCTCTTCCAACAACTCACAGAGCTACTCGGAATCAAACGTATTCGCACAACATCCTACCATCCGATAGCAAATGGTATAGTAGAGAAATTACATTAGCAACTTAAAGCCTCTCTCACACCTGTTACCAGAAATAATAATTGGGTCAGCAAGCTTCCACTAGTCAAGTTGAGTTTAAAGTCGACAATTAAACAAGATATGGCATGTAGCCCAGCAGAGTTCGTTCATGGAACTACTGTCTACCAGGAGAGTTCTTCATTTCTGGTAAAAGTGTTCCAACTAATATAGCCAACTATGTAGGTCTAAAAGAACACATAAATGATCTAAAAATAACGCTTCCGAGGCAGCATCACTATCGGGTATTCATACCAAAGCAACTGAAAGAGTTTATCAGAAGGGATAATGTGCAACATCCCTTACGATCAACCTGCGATAGTCCATTCAAAGTGATTTGAAGAAGACTTACTATAGATAAAACTGGAAAAACGGATGT
>OX103971.1:70359675-70443296 GCA_944470395.2 Schistosoma turkestanicum | reverse complement strand
ACCGTACCTTCTGCTCATCGTCGTCTCGTCTTCGATGCCCTGAATGGTTTGACTCATCCAGGTATCACAGCCACATTACGTCTCATCGCTGCGCGATACGTCTGGCCTTCCATGAATAAAGATGTCCGTATGTGGGTAAAGCAATGCTTACAATGTCAACGACCAAAAGTGCACAGGCACGTAGCCGCCCCTATCGGCACATTTGCTACGCCTGAAGCTCGCTTCGATCATGTTCATACTGACATTGTAGGACCATTGCCACCATCGCATGGGTACGATCACATACTGACGTGCATCGATCGTTTCACGTGGTGATTTCTCGTCACAAAAAGACCTTCAAGGTCGCTCGACATGGCGGCGTCGAGGTAGTCCTTCCTTTATGTCTGCTCTGGATTTCAGAATGGGCATGGAAGTTGTAACTTCCGAAGAAACTCGTCTTTTATCATTACATATCATAACTCTTCTAAATGAGAACCCCCTGACCCCTAGAACACAGTTTTAATGGTCTGGTTTATGTAGTCTGGTAAGCGCCTGTTTTGAAATGTTATCTTCTATGGGATTTGGTTATTTGCAGCATGCTCAACTTTACACCATTCGGCAGGTTGGAACTGACGCTAACTTTTAAACTGTTCGAGCTGGAATTATGACTGGGGTCACTTTCAGTCTAAACACAGCTGTTAATGCTAATCGAACAGTAGTCTTATTCCACTATTGTATATTTGCTACGATATGACTAGAATCTTTGAGTTTTTCCGTGGATGTCACATAATTTTCTGTAGTGACTCATCCTATCTTCGGGCTTCTGAAAAATTGATTTGAACTTAGGAAAAAATAATTTGAGTATAGTAAAAAGCAAGAGGTCGCACAGTATAACCACGCCTGTAAGCTCAAGCCACTCCGTCTCCATTGACACTTCCCGATTACTCCAATCGTTCAATAGCCAATGTAAATCCGTTTAGTTTTGCATGTTTAGCTTCGAGGTTCAAGCGGTTCAAGAATCAATATCATGTATTTAACATCAATCGTATCATATTATAACTTATTATCCCAATGACGTTTTAGTTAGTGAATTAAACTGTATGTGGTGCTCTTATCTAATATCAAAGTGTCACATGCAATCGTGAAGTAGTTGTATAAACCAACTCTGAAGAGAGAAATTCAACGCGGAAGGGTTTGCTCTCACTACTAATAACACATTTCTAACATAGCAGGTTCATGAGATGAGCTACGAACTCAATCAATCAATTTTCCACATTGATACCTAAAGGTTGAATATTAATTTTAGTGATGTACGCAAGTTAGGTATAAGATGTTAAACTGTTCCAATTTATTGCAATCATGAATTAATCACTGTTAAAACAACTTTAGAAACCTAGAACCATTGGACAGCCGTTTCGACCTAGCATGGGATTTTTACAATAAGCTGAAAAGATAAATCAACAAGCCACAAAGACTCCTTTTAAATGGAGTTTATTAGTTGTATTCCTTGGCATCACAATCAAGCTGCAAGTCATCATTAGAAGGCATGTACAACTTCTGTGTCGGTTTTTAGAAATAAGCTTACAAACATATTGCATCAGAAGTTAGTCCACTTAGAAAATACGGTAAGATTCAAAAGCTAAACAAATTTTTCAAAAAACAGATTTCTGGTCTCATCAACAGTGAGAGTCAGCTTTTATTGAAAGTACATATTCAATGAGAGTGGTCAAACACTGGACAAATAGAAATAACTGTCTTTAAAAGCCTTCTCTCTAGACATTTCATTTCGAACGTGAAAGCCATAGTTAATCTCACGACAAACATGTGCCAAACTCTCCTACCAATTTATCATCGTACGCAGGTAGATCGTCACATTAATTACATAAACAGAACGATCATGTGTTTACAGGTGGATGGGTGATTCGCACATATTCTATGTTGAATTTCAAAACACAAAGTTCTCTCGATATTCATTCATCAATCAATCAACAGCGACGTAGAACTTCGTACATTAGCTCAGGTTGCTATACCGCATTAGCGTAGAGGCGCAACTGTCAGTTCAAATTCCAAAGTGGTAGGGAAGGTAGAAGTATTAGCAGTAATGTAGAAGATTAGGATTTGAAGATATGATTCAAGAATTATAATTCAGTGAGATAAGTTTCGAAAGACAAAGGTAGAAGTTTTGACGAATCCAGAAGATAAGGATTTGAGAGAACAGAAAGAATAAATGCACCGGAACCCATTGTAAACGGTTTTGAGCCATGTCGTTCAAGGTCTCTAACCATCGATTACTATCATCCTGCTGACCCCAACCAGGTAGTCGACACCTACCAACATTATTGAGTCCACTTGTCAGTGACTTCATGGATTTGTGCCATTCCTACACCGTAAAATATAGCTCGTCACGGCAGTCGGTGATTAGGCATACGTAAAACATGTCCAAACCACCTCATAAAGAAGACAACCGATTACCGACATCTCAATAACATAAGGCCGAAAATGAACTGCTCCCTATAATTCCAAAATTTACTAGCTATGGAAAAAGAAAACCAAATTCTCAAAACATTATTATTCTCTTGTTATTTTTGTGAAATTTCAAGAGTACACACACTCTAGAACAATTAGATTTTGAAACAATACAATACATAAAAACTGGTGAATAAACACAACTATAATAATAATAATAATATTAATAATAATCATAATCATTATATAACGCGGACTGACAAACATAGAAGATATACACTGATAGATTTTGAAACTGTGTACAAATCCCGGAAGTAAGTAACCTAATCAACAACAACAACAACAACAACAAAAACAAGAATTAAATGTAACCGGGACAGAATACAAAAAAAAGAATAAATGCGCAAAAGACAAAAAAAGAGTGTTCACGAAAGATTAGTTAGTAGACTGGTTATTGTGAAAGAACAAGTATCTTGACAAATAATATAGATAGATCAACAGATAGATTGATAGATAGATAGGCGGTGACATGGGACAAGAGAGAGAAATAAAGAAAGAAGGTAATAGACATCAATGTTATTATTACAGATTACTGAGTCGTCGTCGTCATCGTCAGTTTGTCATCATGTGTTATGTAGAATATATATATATATATATATATATATATATATGTGGTTTTATAAAAAAAATTAATCAATACGAAGCATAAAAATAAGCATACTTGGATGATCTATAATGATGTTATTCTTTTTTTATTTTGTTTCGCAATAACGTTTTGTACTTATTATGTGATTAGATAATTTATATATTAATAAGAATAAGAAGAAGAACTGTGGTAAAATAATAAACTAGCATAAATGCATTGTTTTTGAAGAGAGACAGAGAGAAGGCAGACAAACAAACAAACTCAGTACGCATGAAAATGCAATTCGAACAATACATACATGTATGTATATGTATATATAAATGCACAAATATATAACTGGATTGATTAATAGTAGTAGTCGTAGTTGTAGTTGTAGTAAGTAATTAATGTATAACGAATAATAATAATAATAACAGTAACGATTGAGTGGAAAATTTGAAACATCTGAAACAGAAATAGAATATATATGTATATATATAAGGGGAAAATTCATCTTCTGCTGCTGCTGCTGCTTTTGTTATTACTGTTATTATTATTATTATTATCAGAGCGAATAGATGTGGACGAACGATTGTTCACATCCGATTTCAACATAGAACGTACTACCGATGACGAAGGTTTCGTTTCTTCTTCACTGCTTTCAACATCATCTTCATCATCATCATCATCACCGTCGTCGTCATCGTCATCACCTTCATCATCATCGTCACCGTCGCCGTCATATTGTTCGGCACCACTGATAGTTCCAAATCTTTGTGAATGTGTAGATTGAATTGATTGCAACAAAGAAGAATTAGAATGCCAATTATCTGATGATTTATTAGTTGTATTAGTTTTTGAAAAACTATGATTATTAGGATTATTAACTATTGACAAATGATGCGGTGGTGGTGGTGCAGGTGGTTGTTGTTGTTGTTGTTGTGATGTCATATGCGTATATGCATCGGATGGACATTGTTGAACTTCCGGATGTAGATAACCAGAAGTACGCACATCCCCTCCTCCACCAGTAGTAACAGATCCAGTAGTTGATGATGTATAATCATTTCGACTATTCACTATTGACAAATTATCACTATAAACAGCTAAAATAAACAAATAAAACAAACAAAAAAAGACATGAAAAAGCACTTTTGAATAGCTGGAGAAAATCTATGACAAAAAAAGGAGTTAAAACTCAGGCATTAAGCAGTGAATATGTATAATTCTAAAAAGAAAGAAGTACAAGTGACTTTTCGATTGCAAATGAGATTTCTCTGCTGAACATCGATCAATGAGAAACCTTTCCTTACAGTATCATTGGATGAATTGAACCATGCAGTAACCTGAAATTCTGAAATTTGTGAAAGTCAAGTTGAGTAAAACGTAGAACTTCGTACGTACGCACGTACGTCAGTCCAAGTCACCGTACCTCATTAGCACATAGAGATCGAATTGTCGATTTAAATCGCATAGTAAGTAGTAAAGGTAGTAAAAGTATTATCAGTAATCAAAAAGATTAGGGATCGAATATATGATTCAAGAAGTATATCCAAGAGGAATCGACTTAAAAAAAGGGGACAGAGAAACAACAAAGGTCATGGGGAATTAAGAAAAATAGAATTTAAAAGAACACAAAGAATGGATGCACATGCCCCATTGAAAACGATTTTGAGCCATGCCATTCAAAGTCTCTAATCACCAGTCACGAATGTCTCGCAGACCCCAAACTGGTAGTACACTACACCTACCAATCCAGTTGTCAGGGACTTCATGGATATGTGCCATGTTTTGGTTTGATCACTTCTATCGTTCTTCCAGTCCACAGCCACACCAACACATTACCCGTCAAGGTAATCGGTCTTTGGTCATGTATGACACATGTCCCAACCACCTCAACTGATGAACACTCACTACTTCATCTAATGATGTCAATACCCTTGTCCTAACAACAGTATTGCTTACTCGATTGTCCCAGGAGATACGAGCAATCTATGATCGAAAACTAGTAGCCTACGAATATCCTCTATCCTTGGTGGCCATGTTTCATACCCAAATAGTAGGACAGTAAACCCGTCTTTTGATTAGCCTATGCTATAAGTGACACAAGTTGGCAAAAGCCAGTCGAACCTTCTGCAACCGTGCTGAGACACCAGGTGTTTGAAATTTCAATCCAAACACTAAAAAAATAATTATTCTCTCTTACATAAAACACAAATGAATTACCTTTGAACTAATATATATATATATACATATATATATATATATATATATATATGAATAAAAAAATACTATACATATATATATGTGATATACATACCAGGTCCATGTGTAATATGAGATAGACGTGGATCATAATCCAACAAATGACTTGATACATTTTGTGATGATGCTGATGACGATGATGTAACACCAGGAGTAGAATAATTCACTGGATTAGTGCTACACAAACGATTTATGGCGCTTCCAATTGAATTGATATGTGTATTATTATTATTATTGTTACTATTGCCACTAGTACTACCACCACCACCACCACTAGTGCTACTACTACCAGCGCCACCTCCAGTACTACCACTACTGAAATGTGATGCTTCACCACTTTTCTCCTCTTCACGACGTTTCAAACAAGCTTGTTTAGGATTTAAATTACGTTCTAGGTAAAAGAATTCATAGAATTACAAAAAGAAAATAAGAAGAGATGAGCAGTTTCATTTTAAGCATTATTATTATTATTATATGGACAATGTTTAGAATATAAATAAATGAACAATCCTGCGCTCACTTTGATCTTCATCATGCCTTACTTTAACATGCAAAAAAAACAATACTTGAACAGGCGCATATTAAAAAACAATGAACCAACCGCACCAATCAATAATAACAATGAAACAGACTGCCTAACCTAAACTAATCATCAATAGTAAGAAAATAGATGTACTAGTCGTAGTGATAGGATTATTAACAAATAACAAAAGCGTAAATCATCAATTTCCCATTGCATAATTCTCAATGTTCATTAGTTTCGTTATCAGTTTATGCTCATGGAGATCGTTGAGTTTTCATTGATATCATAAACTAATCTAATCAATGTTAGACCATTGTTGAAAAGCTGGAAGCACTGGCTGATGATAATTGCGTCTAAGTATAGGACTCCTTAGAAATTCGCATCCATGACCTTACGTATGTACCAACAAGCTACTGTGGGAGAGAACAAACCAGGTTCCTTCATCTAAGGAAAAAATAATGAAAAAGAGCAGGAGGTGGATAGGATACACACTAAGGAATTCACTCAACTACGTCAAAAAAACAAGCCCTTACTTAGTTCCCTCAACGATAAAGGAAAAGAGGGAGACCAAGGAACACATTACTCTGAGAAATGAAGACCGACATGGGAAGAATGAACAAAAGTTGAACAGAATTGGAAAGAAAGGTACAGGATAGAGTAGGTTGGAGAATCCTAGTCCGAAGCCTATACCCCACTGCCTTATGGATTAGACTTTAGGGCCGAAAGCTCGGTGACTAGTTCCCTAACGAAACCACCTGCCCCGATTCAGGTGTCCGGGCTACATCCCAACCCACTCGCAAATTCAATAATTTGTGTGGAGTGTATTTATGTATATTTTTAGGTGCTCCCTTGTACCAATGTTGATGTGTTTAAATTAAATAAAATAAAACATTTAAAAAAAATATAAACTGAGCTAACTAAGAACATGAACAAAGCATAAAAATTAAAATGTTCACATGAATCAGCAACACTATATCTGAAATCGAAACAAAACTGTTGTGTTGTTGTACTGTACACGTGGTGTTTTGAATTATAATTTACACACAATCAACCTTTCATTATCAACATGGAAAATTTGATCTATTTCAATTTACATAACTCCATCTGGAGTCCCCTCTAGAGCTACTGTCGCTGCCAAGTCTGGATAAAGGAGGAAGATTGGGTGTGGGCGATCCCATTCGGTAGAAAACTAACTCTCAAAAAAGTAGCGCTAACCAGAAAATCAATCTGTAAGTAAGGTTTACATAAAAAATTTCTAAAAAAAATGATAATAAAGCAGAAAAATGTAACACTACTATTGAAAAATATCACACTATACTGCACAGCATAGTATAACTAACTAACTAACTTACCACGAACTTGTTGTTCCAAACTGGTAATCAATGAAACAGCTTGTTGTAATATGGTAAGTTTGGTTTGAGGTCGTTCATTATGCAAATGCATCATGCACATGCGTCCAAGCTCTTTGAATGCATCATTGATATCACGAACTCGAATACTTTGGTGTTGACAAGGATAAGGGGGGCGGGCGGGCAGGCAAAATAAGCATACACCATCATTAGGAAAGTGTAAGACACACATATGCACATAGGAACGCGAGATTAACCAGATTGATGATTATGAACGATTATTATTATTATTACGTAATGGATAGTATGATGTAACAGATAGATATATGTATATATGCATATATATATATAGGTATATCACGATCCAGGCGAGATTAAGATAATAAAAGAAAAGGAAAGATATAAACATGCATAATGATAATATCAATAATATCAGTAAGGATTATAACATGCTAACATCAAGCAAACTATGAAAAATCAATAAAACACAAGATAAAAAAACAAGCATATATGAAACAGTAGTGGTTTGGTTTTGTTCTCACTATCTAACCTCTAACTTGTTGTTCCAAACCCGTGATAACTGTGACAGCTTGTTGAAGAATCATTAGTTTTGTCAAAGGTTGACCATTTCCTGTGTGTAAATTAATCATTTGACCCAATTCTTTAAAAGCATCATTGATTTCACGAACACGTAATCTTTTATTTTGGTGTTGTTGGTGTTATATTGTTGTATAAATGATGGATATAAATGGATTAGTTTAACATTGCATGTTGAGTATGTAAAAGAGTATAATCTAATTAACGAAATGATTTGATAGTGTATACTGGCTAATAGAACAACAACAACATAGTAAGTGAAGTTTTTTGTCTTTATTGTGAGTCGTTAAACACAGAGTTTCATGCTACTTTCGTACTCGTCACAACAAGGTGTACTTGTTGTAATCTTGAAGGGAATGATGTGTCTTACCAGATTTGATCTGGTATATCTAACCTGACATCGGTGATCAGTCTACTGTAACTCAGTCACATAGAAGGTCAGTTGCTGCTTGAATAGTTGAATGGTAACTTCTCTAACTGTGAAGTTGAATGATAAAAGGTCGAAAGGTCGACAAGCACAGAATTAGTTCCCTCAATATTACAGGTACATCTTTGCTAATGAGTATCAATCAAGTGATAGGAAATCTAGGTCCATGGGTTTCCTGTTGATTCAACTTTAAACATAGTTTCAGTAAGAAACACTAACAATTGTGCGGAATTAATTTAAAACAAGGGATATGTAAAACATTATCAAAGTTCCTTTCGTAATACTTCCCTGAAAGTGTACCGCTGTGTATACAATTCTAACATTGAAATCATAAATTTTTGGGGAAAAAACAATAACTTTATCATTCATCATAACGCACAAAATCAAAGTACATATTACAACAACTGCTTATAGTTATTGAATAGGAATACTTATTAATTCCCAAGAAAAAAAATATTCAGAAGAATCAATATACATGGCGTATACTGATGTTTCACTACCATTATATGAGCTGATGAATGAGTTAGATGTCTTTTTGCAACAATTCGCTCTATACACTACTTTATAGTTGGGAAGTATGATCATTCAAGTTGAAACATGTTTACATTTTCATTACTGAATCATGGATGTTTTCTAAGCTAGATTGACATTAAGGGATTAGTTACGAGTTTAGGGGCACAGTACTAATTAGAAATGATAAACTAGTTAGTGAGATTGAAGATTTCCATTGGATGAGGTAGTTAACTCGCGTACTGTATAGTCGTAGACACTACTTTCTTTTTCTCAACCTACATGGAAGAAGGTAGGTAGAAAGCTAGGGGTAGTCAGTCAGTCAGTTACACAACGTGGAACTTCATACATGTGTACATAAGTTCAGAATGTCATAACGCATCTGCACAAAGACGCAAATGTCAGTTTAAATCCCATAGTAGTAGACGTAGTGAAAGTATTAGCAGTAATAGGAGAGATAACGCTTCGAAGATATGATTCGAGAAGTACAATTCAGTAAGATAGATTTAGGAAGAGAAAGAAGATGATGAGGAATTCAGATTAGAATTTGAGAGAACACAATGAATAAATGCACCTGAGTCATTGCAAACGATTTTTAGCTATGTCGTTTAATGTCTCTAACCATTGGTGACTTTCGTCTCGCGGACCCCAACCAAGTAGTCTACACCTACCAACATGACTCAGTCCACTTTTCAGTGACTTCATGGGTTTCTGCCATTTTTTGGACTGGTAGGAGCAGTCAGTACACGAAGTTAATAACTGCTAATCCTGACTGATATTTACAAACTTATCATAGTCTCCACAGCTACAGATCCATTTGTTATTTTCCGCTAAATATCAGAATTCTGAAACTGTCATAGTATTCAATTTTTTGTAATTTTGCTCTCAAATTCCAGTCTTTTTTTAGGATAATTGATACCGTTATTCTGAATTTCGTTCTCATTTAATATGTCGATATAAAGTACAGCAACTTAGTACAATGCACAATTGTCTTTACGTTCTACCATCATGTGTTATGTGACTGCATATAGACAAATTTTTCATCGATGTAAATGAAGAAAACCAAAAGAATAATATAAATAGCATACTTACCGCTCTCGTGCATTATTAGCCTGTCTACGACTACGTTCTCTTTCAGCTCTTTGCTCAGGTGTTTCATCTGGATCGATAGTTTCTTCAGAGTCCGTACCACAAACACTTGGTGTACGACCATGTCCATAATTTCTACTACTACTATCAAAATCACCAAAAAGAGATGAACATTCTGAGCTCATACCAGTGTTAGAAGATAATGGACAAGCATTCGATAAGCCCAAAGTCATATCACCACTATTCTGTGCATCGATTGAATTTACATTTGATTCTAAATTAAGAGAATTAGAAGGATTAACAGATGATGATCGACGTTTATGTCCAGCAACACGACCACCTCTTGTTCCACGACCACCACCATGAGGTGTAGACGTGTTAACAGATAATGCAGGTGTAGAGGAATGTGTTAAGCTGATATTAGATGAACGAGTTGTGAAGTTCATTTCATCTGCTCCAGATCCTATGACGAAAAAAAAGAAGAGATTCTCATATCTTATCTCTGTTTGATATATGCCCTGAAATCAACTTTGTAGAGCTATAAAACTATCACTATTTCAAGATGCAATACGGATTAGCATAATTTAATAAAGAAACAAGACTGTAAGTAGACTGTGATGCGATAATAAACGTCTTCAAAGCTTCGTATTCGTCTTCGGATTTATACACTTTTAGGCGTTATCTAGTAATGATTATCAGGACCAGCAGTATACGAAGTTTAGGAATTACAGAGAATACCAATCACCAGAGAACTGGCAAGCCCACATCCATCACAAGTCAAAGAAATTTGACTACGTAGCTTCGATTAAACAATGCATTGTCTCTCTTAATTGATAATGAACTAAAGTGGAATATTAAAATCTTGAATGAATCATTGTTAGATTACCATTAGAAACCTGGAAGCATTGGAGGACTGTTTCGTCCTGGCACCGGACTCATCAGCAGTGCGCATTCACGACTCCTGCGCGTAACAGAAGTCGAACTCAGGACCTTCGGTCTTTCACGCCAACGCTTACCCTCCATACAACTGAGCCGGCATGAAACGGTGTTAATGTCTAACTGTGATCAATCTAACGGTTGGAATAAAACATCCCATAGAAAATATATAAAACAAAAATGAGGAATTAGACAATAGAGTAAATGCAAATCATTGAAACTATATCAAAAATGAGACATACCAGTTAATGAAATCAATGCTTCACGACTACAACTCATCATATCACTTTGATAATTATTAGTTTTATTATTACTATTATTATTATTGTTATTTGAAGATGCAGTCTGGAATGAAAGAAATTAAATCAGAGTGAATGAAGTCAGGAATTTAACAAGTAGAAACAAGCAAATACAAAGCAAACAGTAAAGAAAGCAATGTATCAAATGAATGGTTCAAGCTTTTGCCCTAACGTTAATACTATTAATCATAAGAATATTTATTCTAAACAGGGATAAAGTCTATTGAGAATATGTTTTCTGAAGTTGACGAAACAAAAGAATATTTCACTCGTGTCTTCTCGAATTCGGCATTAATTAAAATCATACGCTACACATGTGTCAGTGATATTAAAGTTTGTGAGATAAAGTCAGTCAGTCAATCAGATGCAACATAGAACTTTGTACATAAGTACATCAGTTCATGTTGCCATACCACATCAGCACAGAGATATAATTGTCGATTTGAACTCAATAGTAGAAGAGGTAGTAAAGGTATTAGAAGTAATCGGAGAGGTTAGGATTAGAAGATATTATTCAAGAGGTATGATTTAGTGAGATAAGTTTAGAAAGTCAAAACTAGAGGTGTTGAGTAATCCAGAAGATTAGGATTTGAGAGAACACAAAGAATAAATGCACCGGCGCCATTGCAAACAGTTTTGAGCCATGTCATTCAGGGTATCTAACCATCGATTATTATCATCTCGCGGACCCCAACCAGGTAGTCGACAAATACTGACATGGCTAAGTGCACTTGTCAATGACTTCATAGATTTCTGCCATATTTTGGTTAGGCCGCCCCTAACTTTCTTCCAACCTATTCCTACACTACAAAACAAAACTCGTCGAGGCAGTCAGTGGTTAGGCATACGCAACACATGTCCCAACCACCTCAACTGATGAAGTTTCATTACTCCATCTATTGACCTGCCATTCTTACCTAGCACCGATATACGATGGCCGCTCATTACATGAACTAATTGAAACACATTGGACCTGAACTCAACGGCTGATGCATAAAACGAATAGCAGTACATTCAATTGATGGTTGGATTGTGGATATTCATTCGTGAAAAAATCCTTCCTTATCTGAAAGAACTGAGTTTAGTTGAAATTACTCTGTAGGGCAAAATTTATACATTAAGCAATCTCTTCATAACTCTTCTCTAGTTTAACACTAATGTACTTTAAAAATTATTTGTCTGGATAAAAAAACTCTCCACAGTTTTACGATCACAAAAAAAACCGATAAATTATACAATTCAAAGCTGTACACACAAAAAGAAATGCATACCAAATATAACGAACTTAATGGAGATGGATGGGGTGGGGGGGAGGACAAAAAAAACAGCACATATTAATGAATCAGCAAAAAATAAAGTGTCATACGAATTTATGCTGTGATCATTTGCATTTATTGCATATATATGTTGTTGTCAAGGTTGATCTTATTACCAAGATTAATAATGGTAATAAGTATGATCCAAAACACTATCCTATGAAACATTCACATTCATCACAGATCATATTTGTGATGAATAAGATCTATGGGATGGGGGGGGACGATTCATTCACATCAAAATATATTCATACACACACATACAAGCGAGTGCAAACAAGAACCAGTTAACAATGACATAATGCATGCTAATAACAACAGCCACAACAACAACACATACATGTGTAGTATTCAAATTTGCCAGTGAATGTTGTTCATAGACAGCTGAAGATAATAGACCAGATGGTGGGGTTAGATCAGATGATGATGGATGATGCAGTGTAAATTCTCCCATAGATGAATATGATGGATTAGGCGGCTCTAAAGGATGATCTGGGTTTTTTGTTATAAAAAAAAAAGAAAAAAAATTATTCATTATCAATATCATGAATTCATGAATGAACAAGGTCGAAAACCAATTGATTTCATTTATTGTGAATAAATGTAAGACTAAGTTAGTTAACATACATTAGGTGATAATAACAAAGAAAAAAATAAAAAGTGATTCTATGATACACGTGGAGAATCGATGAATGATTAGTGGTGGGTGGAGTTTTCAGGATGTATGATCGATCCTTACTGAGAGACCATAACTAGATGATTGACAATGTTCACATATGATATTAAAATTCAAAAACAGAGTACCTTGCAATTTAAATACTAAGCACAGTTGTCTACTGAGCTAACTGTGTGTGTCACAAGACAAGCGCTCACTTCAAATCCTCAAAGCCAACGAGAAAAGAAGAGAGCTAAGGAACACATCACGCTGAGAAATGGAGACAGACATGGGAAGAATGAACAAGAGTTGAACAGAATTGGAAAGAAAGGTCTATGCTCCATTGGCGGTAACAGGATTAAATATCTACTGAGTTATTGAGTCCACACCTAAGCACTAACTAACTTGTTTAACGGGTTTGAACAAGCCAATGAACTGAAAACATTAGTGAATACTGGACACCTAACCGGATAGTCAACAAGACTCTGTAAGGAGTAAGTTTAAAAATCTATCCACTGTTAAGAAGAAACATCAAAACACACAACCCTGCTTTGAGACATACTTTTCAGTGTGACAATGTGCGAAATATTATCCTTCTGCTTAGGCCTAATATAAAGAAAATGTTAAGGTTCGAATCTATTACTGCTTTGTGCTGCAGTCTAAGAAACGGATATACAAAGGAAAAAACAAATAATTAGTCTACATAATACTCTATGCTTTGGGAAAAAATTGATTAATACCTATCAAAAGGATTATAGTGAAAGATTGGACTGTTTTTTTTTAAAGAGAAAACTTCATTCCAGTGACAGTTCGTAATAAGCTCTGACTTAACCAGTAGTGTTCGAGTAGAGGATCTGTATAAGGTTAGTAATGTACTTCTTTGCTTCACCTTTCAAAGATAGACACTACCGCAGAACCCCACGATCCACAGAGTCAAGTGCCGCTTTAAGATCCAGGAAGACAGCTATTGTAGGACGTTCGAATGTGTGTCTATGTTCTAGGACTTGACGTAGTGTGAATATTTGGTTTATTTATCCACGTCCAGGTCTGAAACCAGACTGGTTTATCTAGTCTGCTCTTAACGAGCTCTATTTAGGCATCGAAGTATTATCGAGGCTAACAATTTCCACATTATATTTGTTATAGTATCTAAAATGGTACTTAATTAAAAATTATGTTCAAAATACAACCTCAATTGTGAAACAGAGAATGTGGAGATATAACACTTCTCAGTTTGTAAGACACTAGTCTACATCTGAATTACGTACAACACAATCGGCATCTTACAAACAATGAATGACTCATCAAATTCTATCTGAATTCCAAGACAACAAAATTCTCGTACAAAAAAGTCATAATAAATAAAGAAACAGTTCAATACTATTTCTATGATGGATTCCGGAAAATAATGTGCAAAAAAACACAGAACATAACATGTACACGATTTAATCAACAATTCTGTCACTGTGTACTAAAAACACGAAGTTTGTGGAATTACTCATATATGCATTACATTAGCACAAAATGCACTGATGCAATTTGATCGATCAATTCAATGATGATAATAAAATACAAACAGTCACTTTGCAAGAAGGCAGACTAAAAAACAATCCCGTAGTAATATTTTCAGTTGTGGCAGAAAAGAATGTGAGTTCACCTTTTGCAAGACACTGTCCTAACATTGATGCGTAATAACCGACATGGAGAATCCTAAGAAAATAGATGACTATGAACTGCCACTAACTAGCTTATAATGTCATATGAATTGTGTGGTAAACTAAAAAAATGATAGTGCAATAACTATGAAGAAGATTGGGGATGTGCTAACTTTCAGGACTGATTTATAGATTATTATGATGTCTGTCTCCCCTATATTCACAGTCATTGTTAGCTTGCTAGTATATAGTTGTATTTCTTCAATACATGATATAATGTCGCCTGGTATGTTTGTATGTTAACTACGTCTGCTCGAAATAAAAATATGATGGAGGCTGGTTAAAAACTTCTGCAAAGAATCTACCAAATCGCGGACCAACAAATCCAGGTGATCTATATCGTAGGCACAATGTTAAGATGTATCACAGTGCACGCAATGTAAATTTAGTTAGATTTATGGACACACACCAACTAGGTCGATAGCGTTTGATCAGTATTAAGAAGGACCTGACATTTGTCACTGCCCAGTGATAGATCAATTGTAAATAAATTTGATTTTTAAAGGATGTAAATCGCGATCCAAATAGCTCAGTGGTAATGTATCTGACTGTGAAGCTGAGTGATACAGGGTCTAATCTGCAAAGTAGTATCAGTCCCGTTAAGATTGCGGGTATACAACTTGCTGACGAACACTAAATGACACGACCGCTAGGTCCAGGAGTTTCCTGACGTCTATCTTCAACCACCACCTGATAAAATTTCACTTCTACGGATTGTTTATTCGTTGGCTAAAAAAGGACTAATAAATATTTAAACAAAATTTAACACGTTATATCACTTCGTCGCTATAGCCTACCTACCTACCTATAATAAAAACTTTACACTCATTATACTGTTAAACAAGTAATAACAAAAACAAGGTTTCTTTAATGTATGCACACACGCACACACACACGAACCGTGTGTTTTGCGTTAACAGTTAACTTACTAGGTGGAGGTATATTGCATGGGTGTTGAAGAGAAGAATCAGATAATCCAACCAATGAACACGGTTGTAATGTCGGCGGTGCATAGAGATTACCACTAACACCGGCCCCAGAATAATTCATTCCCTGTAACAAAATTAAATGACATTATATATATATATCAACAAAGTTTTCTGACTAGTTGAATTAAGCCTTAGGTTTAAAAAATAATCAATTGGGCGGTGAGGTAAAGGGAGTCAAGCCACAGGTTGACGTTTTCAATAATAATAATATAATAGGAGTAAGAATTAGGCCTAACAATTACATTATTGACAAGAGAATGGCTTAACATGTCGTCTAATTGTTTGTAACATGCATGACCTATATAACCTTTGTATTGAGCAAGGTTATTGTACTAAGGTAAAAAAAAAACGAACAAAAACTATTCTTCTGATTAGTGGTTTTACGTTTGACATTGGTGCGTATTCATGGGATTGTGTCAAAATATTTACGTCTCGTAAACAGCTATCGCTTGTTCACATAGTATCATTCAGTTAATATGTTGATTGACGTACAATGCACTCATTTTATCAGTCACAAATCATCATAACATAACACACGTTGAAGGTTAGTGATATCCATTCACCTTCAAGAACCAAATTTAGTGCTTTTGAGTTCGAAACCAACAGTTAAGTAGCTTTACTCAGTAAATCAAAGCTTAATGAAGGTTTGAAATTGAGACATATCTCAAGGAAACTGACTGTTCTATCATTGAATATATCCTTTCTATGGTACAGATTTTTCTATATTTGCAGTTGCATTAAAATGGAAAAATTGTTAAAGCAGACCAGGCAGCTATTATCTATTTGAAAACGAATAGGAAAGTTGCCCACCAAGTCAGGAGGCGATGAGTCAATTTAACGAAATGTCACAGGATAAATTTCCATTGTTAACATGAAAATTTATCAAACAATTTTCATCCGTTAGAAATTGAATAAACAATATTATTCTCTGATTTATGTAGCAGAATATTCAACAAAAAATCTAAATGTTGAACAATAATATTTTATATTCATCAAACATTTAAGATTGGAAACACTTCTTAGCAAACCAAAGGACGAGACTACTGCGCAGCAATTCACTCCGTCCTACTATACGGATGCGAAACATGGCCGGTACGAGTTGAGGATACTGGTAGGTTATTAGTATTCAATTATAAATGTCTTCTAAGCATCCCTCGTTTATCTCAGGACTATCGAGTTAACAATACTGTTATTAAGAAACGGGTACTAGGTAAAGATCACAGATCAATGGAGATCAATTAGTGAAACTTCATTATTTGAGGTGGTTGGGACATGTGTTACGTAGGCACAACCACCGACTGCCTCGATGTTTTGTGGTGTAGGAGTAGGTTGGAAGAAATCTAGGGGCGGCCAAACCAAAACATGGCAGAAATCCATGAAGTCACTGACAAGTGGACTGAGTTATGTTGGTAGATGTAGACTACCTGGTTGGGGTCCGCGAGATGATAGTAATCGATGGTTAAAAAACTTGAACGACATGGCTCAAAATCGTTTGCAATGACGCAGGTGCATTCATTTATTGTGTTCTCTCAAATTCTAATCTTCTGAATCCCACATCAATTTATCTTTTTCTTTTCAAGTTTATTTCACCAGATTCTACTTCTTGAATAATTTCATCGAACACTAATCTCCTTCATTACCGCTAATACTTCTACTATCACTACCACTATGTGATTCGAAGTGATAATTGCGTCTCTATGCTAATGTGGTATGGCAACCTGAACTTACGCACGTACGTACGAAGTTCTACATTATAACTGCCTGACTGAATTAGCTGACTAGTATAGTTTAAACAATAAACTTTTATTCATTGACAACAACATTTGGATTGATACCAGTTATCTTGTTCCTTTAAAAAAAAACCATAATCTGTAAACCAATCACATAAATTAAGTGACAGAAACATTACGTAACAAGAAATTTAGAATTTTACACATTCGTAGAAAATAATCAATACAACAAAAATAAACCTCCATTTTCTTGTTCAAAAAAAATACCACCTCAAAGAAAAAACAAAATCAATTTACCATATTTACATGCGTCGGATGAGTAGATTCTGAATGAAGGGAAGGATTAGAATTTGGATAGGCAGGAAGAGAAGTTAATTCGGATGTCAATTGACAAGCACTACTATTATTATTAGTAGTAGTAGTATTGTTATTATTATCATTGGAAATATGTGAAGCGAAATTCGATGTATGCACAGAACCTGTCGCCATCATTACACAACCTGGATTAATGACATTAGTCGGAGTTGACCAACCAGTTGGCATTGTGTTTCCATCACATACGGAATCTAAATGAATCAACATACAAATAAATAAGAGAAATGACAAAAAAAAATGTTAGGTTGTGTAAGCAAGTTAAAGTTATTCAATGAAAATCAGCATTAGCCATCCATCACATCAAATGAAGCAAGATTATGTATGCACCGACTGCAAACAAACAAACAAAAAAAAACACACATTGTGCTCAGTAAACTCTAGGACTACGAATGCTACTACTCTAGTAGTAGTTGTAGTAGTAGTATTAATAGAATTACTCTCTACTTTCTACAAAAGTACTACTTGCATCAACACATTTGCAATAAAAAAAAATACAAGAGCAACATTACAATAATTTTTTGAATAAGCAGAAAAAAAAACTCTATTTTTGTTTAATAAAACAAAAGCTAGGTCAAACAGTAAAACAAGCAAATCAGTTTTCAATTACTCATTATTTTAATCAGTAAATCAAGGCATAAAACGACGGGGGGGGGGTTGGTGGCTAAGAAAATATAGAACATTATTGCCCTGGGGGGCTTTGCATACATACCTACATACATAGTGAAGCTGTCTTTTTCTGGCTCAACTAATCCTTGTATGGTGTTTGTTAGACAACAGCAACAAAGAGCAAATATGTGTTAAGCAACACCGCAACAACAACAACAACAACAACAGCAACGAAAAAAATCACGTTTCCGACCTCTGGGGACATAACAAAATCACTAAAGTAAACTAACCCTATTTATAACAACATATCATCATCATAGTAATAATAACAATAATAATAATAATAGTAATAAATAAAAAACACATGCAACAACACACATTGGAGCACAGATGTGTTTTGCCTACAGAAAAACTATTCTCTAAAAAGTTAGGGCAAAAAAAGAAAGTCTAAGAGGCAGAGAGATGGTGGGGGACGGGGACGGGGACAAGCATTTAAAAAAAAAATAAAGCAAGGTTAGCAGGGGAAAAATATACGTACACGCACACACAAGCACACACACGCACATTCAGACGTAATTAGCTATCAATCGGATATACAGAGAATTTATAAAATGTAAAATAAAGAAAAAGATTAGGGCAAGAATACAAAATATACACAATAGTATTACTAGTACTACTACTACTACTAGTAGTAGTAATAATAATAATAATAATAACAATAATAATACATAGTTTATTCAATTTCTCCTATGGATAATGCGAACAGATACAGTATAAATGAGAAGGATTGTTTTTTTCTTCGGTATTACTAAGTCAAGAACTGTTTGATTGAAAAACAAACTGAAAATAACAGAATCTCCTTTCCCCCTATGTATATATATAAATATGTATATATCACCTAAAGCTGTAAAAGCAATTATAATAAAACTTTTCCGCATAATAATAAATACTGTTTTTTTTTCTAAAAATATTTACAAAACTGTATAAAGTTATTCTTGTTATTTTTAAAAAATAAAAATAATCTAATTTATTTAAATTAACTTTAGACAAAAAATTAGTTTATAATTAGAAACAACTGATTAATCATCTGTATGAACAGATAAGTCGATTATATCAATGTAGAGACGTGTATGGTGGTGTTTCGTTCTGTCAGCTGGATGTTTTGCCTGTAGAAGCTTTTATTGTTCTTCTCCTGAACAACATCATCCATCATCAGCATAAACTTCAGATGGAAGTGGAGTATTCGAATTTCACCAATTAGCTTGTTCTGTTAAACTCTATCGTGATTGGTTGTTACTGACTAGTACAAATATGAGCGTATCCTTAAGATGTCGGCCACACTAAGGGTGAGCAATAATAACGGAGTCAAGCAACAGTAGTTAGAAAAAAACCATCTAACCATTAATAGTATAGTTGACAATGATGACATAAAGAGGTTTTCCATGAAAGCAATGCTTGAATATAAGATTTAGAATAAGATAAAGAATGAATATGTATTTGCTTCTTCGTGATTGATTTTAAGTCATTGCTCACTCTCAGATCAATCAGTCAGTCAGATGCAACGTAGAACTTTGTACGTACATACATCAGTTCAAGTTGCCATATCACATATTAGCACAGAGATACAATGTTTAGTTCAAATCTCATAATAGTAGAGATAGTAAAAGTACTAACAGTAGTCAGAAAGATCACAGACCCAAGATATTATTCAAGAAGTATAATTCGGTGAAATAAGTTTAGAAAGACAAAGGTAGAGGTGTTGACGAATACAGAAGATTAGAATTTGAGAGAACACAAACAGTGGGTGCCCCTGCGCCATTGCAAATGAGTTTGAGCCATCATCATTCAACCTTTGATCATATAATGTGACACAACTATTATCAATCATTAAAATTACAAGTGACAAGCAGAAAATTTAAAACAAATTCACAGTATTGATGATGAAGACTAGATTTGATAAACACCACAATACATATAATTCTAGAAATCTGAATAAATAGATTTGAAGTTTGTAATAGAAAAAAATTATATCATTGAATTGTACAAAAAGAAGAATGATGAAGAGATTCTAGATTATTTTGTAAAAGACATTACGAACTGACTACTGCAGTTAGACAATAATGGAAAACCAAAAAAAACACTGGGTAGCAACATCCTATGCAAATTTTCAACAATGCGTGAATACGCAGTGACACCGCGTCAATGGTCTAACTTAGAACCTTTATTTTTTTGGCAATAAGCGCTTATTCTTAAAACCAATGAATTTGGAATCCAATGGTCATCATATTATAATAATAAAAATTTATTAAAATTACAACTAGTGTACTTCTCTACGAATATATGTACGACAATAAATATGAAATTGATTATTATTTTTAGTAAATAATATTAAATTGTCCAAATAATTTGATTATTCAATCAAGATTCAGTAGATTTCAACAGTAAACATATAAGTAAATAAGTGTCGTCCAATTAAGTAAGATGCAAGTGGTAGTGAAACCATATGACCGTAGTTGTGTTACGTATACAACCTAACCTAGAACTGTCTCGACGACCGATGTTGTCTGATGTAAGGGTAGCTTGGAAGATAACAAAGAGCGACCAAAGAAAATCATGAAGTCATTGACAACTGGACTAAGCTATGTTAGTGTAAGTGTTGAGACTACTTGATTAGAGACTTTGGATGACATGACTCAAAGTTGTTTGCGATGGCACATATGCATTCATTCTTTGTCTTCCCTCAAATTTTAATTTTCAGAATTCCCCATGATTGTTTCTTCTCATTTTAAATTTATATCACTGTATTATACTTCTTGAATAAAATCTTCGAACACTTATCTTTTTGATTACCCGTAAAAATTTCTAACTACCTTTACTACTGTGAGATTTGAACTGACGATTCCATCTCTCTGTGTAAGTATGATATGACAACTCAAACTGATGGACATAAGTACGAAGTTCCACGTTGTAACTGACTGAAACCAAGGTTATCAATGTGCATAGCAAGGATAATACTTCAAAAAACGTACATTGAAAACCTGAAATCACTGAATGATCGTTTTGTCCTCTCACTGTGCAACCACGATCCTGCATCTAAGAATCAAATCGAATACCGTTCGTCTGACGCACGATCGGTGTTCCAGTCAAACTTTAATCGATTTCATGAAATTAACAAACATAGCCAGGCTAACAGTTCGGTCTTCTAGGGGAGGAATTATACTTGGCTCAAAAACTTACACATGTAAAATTCTTTTTCTTGAATCACAATGAAACAATCATAATCATTCAGAATAGACACCTACCTTTACATCTGAATGATACATTTGTAATAAAATGTCAAACTAAACACAAACAAACAGATTTACAATAGACATTTTTTTCCATTTTAAATAAACGCCATATTGAAATTTATAATGAACACACAAATAATTACTTAAAATTTAATTTATTTTTTTTTATAAAAAAAATGTATATATAGAACTAACTAGCCACCTACCAATTCCATAATAAGAATCAAACATTCCCGAAGAAACAATCAATGAATTATTGTTATTATTATTATTATTATTAGTTGATTGATGAAAATGCATTGATTTTAATTCACGTTTACTGTTGGTCTCATCCATAAGACCTGGTTTGCCAATTATACAATGTGAATCAATAATAATATCATCATCATTCCCAGCTCCAACACCTGCACCACCACCACTGCATAAAGCTGCTGACATACATGATGATGATGATGATGCTGTGGTGTTGCTTCCACCGACTGGTACAACATTTAAATTAGTGTAAACGCATGGATCATGATTGTCGTGTAGAGGATGTTGATGCGGATGATCCGTTCGAATGATTGATTCCATGTTTGATCGATTTCTTGACGATGACAATAATGATGATGATGACGATGTTGATATTGATGATAAAGGTGTGCTTATCGGTGGACAATTGAAATTTCCACCAGTTAATAAATTTGATGATGTTAAAGTTGTATGAGTTGATGTTAATCGAGAACAAATATCATTATCATTGATAGAAGAATTGTTCAAATCTTTGATACCACCACCAAGCATAGAATCATACAGCTGAATTATGAAATTTTTGTCAACAAGAAAAAAAAACAGGTAACCGTATTAGTAAAGTTGTATAGATGAAAATATATATTTTTTTAAAGTCAGTAGTCATTCAACAAAAATAACAACAACATAAAACGTCGTATGTTGTACTTACATCAGTTCAAGTTGTCATACCACATTTAAAAATTTGAATAAACAACTCAACAAAAACTAAGGGGCAACAAGTTTAGACGAAATATAGTAGTCAGAGTAAAAAAATTATTTTCGAAATTTCACTTGACTTCATGTGTTCAGTAGGTATGAAATATTATGTATGGAAGTCAGTCAGTCAGTCAGTCATAACGTAGAACTTGAAACATCAGTACATAAGTTCAGGTTTGCATACCACATTAGCACAGAGACGAAGTTGTCAATGTCAAATCCCATAGTAGTAGAAGTATTAGCGATGATGGAGAAGATTAGGATTCGTAGATATTATTCAAGAATTATGATTCATTGAGATAAGTTAGACAAAGAAACATAGAGGTGATGAGGAATTCATCAGATTAGAATTTCAGAGAACATTGAGACTAGAGGCACCTGTATCATTGCAAACAATTTTGAGCCATGTATGGAAGAGTTTTCTCACGTATACCTATATATAAATTAAAATATTCAATTGAGAAACGGCGACGTCGAAATAAACACACAAACCATAATAATTAAAATAATCACATAAGTAGTAATGGAAATAATGAAGAAAAAATGTCTATGAAAGCCTATTTATTTAAATATTCAACAGATTACTTGTTCAAACATAAAGGTAATTCAAATTTATGTCAATGAAAGTAATTAACAGCACAATTGAGATAAATGACCATTATATATATATATATATATATATATATATATATATATATATATATATATATATATCACATTGAAGAATTATTGTGAATAGTAAATCTATCCGGGGGGATATTTTCTTCGGTAATTTATCAAAATCTCCTTTTAAATAATCATGATTATTATTATTATTATTTCTTATCCATAAAAAAAGTGGAGAGAGGAAAACAGAACGAGACAAAACACTGACGCGAAAAAAAGGGTTGTACACAGACGGACGAACGAATGAACGAACGAACAAACGAATTGGTGTGATTATCCCTGACTGATGTTGTCGTCAATTAGTAGTAGCAGTAGACGAGAATAAAATCAGAAACAAAATGAGAAAAAATCACTCGTTGATGACTTATATATATATATCTATATTTATCATAGTTGATTATTTCAAGACACAAGTTGACCTATAAACCAGACATAATTTGCCTGTCGTACAGAGAAAGAGTGAGTGAGTGGGAGAGGAAGAGTTGAAATAAATTAGAAATGATGATAATATAATAATAATAGTAATAATAATAACAATAATTATTGTTACTATTATGAATATGATGTGCTGACGGCGATATTGATGACGATAATGAATATAGATACACATTTTAAGTAAGAAGAAGAAAAATCAAATTCAACAAATTATCTCAATATTATTTAGCTGATAAAATTTGAAAACAAAGGCGTAAAACAAACACACACACACACACAGATATACATATATATACATGAAACGATCCACATAAATTATCAGTCCTAGGAAGCAACAACAACCAAAAACAAGAACCAACAAAAAGCAGCACAGGCAATTCATTCAATAAAAATAGCTCAAGATTGTTTTTGCTGTTGATTATTGTGATTTCTTTTTTGTGAAGTAGGAAAAAAGAACAAAAAAAAGGAAAAAGCAAGGCATTTGAAGAGACAAAAATTCTTCACAAAGTCATCATCATCATCATCATTAGAACAATGCATACGCGCACTCGCACTCACACATACACACACACACATACACTAGGACATACAAGCATGCTTGCGTGTACGCATAAGTACACATTTATTTTGAACAATGTACACACACACACACACGTACAAAGGCTGAGAGGAATTGGTTGGTAAAAGATAGTAAAATTTTTTATTTTGTAAAAAGAAAATTTCCAGAAAGCACAGATGTGCAAATCATTAAAAAAATTTTTATATATATTCTCTTTTGGTTTGTGTGCATTCATTCACCAAGTCAAATTATCAATCGCTATTCGTTTATAGGTATAATACGTGTGCACACATAAGAAGGAAGGGAGAGAGGCGAGTAGTAGTAGTAGTAGTACGAATAGTAGTAACAATGCTGCTAACCAAACCTATCTACCTACCTCCCTCATTAAATTGAATATCACCACCTATCTACACAGGGTTCTAGGGAGAAAAAAAAACTTAGTTTGTACGTGATACAAATACACTGAAAGCGATAAACACACATCATCATCATAACTAGAAGAGAAATTTTATTATTCTCTCTTTTTAACCTAATCACTTTATTATAGACTAGCTAGTAGTAGTAGTAGTAGTAGTAGTAGTAGTAGTAGTAGTAATTCATGCAGCTGCTTTTTACGTAGAAACTGTGTGTGTGTGTGTGTGACGGAGAAAGAGAGAGAAGAAGAAGAAACCAGAGACACCAGTAAGAGTATCGTTTATTTTGTGCAAGATATGTTTTTTATTATTATTATTCGCACAATGTTACATACAAATGAACAGCAAAAAAAAAAGAGATAGGGAGAGAGAGAGAGAGAAAGCACTTGTTTAAAACAACAACAACAACGACAAATCAAGTGTACGTGTGCGTTTGTGTGTGTGAATGTACAAGTTGATCAGTGAATTAGGTCAAAATATTTCATTCTATTTTAATTCATTTGCACAATTCTCTCTATCAGTTAATGATTGATAATCATCATAATCATACAAAATCGAGAAAATTGTTTCCAAAAAAATTTATTTTTTTTTTTAAAAAAAAATTAATTTCTAAAAATTCCACACACACATATAAACAGGACAAGATTTGAAATAATGAGATAATCATGTACAGATTAATTACTACTACTACTAGTAGTACTACTCTACAGGTGAATTAGGTATTGTAACGAAATGTATTCTCACAGAGTTGATGATAATATTACACTATGCTGCTCTAATACAATAAACAAACTCGTTAGCCGGTCAATCATTCACAAAGAGAGAGGGAGAGAGAGAGAGAAAGACAGCACGATTTTCAAACTGTTTACAATTGAAAATTATTAAGATAAACAGAATAACAAATGTGAAATGAAGAACGATAAAAAGTGACACTGAAAATGATAATATGTACCAGAATAACAACAATAACAGGGGTTGACGGAGAGTTTGGTTAAGCCAATTGAGCTTCTGATCACTGAATCATAGGTTTGAAGTCAACAACAACAACTATCTTGGTCATGACAGTAGAGTGGTATACTTTAAGTCCTCATCATTTGAACAATATGACCGAAAACCATTGAATGTGTTGAAGATGTTAGATAACATGGATTAGAATTGATCACATGATGCAGATACATATTTTTCCGTTGGAGTTCGAGATTGAAATTATTTTATACCGTTTTTTATTTCAAGAAGTTAGTCTGTTTTATTGCTTATACCTAATTTTTAACTACCAGTATTACTACTGTAATGAACAAAGACCGAAGCCCAGATACTTATTTACTTACTTACATCTCTGTTACCCCCAATAAAGGAGCATAGGTAGCTAAACAGTCAGTATTCTCCAACCTACTCTATCCTGGGCTTCCTTTTTCAGTTCTGTTCAATTTTTGTTCATTCTTCTCATATTTTTCTTTGTTTCTCAGCGTAATGAAAGCGCAGATAGAATAAGCGATTTATTTTAATACACATATTACAGGCTAAAATATGTACACCCTATTATAAAAACATCCATATGCAAAACAAGCATTTTCTTGGCTGCTTTCTCCAACATATCTCCTACGCTTCAAAAATTTCTGACTGCACCATGCGTTCGGATATAACATTATTCATTTCGTTCGCTGCACATCCACTGCACACAACCTATAAGCTTCGTTATAAGTAGCACAGTCTGTCAGCTACAACGTAGAACTTCATTCGTACATACATCAGTCCAAGTCGCCATACAAATTAGCACAGAGGAATAGAATTATCAATTCAAATCCCATACTGGTAGATGTAGTAGAAGTATGAGCAGTAATCGTAAATTTTAGGGTTCGAAGATATTAGTCAAGAAGTAGAATCTAGTGAAATAAGCTTAAAAAGAGAACGATAGAGGTGATGAAAAATTCAGAAGAATAAGATTTGAGAGAAGCCAAACAATCGATGAACCTGCGCCATTGCAAACGTTTTTGAGCCATGTCATTCAGGGTCTCTAGCCATCGATTATTATCATCTCGCGGACCCCAACCAGGTAGTCGACACCTACCAACATGACTTAGTCCACTTATCACTGACTTCATGGATTTTTGCCATGTTTTGGTCTGACCGTCCCTAGCTTTCTTCCAACCTATTCCTACATCGTAAAACATAGCTCGTCGAGGCAGTAGTCGGTGATGTAAAGTTACTTTGTCATTGCCACGAGTAAGATTTGAATAGCTCAAAATCAGTGGCTAAAAGTCTGTTGCTTTTATTCACTTTATTCTCACTGCTCTATGAAAAAAGAAAACAACAGAATGTTTAAACGTATGATAAACATGATCTGATTTCAATTACACTTTCTTACAAACAATCTGAATGTATGTACTAATAGAAACCCATTATCTGCAAATCAAATGCCAAGGTAACAGTAGTAATTGAAAGTATTTTTTTTTCATAAGTCTATTTCAAGACTGTTGTCCAAAATTTACCAATCGGTCAATTTTTTTTTATTTTTCTACGTTTTGATGACCTTTTACCACAAAAAAAAACTTACCAAATATTGTTTAACTCGAGAATGTATACGTTTCTTTTTGTGAACAAAAACACACTATGAATGACAGCAATTGAAGTGATGAGTAGAGTATTAGACAAAGAACACTTAAAAATGTCAATAACAGACAAGCGCGTATATATAGGCGGTAACGACACATTAAGGGAAGAGATTATTTCCATTAAGAAAAAGACTTCAAATATTTTTCTCCTTAATATATGTAATATTACAACGGAAAGGGAGCTTCATTGAAAAACTAATAATAATAATAACTCTTGGAAAATAACAAACAATTAAGAATATTTATATTGATGATTTAGTTTTTTAAAAAAAATTTGAGTAGATAATCACACACACACGCATACGCACACCAGTACACATATACACAAACAGATAGATAGAGAGATAAGTAATGTGGGATGATATATACTACATACACACACTATGAGAGAATAGACATAAGTATATACAAATAGAAAATCAAAATTTCTAACATTGAGTGTAGATAGATAAGCTGTTGTTTATTATTCTAACTAACATGAACTGATTCCAAGACCGGAACAGATGTATTATGTGATATATGTATTGAGATAGAAATGTTAAGCTGATGATGAATGGGGAGGCGGTATAGGAATTTTGAGGGAGCGAGAAAACATAACACGCTGCCAACTATACATTCAGCTGAATACGACAACAACAACAACAACGATAAAACGCACGGAGAGTACAAACAATCAAATGTGAATTGAAGACATTCAAAATAAGTCATCAAATAATAATAATCTATGGATTGAGAAAAAGATTGTATAATGAAATTATTCAATTTTGAAAACCATGAACAAAAAAATTGGATAATTGGAGACGCTTTCTTCAAGTTGGATGTGAGGAGAAGAGAGAGAGAGGAAAAAATTCAAGTATCTCGATTTTCGTTTTGAAAAATTAACAAGTGGTATAAGTAAGTGTTTTAAAAAACAGTGAACATACTCTCTCTCACACGCACACAGAAGCAGTTTTCAGTGATTCTTTAAACAGTAATAATAATAAACCAGATATAAAACTCGCCTTAACAACAACAACAAAATATCAGATAATTTCCAATTAAATTACAATTAAAATTAACACGACAGATTTCTCTGGGTAATTTTACAGATAGAAACAACGACGAAAACTGGTGCTGAAAAAATAGCGTCAATACAATGTATATATATGTATATATATATTGATTAAAATTTTTATAGATATGAAAGGAGGAATTAAAATCTTTCTTCATTGTTAATCAACATGAATTTTTTAAAAAAAGGAACAAACGACGAAGTGGTTTGGTTTCACAGTGACCTTGTTTAAATTTGTTTTTTTTTTATAAAAATCTATTTGAATTATCTTTTGATTGGTTGTGATTTGAATATTCCAGTGGTTGATATTTCTAAATGAATGTTGGCTAAGTTTAGTTGACAGTTCTGCGTATTCTGCGTAGATTGCTTCGATATAGAGATTTAGTCAACAGTAAAAGCCACGATGTGCATTCCATCCTATCTCATCAGCTTAGTGTATAGCTACAGATTCTAGAGTTGATATTCGCACTTTAGGATATGAATTCCAATCCCATTGGATAAGCTAATGACTGTCGAAACTTGGTAACGCATTGGATAACATGTTGGGTGAACAACGACACCTGTGCACATCATACATCTACGTGATGAGACCCAAATAGTTCAAAACATGCAAACACATTCAATTGGATTGTTTGACTAGGTGGGTAAGAGTAAAGTACTCTTGATAATCAGTATCACAATAAACAAGAAATCTAGGCAGGACTGGCATTAGTTGGTCAGTCCATTATGACTTCTTGATTAAGGTCCTAGAGACAGCCCAACAAAGCTTGGGAAATTACCAAACATGCATCTAACCAGAACCCAATAACGAACACGTTGTGATTTATTTTACAGCCTACTGTCCTTTAAAATCGAAATAGTGAATATCAAGACCCTAGAGTACATGATACCCCTTCCGGACTATTATGAAGGTTAATATCCCAAGCTTGTACAAACTATAGTGTTAAGGGATCAGTTATAAAAACTTTCTTTCTATAACATGGGCTCTCTACCAAAATATTGGTGACTCACGAAAAAAAACTAAACATGAGGGTGTTCATGTATTTAAGGTCTATGCCTCACTTTCTATGTGGTAGATATCGGTACAAATAAAGCTACTTAAACTATTAACATATAAAAAGTGCAAGATATAAAATTTACAATTTGAGTATTTTAACTATTATCACTATAAACATAAATCCTATCACCAATTAGAATTGAAAAACTATTGAAATAACCTGTACCAGTAATATCTAAACAGAAACCTGCTAGAGAGATGAGATACAATTGGATTACAATCAGTATGATAACAAGCGTAAAAAGCTATGTCAACAGCAACAGCGAGAAGAATAAATAAAAACGTCAAAAAAAACATTATTGATACCATAATCAACAAACCATATTCGAAATTTTTTCAACATTTTCATAAGATTCAATTAAATTGACCTTAACATGATACTGATGAGTGCATACTCTATATAGTACAATTTCCAACTAGTAAATAAAGTATAAATATGTGCTATACTATAATAAATTCAAAGTCTATTTACTATAAATTGCTTCAATATCAGCTGACTGGCATTCACAAAATAAGAAGGGTATATCGTCAGTCAGTTGGTCAACTATAATGTAGAACTTCGTACATACGCACATAAGTTCAGGTTGCCATACCACATTAGCACAGAGATGCATTTGTCAGTTCAAATCCTATTGTGGTGAAGATAATAAAAAAATTACTGGTTATCGAGAATATTAGGGATCGGAGAGAACACAAACAGTGGATGTACGTGCGCCATTGCAAACGATTTTGAGCCATATCGTTGTAATTGGAAAAGTACACAAAAATATCATAGAATTAAATGTAATGAATATATATTAGTTTAAGTGACTATCAGTCAGTTTATCAGTCAGTTTATGGGCTTCACTGAATATTACAACTCATTAAAATATGGACAGTGCTGATTTAAAAATTACCGATAAATGGAAATTTTCAGAGAATAATATCCTTCTACGTTACTCATGTTATGCAATTTTTTTAAAAAAAAGTACGAATAAATTTGAACAAATTATATTTCACATTTTAGTTATCAATAAGTATTTGCAACTAAATAGCATACATAGACATTTATGTTAACTATTTTCTGCACGATAAGTTTGAATAACACATGGTTTGAATCTAATGGAAATCAGTTAAAATAATAATAATAAATTGATGGTTTTCAACTCCTACTAATTTAAGAAAGGAAAAGAGACCTTAACATGTCACATGGATGAGTATGCTTGAAATAATAAAACATAGAACTCGGATAGATGAAAGTCAATCGGTCAGTTTGAAAATAGAAAAAAAAAACAATAAGCGTAAGTGAACAAAAATTGAATCAACTCACAAATACCCTCATTCTTAACAAAATTCAGATGACAAAACATCATTTTTGTGAATGAAAATCAAGGAGAAAAAAATTTAAATGACTGTTAGGATTACTTACTGTGTATATCACATCTAGTATACACGTCATTAATTGATGTTGTGAGCAATGAGCTATGCTTATATGCTGCAAAAGCAAAATGTCTTTTTATGTGTAATTAAATTATTCAAATGTATAGATTTGCACAATACAATAACATATTCAATTAAAATCACTTCACAAACAACACTATGACAAGTTGATTGCTGACAAAACGACTTAAGTTTGAAAATAGGAAAAATCCACTGTTAAATACAACAAGTCAAGTTAACAACAACAATATTGAACTTCGTAAGCACGTACATACATCAGTTCAAGTTGCCATACTAAAATAAAACAGGGATACAATTTTCACTTTAAATCCCTTAGTAGTAGATGTAGTAGAAGGAATAGCAATAATCGGAGAGATTAGGGTTTGACGATATTTTTCAACATGTAGAACTAGTGGAATAAACTTGAAAAGATAATGAGAGAGGTGATGAAGAATTCAGAAGATTAAGATTTGAGAGAAGCCAAACAATCGATGCACCGGCACTATTGTAAACGGTTTTAGGCCATGTCATTCAGGGTCTCTAACCCTCGATTACTATCATCTCGCGGACCCCAACCAGGTAGTCGACACCTAACAACATGACTCAGTCCACTTGTCAGTGACTTTATGGATTTCTGCAATACGCAGTGACACGTCTGATTCCCTAATCAAAGAATACATTAAGTCCAGTTTATATACACCTAAGAGAATAACTAGATTCTGTCACTAGCAGTAGTAAAATGACCATTTTCAACCCACAATCCTTTGGAAGTATCGTTTTTTATGATAAAAACAAGGAAAACCAGTACAATATACTCATCAAGTAAGTGAATCGTTATAAATGCTGAGTGTATATTATACTGTCATAAAAAAGCCTGAATATTTTGGAAGCAGATATAGGATAAAAATATTTCAGATGATTATGAAGAAATAAAAATTCTATTGTTAACTATTCATAAGAAAGAAAAAACCTAGATGTGTAGAATTCTAACCTTATGGATTCTTATGACCGTTTTTACTTCTCTTTTTAAATTTATTTCACTGGATTGTACTTCTCGAATCATATTTTTGATTACTTATCTTCTCCAACACTGCAAATACATCTACCACCTCTACTACAATGGGATTTGATATGACAATCCGATCTCTCTGAGTTAATATGGTATGCCAACTTGAACTGATGTACACACGTACCAAGTTCTACGTTCTAAGTGACTGATTGATTGACTGACTGACCGTAGAAATCATTCGACTTAAATAATTAAGTCACCTAAATTCAATCTCAAGCACTCATCAATACCGAATTTCTGCATATTCCAATAGAATAGAATTGTTCAATACAATTATATATGACCTATGAAACTAATACAAAACTATCTATCTATCTAATGTGGTATGGCAACATGAACTGATGTACTTACGTACGAAGTTCTAAGTTGCATCTATGATAAGTAATAAACGTGAATGATAAAGTCAGACATCATTAAAAACTAAACATTCTTAAAACTGAATTATCAAATAAACTAACAGACAGATTATTATTATTATTATTACTACTACTGCTACTACTACTACTCACAAAAGCTGAAACTGAATGTGGAGGCCATAACATTGGAATGGTATCATTATGAAAAAATCCATTCTCATGCACATCTCCATCGTTATCGTCATCATCATCAGTGCATGAAAACGATTTCTCATTTGAATAGTAACAATCATCCACAGGTAATGAGGATGAACAATCCACGCATGATAATCCACCACCACCACTCGATGAGGTTGGATCAATGCAATCCACTAAATCCAAACATTCCACATCATATTTATGCGAAAATGTCGGTGACAATAAGAATAATGAAGATGATGTTGAAGAGCAGGCAGAGGAGGAGGAGCATGATGATTGTGGACAAGAAAAATGACTCGACGCAGCATTGGAAACAATTGAATATTGTGCATTCAATAAAGAAGTAACAGAAGTATTCATTCCATTATAACAGAAACATGAAAAATATGGAGAAGTGAATAGTTGACTTTCACATGAATTATTATTATTATTAGTATTATTTGTATGACACTGTTGTTGGTGTTCGCCAAGCATGACACAGTAGATGTGAATTATTGTTTCTTCTTTTATTTTTTTTTACATTGAAATTGTCTCTTTTCTCTCAAATATTCAAAAACGAAATCACAATCAGATAAAATGAAAATTTATTCAACATGAAACACTGATCAAGATGATCTGCGTAACAGAGAATCAGTTGTTGGTTTTTTTTCTTAAACATTGTAAGATCATCTTTTTCCTATTGTGCACACACATACACGCACACACACACACACGGCAAAAATTATTCGAAGAAAATCATGCAGTGAATGAATATTAATTAATTAATTAAATTAATTTCAACTGAACACTTTTGAATGTGTATGTGTGTGTTGTAGAGTGCGAAAACAAAACGACTCGAATATCTATGTATATACACGCAGATATATATTACAATTAATAGGGATTATGGTAGATAATTAGTTATGATTACCTAGTTCACTTGCGTGGGACAACAACCACCCATCAGCGTCACCATCGATTATGTTTTACTACAACTCCGACTGATTAAAATGTAACTAGTTAGATGGTATAACAAACATTTGTGTACATAGATTGATACATATATACATACAACTACAAGCACAATAATATCAAGTTACTAGAAGCAACCAAGGCATTCAAAATGCAAAAAGCCAAACTCCCTTTAATAAACAATCAGTTATATATCAGGAATAATATGATTGGCCAACAGATAAGACACGAATCAGAAGTGATCTATGCTACCGAGGTTGCGTGTGTGTGTGTGTGCCTGTGTCAAACCCTGCAAACACTTTATAAAATATTATATCAAAAACAACTTAAATTTCTCTGAAGTAAAAATATTTATCTGTCAAGAATTAGGAGCGATGACTTAATATAGCCTAAAATATTCACTTCTCAATCAAAATAGGTGACAAGTTCAAACTTTGTGCTTCAGTTACATAAACAAAGCTCAAACCAACAGGGAATGATTTCGACCTATTGATATCATTTCTTGATTTGTTCGCTTTTAACTTATTTCTAACTCACATTAACTAAGATTGTACATCAACATAGGTAGGTCAGTCAGTCAGTTACAACGTGGGACTTCGTACGTACGTATATCAGTTTAAGTTGCCGTACCACATCAGTAAAGAGATGCAATTGTAACTTCAAATCACATAGTAGTAGAGGTAGTAGAAGGAATAGCAGTAATCGGAGAGATTAGAGTTCGACGATATTATTCAAAAAGTATACACTCCGCCTGCAGACCCTCCTACTTCTTTCAATATAATCGATTATTTGATAGTTTTACATGACATTTTTTTATTGAATACATTTTTACTGTTTAAAATGAATTTATTGACAAGAAGACACTAAATTGATACAAGTTATAGACAGAGATCAGATATACTGGATGTTATTCATAATAATAATCATTATTATTATCTTAACCGTATAAATATTTTTCTTATTACGATAAACATATGATTGAATATAATATATATATATAGATTTATATGGCAGAATACAAGCAATTGCCGTGAAAAAAATCAATTACTGATTGAAATAATCTCCTAATAGACAGTTAGTTAGCCTTCCACAATGACCCATGTAAATAGACTGAATTTATCTATACCGCGTTCCTCCCACAAAAGAACTGCAAACGACTCGAATTCACCCATAAAAAACTATCTAATTGATGTTGCATTAGTAATGTATACATAAGTTACAGTGAAAATTCCCAAAAGCATGTGACAATCACGATAGCTTAACCAAGGCTTAATAGAATAAAATATTTAATTGTAGATATTAAAGGAAACTATGTAGTATTACAGTTGGCTGTTACTATGGAGATATGGTACATTGGATGGAGTATTATTTTCAATTACTATATGTATTACTGAAATCATGAATCAATCATTGTTAGACTATCATTAAAAATCTGGAAGCATTGGACGGCCGTTCCGCACTAGCATGAGACTCATCTGCAGTGCGCATTCACAACTCCTGCACCTCGCAGGATCCGAACCCAGGACCTTCGGTCTTGCGCGCGAACGCCTAACGGCTGGACCACTGGGCAGGTATCCAACAGTGTTGATGTCTAACTTTGATCAGTCTAGGGATTTTGTGCGACCCCACCCATTTTTCTTCGGTTGTTCCTGCATACACGAATCTAGTGACTAGTGAGCATGTGGTGGTCAATGTATCACTAGTCTCGTGACGGTCAGTATCCAACGTGTTCCTAGATTTCATAATTTACTCGTCCAGACAATCGTTACTAAGTAGCGTCTGACAGTTTAAACCATAAGGTGAACACGAAGTGTTGAATACGCTTATTTTTGACACACCACAAAATGGACTAGCAGACCAAAAGCATGCAGAGCGGGGCAAGCACACTAGAGAGTAATTGGCGAGTCAGTGAATGAATTAATACGGTTAAAATGTTCGTACATATACATAGGAAAATATCGAGTCAGCGAGATATTCAAGAGATTAACATCAAAGCGAATAGGACAAATATGCGCATAGGCGTAAGCCATGTTCAGTCGTACCAGTTCATACAAACCAGGCAATAGTAAAAACCAATGGTACATATAAGTTGTTGCTATACAAATGGCTTGGTTAAATAAGTTGGTCAAAAGGCTTAACAAAATTAAATATAAGCGAACTCAAATGTATGTGGAAGCACTACAAGCACATTGTACGATTTTCCATTATAGAGTTATGGAGATTGTTCTTTATTACTGAAATCATGAATCAATCACTGTTAAACTACCATTAGAAATCTGGAAGCACTGAACGGCCATTTCGTCCTGGTATGCGACTACTCATCAACAGCGCGCACCGACGGCTGATTCATAATTTCAGTAATAAACAACAGTTCCCACAACTCTAAAATAAGAAATCATTATATGTATATCATGCCCATCTTTGCTTTGGGCACTCGGATATAGTATAAACCGTCCTCATATACAGGCGAGTATATAAAACGTGTAACAAAAGAAACTGGGAAGTATTCAACCGATTGTACAAAACGGAAGCATACTTTAACAGGATTCCCAAAGGCAGTAGTGTGTACAGGCTTTAAGTCTGCTCATCTATTGTGGTACACAAAAAATGAACAGTCTAAATGAAAGCAACCTGTTTCAAATAGTGCTTGTGATATATAACATTACAAACACAGACCAAACTGTATTATTCTACTTAAAATTAGAAAACTACTGTTGCTGAATGACAAAAAAAGATAATAATAATAATAATAATAACAATAGTTCAATCTTTTCAAACCAAATAGGTGTTAAAAGGTAATCCCACTTTATGCGCGTACACACAAACTAATCTATAAAACTACCTTACGTATATATATATATACACACACACACAGAAAAACAGTCGAGAATGCAATCCAACATGAATTTTAATAATAAATACAAGTGTAAAAACCAACGAAAAGGATAGTAACGACAACAAAATAGGGACAATTCATTACACTTTAAAATACAATTAATATTTCGTTAATCAACCCTCAAATGGAACAACTCATGCACGCACGCACGCACACACACACACATACACGTACAATTAAAACAGCTGTTTTAAATTTAGCTAGTTTTTTTTTTCTTTTGAAAAAAAAATTCACTTAATAATAAAAATCATGACAATGGACAAACAAATTCACTTAGATTTCAATCATGACAATATTGAAAAAAGGAATAAAAAAAATGAAAATAGAAATGCAAAGTGTTTGGTAACACTACTACTGCTGTTGTTACTACCACTAGTAGTAGTAGTTAACAAAAATATTTGCACAAAATTGTTTGTTGTTAAGTTCTAACTAGCTAGCTAGCTAGCTTCTTTACACTTAGGCAAATCTTGTTCACAACATAAGTTGATCTTTATTTTAGAAAAACAAAAAAGGTCTCAATGGGGGAAAAAATACAGTAGAGGTGACATGCAACAACACAACAATGTAGTATGTAGTTTTTTTTCTCTTTAATTAATCGTGAATGAATAGTTAAAAGGTAAGGTTGCACATTTGATACAATGGAACAAAATACCTATATAGTATGTATATTTGTGGATAATGATGATGAGTCACAGTAATTCACACTACACATATGAAAGAGATTTTCATGTAAGCGCTAAAATTGTTAACGCTTTAATATAATCACATCAAACAGTCGCGGGTCATTGAAAATGTAGGATAACACAGTACAGAATGTACCTATTGGTTCCGCTAGTGTTCTGTCCTTCAAAACTCTTTGGCTCGATTGTGAATCTTTGATTGTTTTGTATAAAAGAACACTGATGTTGTTCAAAATGGCAATAAAAAAATTCACAATCAAACAGCAAAACTCTGAGAACAACATTATCATGTATGTGTTATTTTCAGTTACAGCACAGTAGTACAGTAACAGAAGAGAATACAGCAAAAAGAGTATAAATGATTGTACCAATAATTGTAGCAAAAATGAAACCTAAAAAACCAGTTTATCAGAAGAAATGTTCGAAATAAGAGGGGGAATATAGGGAATGGTACAAATGAATGCATCTCCCTTGTGATTGATTTTGATTTGTATTACCTAAAAGTTCCCCAACTACCTGGAATTCGATCATCACGTGAGACTCACAACAAAAAAACCTACATTTCGACAGTTGATCAAGATTTATATGTAAATGTGGCGTAGCAAGCAGGTCAATGGACAAACATTAATTAGTTTGCAAAATTCAGTCATTTAAAATAATCGCAATAATAATAATAATACATAAGGGGAACTGTAACATCAATCAATATAAGATGATTTTCCTTAGCAAGTAGTATATATTCACAAACACTTTCATAATTTACAAAATGTCCGACAAAATTTATGATACAATGTAAGAGTAACAAAACAAATTGTGACATAACAAAGGAAAAAGAGCAAATCAATAAACTTTTAATTTCACATTATTTTTGACAAAAAATAAAAATAAACATGCCTTTTAAAGAAGAAGACGAAATAAAAACAGCAACTAATCACTTACCTGTGAAGTGAGTAGTTTTGATGTGGCTGAGGTGCACACAGGAATCAATTGCACTGGGTCATCATTACGTCCTAGATAAAAAGTGAATTGTGTTATTTAGAGTGAGAGATTGAACAAAAAAGTAATCATACTAACATATTCTTACTTATTGACTTAAAATACAATACAATACAAACTATGTTAGAAATTCAATTGATGAAATTATGATTTTCAAAAAGGATAGAAGAGTATAAACAAAGTTACATTGGGCGGCCAAACCAAAACATGAAACAAATCCATGAAGTTACTGACAACCGAATTTAGTCATGTTGGTAATTGCAGACTACCTGGTTTGGGTCCGCGAGACAATAGTATCGGACGATTAGAGACTTTGAATGATATTGTTCACAATAGTTTGGAATGGAGCAGGTGCATCCATTCTTTGACTTCTCTCAAATCCTAATCGTCTGAATTAGTCATCACCTCTCTCTTCCTCCTTCTACATTTCACTAAATCATACTTTTTGAATTGCATCTTCGAACCCTAATCTTCTCCATTACCAGTGATACTTCTACTATCTCTAACACTATGGGATTCGAACTGACAGTTGCGTCTCTGTGCTAATTAGGTTTCGTAACCTTAACTTATGTACGTACGTACGAAGCTCTACGTTGTAACTGACTGACTGACTGGCTTAATCATATAATTTTAGAAAATAAACAGTTTATATTGATATTCATGAGGTGAAATTGAATTCATTAAGACAAAAATAAAATAATAATTTGAATGCAGTCGTTGGACTTGTATGTTGCAAACAACCAAATTGAGGTACACTGGCTGTATAAATATACAAACACTGGAAAAAACAGTTTCTGATGATATGATGAAGTACACAATGAACATGTACAACAAAATTTTAAAATTATGTATTTCAAAAACAACATGCTTTCTGATTTGATCAATGAAAATGATGATTAATCTATCAGAAATTAGATCTTTTTTCTCATTTTACGATGAATGCAATATTTTATTACAATAAATGATGTGATATGATAATGTAGTCTATACTACTCGCAATGTGGCTTGTGAGTAGTACTGTGAAGCCGGAGTGTCACCCTTACAGTTACTGCCGAAACAAACAGTATCTGATCTGGGTGTATGGAGCGATCGAAGTGTTTTAACCGTTTGAACTTACCATTTTTATTTATGACACAACTGTAATTTTTGAGATGAAAATTACTTTTCTCAGCAAAGACAGTTTTCATTATGATCGTAAATAGGTGGATTTAAAAGATTAAAGAAATTAATGCTACAGGTAACTCCGCCAGTAGAACCTTCGGGGCTACTGACGGTCCCAAGCCCGGATAAAGGAGGAAGGTTGGGCATGAGGTTGGCGACCCCATCGCGTCAAAAACTAACTTGCCAAAAATACGCTAACGAATGCTACATGTAAAACATCCGAATTCTATAAGTAAACATATTCTTTGTATAATAATAATAATAATACCTGGAATTTAACAATTTCTGCGAAAATCACAATCAAACTCTTTTTTTTTATCAATTAAACTTAACAAAACTAATATGAAATCAGACGAAATAATTGTTAAAATTTCAAGTTATATTCAAAAGATCAGTGTGTTTTATAATTGAAAAAAGAACAAACTTACTCTGTAAAGAGAAAAAAAACCAAAACGAACATGGTAGTAAAAGAATGGAACAAGAGAATAAGAGAAAAGAAGTAAACACGCACACGCACACACACACACAAGATAAATAAAATAACTCATTGCTAACATCATCAACAACAACAACAACGAAAAAGCACCAATGCAATAACACATAAATCTGGAAATGAAATAATAGCATAAAAAGGATTATTTTTTCCGTCTATCAAAAATACACCAAGCACACAGTGTTTCTTCTTTTTTCAAAAAACAATAACAATCACCGAGTTGGAGGTCCCCCCCCCTCCCCATATGGAATTTTCATACAAAAAAATATTAAAGAAAATTTCAAAACTTTCTATATTTCACTAAACATGAAATCATGGATAGAAGAAAGTAAAAAGACGGACGGATGGATGAATGAAAAAAGAAAAAAACACAGAGTAAATAAACACTAATGCAAAGGCATATTCATCATCATCGTCATATTATTATTATTGATAAAAATGATATTGAAAATTGATGTTTCACTAACAGCTGATCTAAAACTATATCTGGTGTCTGTCGACTAACTTTAGTTTTGATCAACATGTGTATGCTGAAGGCATCATCATCATCAAAATCATCAAAAAGTATGACAAAATTTATCAGATAAGCAAAATAATAAATTTAAAAAAAAACAACCGTAAACTAGGAACTTTTCATGCGTACATAGTTTGAATAATGAATGACGAGTTTACCAGATGAGATATGTTTGATGTATTCAAGAACAGTATTACCAGTCATATATAATACACATATAATATATACAAGCGCAATAGTGTATTGCATATCTGTCCATAATTAGATGGAAAATAAATACGGTAACACAGGAAGAAGTAAGAGATTTATTTGTGTATTATTCCTAGTGTTGAAGAAAATTGCAGTGTGCACAAATCAACTAGTGTTGAAATTAAGATTGAACTATTAAAAACTACTTTATTTTATAAACAGTGGTACAACTTGGTGCACTGATTGGTACAATGGTATAAGTTGGTACCTTGAAGGGAAAAAATATAGAAAGTGGAATTTTACAGAAAAGTTATGATATAAACCGTAGCTGCTACCTTGTCGTGGTGGTCGGGCTTGCCTATCGTGATGATCCAACTGAGCTATATTGGCTGGAATATGTGTTTCTGTAGGTTCCGCCATACCAGGCAGGCAGGCAGGTCGATTGGAGGACGATGAGACTAAAAGCAGCTACTCAAGATCTGAGGGAGAAGTCGTACTGCTAACTGTAGAAGGGTGTGACAGCTGTAAGGTGTTTCCCTAGGAGAACCACAATCTGCAGCGATGCTGATTTCTCACAAGGAACGAAGGGGTTAGAAAAGATCGACACTTCATCTTACCCCACGGATTTCCATCTCCAGAGGTAAGGCCATTTAAAGAATGGAGCTAACACTTCCGAAACATCTCATAAAAAGGCCGTGTGTGACCGGTGCTTCTCTCTCACAGTAGACTATTGCTGATGATGTCTGGCCAACGAATCCGAAGTATCTTGCGTATACATCTGTTAATAAATACTTGTATCTTCTGGATGATGGCTTTCGTAGTTCTCCAACTTTCTGCTCCATACAGTAGGGCTGTCTTGACATTTGTATTGAAAATTCTGACTTTTATATTGGTTGATAGTTGTTTTGAGTTCCAGATGTTCTTCAATTTTAGAAATGTTGCCTTTGCTCTGCCGATCCATGCCTTCACATCTACATCAAATCCACCTTGCTGATTGCAATTACTCACTACATATTTCTTAAACAGACTAACTTAAAGAGATTAAAGTGTTTGGTTATGGTCCAGAAACAAAGTTCATTGAAATAGAACTGTAGCTATCCTTCGCATGCTTAATCATATAAACTATCTTTGTGAAATAATGATATGTGCACCATGAAGACCGGATTCCACTAGGTCATTGCTATAGGTAAACGCTCAATAGAAGTGGTTGTGCTTAAGATCACAATCAAAAAACTTGATCCCTCAAACTATAAGAGTTAAGATTGAAGGGCCCAGTCGCAAAATTTGCGCTAGCCCAAGTTAATATACATAACAAGAACAAGCAAATAAAACTAACAATAAAGGAGTTTAAATACTAGTATCGTCAATGACTGTGAAAGTATAGTTCACGGACAACAGGGTTAAAAATGTTTGCATGAAGAAACACTGAAAACTTAACATTTAAAGAATGAATGGACTTTTACCACTGAGACTGATTCTGAACCATGTCGGTCAATATCTCCGACCACTGATTGTTGTTACCGTACTGGAGTGATGGCCTAGTGGTTAAGGCGTCCAACTTTCAGCTGTTAGGTCCAAGATTCGAACCCCACCCTACCTAAATTGGTTTGAGCAACCGGGTAGTATCAGCAGCACTCATACTAAGTGTGGCTTATAAGCAAACACCTGGTGAATGATCCTAATCCGGATAGTTTGTACATTCAACATAACTCAATCAAACAGTCAATAATTTCATGCATTAATACCATGTCTCACTTGATAGGACAACTTAGTCTGTAAACATTAGACAGATCACTGGAGCAATGAATGGAAGATTAACATATAAAATGTTGTATGAAGAAAGTTAGGGAAACAAAGGATCATAAATAGATTAGTATGCAATGTTTCACGATAACAAATCTAACCAGTAGAACACGTACAGAGGTCAAATGTACACAGATAAGTTTATTTGCCGAGTGAAAAACCATATTCAGTCAGTCAGTTACAATGTAGGACTTGGTACGTAAGTTCAAGTTATCATACCGCATTACCACAAAGACGCAACTGTCAGTTCAAATCACATAGTGGAAGACATAGTAGAAGTATTACTGGTATGATATGATTCGAGAAGTATATTTCAGTGAGATAAATTTAGAAAGAGAAAGATAGAGGTGGTGACGAATTCAGAAGATTAGAATCTCATAGAACATAACAAGTGGATGCACCTGCGCCATTGCAAACGATTTTGAGCCATGTCGTTTAAGGTCTCTAACCATCGGTTACTATCGTTACTTTTAAGGTTTGCTCTTTTGAACTTTTATTAACACTACTAATATTTCAAATTCTTGGCGGATATAATATGCAGATTTGTGCCACACTCTTACATTATAAGTAACACCGTTTAAATTTACATGGAATACATCACCGAAAAAAAAACTAATCAAATTTCGATACAATATGCGTATAATCAATTTATATGGATTGTAAAATAAATGATCTTACCTAAACCACTTGAACAGTCAACATTGAGATTACATTCCCTTTGTTGTAATGACCCAGTCATTGGACCAGTTGGAGTAGAAGGATTGTACCATAGATTAGCTGGAGATGAATCAATACCACTTGCTAGATCATGACTAAAACCATAATAGTTAGCACTCAATGAACCAAGCTAAAACAAGAAAGAAAGAAAAGTAGTCGGTGTATGATTACTATGAGATGAATAATCATTTTACCAAACAGAGCCTAGGAGAACTACAAAACTATGATACTCATCATTTTCAGTGTAACAATCAACTGACAATCCAAGTAATCGGGATTAACAAGCTAATGAAAGCTAAGTAATAAAGTACAGGATAGAGTCTTAGGCTTACAATTATGCCTACTTCTCAATCAATCAATTAATAGCACCGCAGAACTTCGTACGTAGGTACATCACTTCAAGTTGCCATACCACATTAGCACAGAGATGTAATTGTCAATTCAAATTCCATAGTAGTAGAGGTAATAGAGGTATCAGCAGTAGTCGGAGAGGTTAGGATTAGAAGACATTAGTCAAGAAGTAGAATCTAGTGAAATAGACTTAAAAAGATAAAAATAAAGTGATGAACAATTAAAAAGTTTGGGATTTGAGAGAACACTAAGAGTGGATGCACTTGCACAATTGCAAAAGGTTTTGAGCAATATCATTCAGGGTCTCTAACCATCGATTACTAACATCTCGTAGACCACAACCAGGTAGTCTACATCTACCAACATTAATCAGTCCACTTGTCAGTGACTTCATGGATTACTGCCATGTTTTGGTCTGGCCACCCCTAGCTTTCTTCCAACCTACTCCTACACCAGTTTCCTTGATGAGTCTGAATAGTTGCCTACTGTTGCCTATCGCCGCTGCCTTTTCCATATCTCTCCCTTTCGCCACCCACCACTGTTGTCCGAGGGAAACCACCTTACTGCTGTCACACTCCTCTACAGTCAGCAGTACGACTTCTCCCTCAGACCTTCAGTAGCTGCTTTTAGTCTCATCGTTCTCCAATCGACCTGCCTGGCATGGTAGAACCTTCAGGAACATATGTTCCAGCCAATATAGCTCGGTTGGATCATCACGATAGGTAAGCCCGACCACCACGTCAAGGTAGCAGGTACGGTCGGGTATACCTACTTTTAAGGGGCAGAGTATAACCGAAATCCCCTGGATAGGAAGATAGCGGAACAAAATGGCTAAAAAAGGTCGTGTTTACATTAAAGTTTCCTCTTCAATAAACTAGTTGATTGATTAAAGAAAATTACAACCATTTTTTTTACCTTCCAACTTACTCTATAACAAAAACAGCCCATTCTAAATAATAAATTTATGGATTAAAACTAATCCCGTCTCACTAGTATACAACAATTCAATTTAGAAATAAAGCGATGATGAGTTGATATTACAGTTTGGGAGAACAAAAGAAATGGATGCACCTACACCATTGCAAACGATTTTGAGACTTCATTCAAGCACTGTAACCACCGATTACTATCATCTCGCGGACCCCAACCAGGTAGTCTACATCTACTAACATGGCTCAGTTCACTTGTCAGTGACTTCATGGATTTGTACCATGTATTGGCTTGATCACCTTTAACTTTCTTCCAGCCTGCCTCTACACCAGGCATGATCGCTCACCGAGACAGTCATTCATGGGGCATACGTAGCACATGTCTCAACCACCTCAACTGACAAACTTTCAACACTTTATCTAATGATCTGCTATCCTTACCTAGTACCCGTTAACTAACAAGAGCATTGCTTACTCGATTGTCGCAGATTATACGAGCAATACTTCGAAGACAACTATGATCAAAAACCAGTAACCTACGAATATCCTCTCTCTCCTTAGTAGCCATTTTTTGCAGCCACATAGTAGGACGGAGCGAAATGCTGTGTAGTAGACCCATCCTTTAATTAACAGACGGATATCTCACGTACGCAGGTTGGCAAAAGCCAACCAAGCCTTTTGTATCCATGCTGAGATTTCGTCATTATAGTGACGAAATCAACAAATAAATAGTAATCGATCTGAATGAATTTATAAATATCGTTAACATATGTAACATACAAAACTAATTATACAGTAATCCAGTATTCAATGGTAAGATGTACAACAGAATAAATTACGTGAATTAGGATGCAAAACAAATTCTTACTAGTTGATCTGAGCTATGTAAAACTCTAAGTTTATTGAATTTGCCTGGTTAGATTGAAAAAAAAAAGCCCTACTTGGGCATTTCAATAACATTGCTTAAAGCCACAAATGCATGGTGAGTTGCCAATTTGATATGACGACTATAGATTAGGCCTATAAGTCAAGTCTTCACTGATTGAAGACCTGTAAGCTAACATTTTATTGCTTATTTTGCGCTCATATTCTGTACATCGACATGTGACGCGAGAAAAAAACTATTCACAACTAACTAGTAATCTTGTCTTTGATTTCTAATTATTCGCGATCCTAAGTCACATCAGTAGTTATCATTTGGTCACCTTGTATCAAAGCATTCATCTATCGTTTTCAACAGTGGAAATTGCGATAAAAACTATCATTACAATTACGCTCAGATATATACACTGAACATCACAATCATTGGATTTTTACTAAATGCACATTTATACACTTATTCAAACTTACAGGTTGAGTTTCTGAATTTATATCTGTAGAAAAAAAGTAAATATATAAATACAGTGAAAAACAAAAATGAAATGCAAATCATTTGAAACGAAAATAAAAAACTACGAATTTGTATATATAAGAAATGCATATTGTAATGAGTAGTATTGTAATTTTATCATCGTTAGTTAGCGTTGGCTTACCAAGTTTCGCTTTAATCCCAGTATTCATTATCAATTTAAAGAATTAAGTAAGTGATAAATGTTAGTAAATCACACACTGAATCTGTTTAGCTAATGAATTTTATTTGATTAAAATTTTTTTGCTAATTGATTAAGAATTAGGTATTGCTTGCTGGAATTACGAAGGTATGAAGAAGGTTTTACATTTCGAAAAATGATATATTAATTCATACATATATATATATAGTGCCACATAATTACTTTCGAAGTCTCAAAAGAGTATTTCGACAATGTTCATAATTGACTATCAAACCCCAGAGGAAATCAAACGATCGAAACAAGACTGTAACTTCCTTTCATGATATGAAAAATCAAGAGTTTGATATTATACAACAGCATTGATTTGTTTTTCGAAATATCAAAGAAGACTTAGTTCCTACAAGAGATTATTCCACTGAACTGGCACTGGATATTTGGATTACGATAATGCTAATGTCAAATGTACCATGATCACCAGCTGAAACTTGGACATGGTAGGGTTTGTTTACCGAAACAATCTGGTCTTGAAGTCCATGGGATTAGATCAGTAATGAAAAATTAACTACACATAGCTACTAGATAGGTAATAAATGTGATCAGTCTATGATGACAATTTAAAGAGTTGAACCTAAAAATTTCAGTTTATGGACACTAAACATGTTTTTACATAACAAAATGTGTTTTTACACTTATAGAGTTAGGTAATATGAAAGTCAAAATATGCTGGAGTCCAGGGAAAGCAAACTTACATCTTTTTAATAGTAGGTGTAAAAAAAGCAGAATATTGGTTTACCAAGTGCAAATTCATGTACTTAGCTCCAAACCGCACTGCAAGAACTAGTGATATTACTCAGTTATTCGAACTGAAGTATGTAGAGAAAAGTTCAGAGTTGTAACTTATTGGCTAAAAGTCGAACAGGCTAATTACTAGGTCGCAGCCAAAAGAGCACCGATTTGTTAATTGGAATAGAAACTAGTATCTACTAAATAAATAATTCTATGTACTTTCAGCTTTATGCTGAATCGAAACAGTGGGTTTTATTACCTCATGGTTAGATTATACGATATTTGTTCACAGAACGGAAATCACTCACTACACCAAGAAATTAACTATGATAATATCTGGTGCAAAACGTAGGTTATGAACAAACGAATGAGAGAATTAACAAGAACTGCTCTACCATATTAAAAGAAACTATTGGTGAAGAAAATAAGATCAAATAACTTACAACTATGGCAACAATATAGAAAATAAATGATGATAAGTATATGAGAATAACTGCGTACAACATACCTGCTAAAAAAGTTCCAGGTTGAGTATCAACAATGAAAGTATTTGACAAAGGAAATAGTGGTTCAGATGAGGTGAGCTGAGATGTTAACATCACGCTTGAACTAGATTGGGTGGGTAAATTTTGGTGTAAATGATTGAACGGCAGACCAGATGCCGGGAAACGATTGGTAGGGCTGTGTGATAATGGTTGAAGCCATTGGCTGGAAGTCGAATGCATCATGTCTACATGCACATCACCAGTTTCTGATCTAATAAAAATATAATACATAAGAAAGACTGATAATGATAAAAACAGACTGCTACATACAAACCATCAAGAAACATGAGTAGAACGAATTGTAGTACTACATAGGAAACAAGAGCCCTTTTAAACTTAAAAACGACCAATTAACGTAGAACATGGCAGCGCTTGTTGCTTTATAAAATTTATCGCAAATAATTATGTGATTGGATGGTTTAATTTAGAACGAGTTCTTTTCTGAACATGACACAAAATAGGTGAATAATAGCTTTGATGATCTCGGGAGTCTCATCAGTGCTGGTGACCTCGCAAGTGCATCCATTCATTGTGCTCCCTCAAATCCTAATCTTCTGGGTTCGTCAGCACCTCTACCTTAGTCTTTCTAACTTTATCTCACTGAATTATACCTAATCTTCTCCATTACTGCTAATACTTCTACTATCGCTACCACTTGGATTTGAATTGACAGTTGCGTCTCCGTGCTAATGTGATATGGCAACATGAACTGATGTACTTACGTATGAAGTTCTACGTTGCATCTGACTGACTGAGCGAATGGCGTGAAACTGTCTAACAAGAATTAAATTGATAGAGATGCAGAAAGTTAGGGCGTTCGATTAGTTCGCGACAATTAAATTATATGTCACATGAATCCTAGTGTTTTAGGTCACTAAAAGATTGGTTACAACTTCAAACATGCAGATACATTAATCCCGTACAAAAGAACACTAGTTTAAGTTGTCACATCTTACAGTAACACAGAACAATAAAATCAATGTCAATAAAACCAAATTAGGTTGCTTTTAATATGTTTGGGATTTAGATGAAGATCAGAAGTCAGTAACAGATAAATGTAATAAATCTCTACTTCGGTCGGTCTTCGATCGGACCAATTCTATGTTTTATCAGCGACCTTAATTAAATAAGTATTTAGTCAACGCTGGTTGACTGGTGGTCATCGGCTATTTGATTTTGAGGTGAATTATCCATTCTCATGGGATACAAAATGCTGTGACTGTTCTCTACTGCTAAGTGTCCCGGTCTATAAGAAAGGACAAAAGTCCTCTTGTTACAACTACGGAGGAATCAGTTTAACAAACATAGTATATAAGATATTAGCCTCGATAATACTTCAACGCCTAACGAGGTCTCGTGAAGAGCAGACTCGAGAAAACCGCGCTGGTTTCAGACCTGGACGTAGATGAATAGACTAGATATTCACACTACGTCAGGTCCTACAACACAGACACATTCAAATGTCCGACAATAGTTGTCTTCCTGCATCTTAAAGCGACATTTGACTCTGTCGATCGTGAGGTCCTGTGGTAGTGACTGTCTATGAAAGGTGTACCAAAGAACCTCTCTAACACTACTGGTTAAGTCAGCCTATGGAGAACTGTCGTCGGAATTGACTACCTCAGGATGTGGTGTTCATCAGGATTGTTCACTCTCCGGTTCTTATTCAACTTCGTTATAGACATGCTTTTAGAGACGATGCTTTTATCTGACTTTTTAGAAGTTAAACTTTAACCGGGAGATTCACTTGTCGACTTGGAATATGCTAATGACATAGTTTTATTGGGTGACGCTGACAAAATGCAGTTTTCTGACCACCTTAAGCAACAATGCAAGTATGTTTGGCATGAGATTCTCTCCCTCGAAATGCACAATGTCGCTTCAGAATCGGCTTACATGAGCACCTGAACTAGTAATAGAGGATGAAGTAGTCTGGCTTGTTGACCGCTTGACTCATCTTAGGAGTCTCATCAGTACTGATGGCCTGGTGAATGACTGAATCTCAGCACGAATGTAAAAGGCTTGATTGGCTTTCGCCAACCTGCGTCATTTATGGCGTGTGAGAGGAATCCGTCTGCTAACGAATGAACGAGTCTACTGCGTAGCAGTTTGCTGAGTCCTACTCTACGAGTGTGAAACATGGCCACTAAGGATAGAGGAGATGCTTAGGTTACCAGTATTCGATCATAAGTGTCTTCGAAGCATTCCTTGTACATCCTTGTACTGAGTAAGTTACACTAGAGTACGAAAAGGGTACTAGGTAGGGATGGAAAATTAGTTGGTGAAGGTAGGCTGGAAGAAAGATATGGGCGGAAACTTGAACTGATGTACGTACGTCATAAGTTGTACGTTGTAGTTAATAATGCTTGATTCAGATATTTGGCTTGGATCTCAACAGTACCGAATGGAAGAACAAAACCTAAATACCCTGGAATACAGGTCAGTCAGTCAGCTGCAACGTAGAACTTCGTACGTATGTACATAAGTTCTGGTTGCCATACCATATTAGCACAGAGACAACAAGGTCGACTACCTGGTTGGGGTCCGCGAGATGATAATAATCGATGGTTAGAGACCTTGAATGACATGGCTCAAAATCGTTCGCAATGGAGCCGGTGCATTTATTCTTTGTGTTCTCTCAAATCTTAATCTTCTGTATTCTTCAACACATCTAGTTTTGACTTTCTAAACTTATCTCACTGAATCATACTTCGTGAATAATATCTTCTAATCCTAACCTCTCCGATTACTTCTAATACCTTTACTACCTCTACTACTATGGGATTTGAATTGCTGACGAATCCAGAAGATTGGGATTTGAGAGAGCACAATGAATGGATGCACTTACGCCACTGCAAACGATTCTGAGCCATGTCGTTCAAGGTCTCTAACCATTGGCGACTTTCGTCTCACGGACCCCAACCAGGTAGTCTACATCTACTAATACTACTCAGTCCACTTAACAGTGACTTCATAGATTTCTGCCATGTCTTGACCTGGCCACCCCTAGCTTTCTTTCAACCTACTCCTACACCACAAAACATAGCTCGTCGAAGCAGTCGGTGGTTAGGCTTTCGTAACACATGTCCCAACTACCTGTACTGATGAAGTTTCACCACTTCATCTATTGATCTGCCATCCTTACCTAGTACTCGTTCACCTAACGACAGCATTGCTTACTCGGTTGTCCCAGGGTATACGAGCAATGCTTATAAGACATCTATGATCGAATACTAGCAACCTACGAACACCTACTCTTAAGGGCCATGTTTCGCACCCGTATAGTTGGACGGAGCGAACTGCTGCGGTGTACATTCGTCCTTTGGTTAGCAAACGCATATCTCGCCTGCACTATAGGTGACGCAATTTGGCAAAAGCAAATAGAGCCTTCTGTATCCGTGCTGAGATTTCGTCAGTTACCAGGCTATCAGCGCTGATGAGACTGGAATACTGGATACTTAGCGGAGACCTAGTAGATAGTTATGACATAGACATTCCTTGACCATACCCTGAAATTCACTTTTAACACAAGCTCTAATCGAAACACTTTTAAGTTTGACTGTATTTATGATTTCGAACCCTTGAAATTTCCCAACATCTATAGTAATCTAACGGACTCAATGGGGACTTTTTGGCTGAAGACTTAATATTGTATTAACAACTCAAATTAGTATCTTATACTTCAGTAAAACGTTCATTTCGGTTTATCTACAAACACTTAATTTTTGCCTGGAAACTTATGTAGACTGCTGTTACTATACACAACGGCTCACAGCGAAAGCCTCTATAATGTCCATAAGTATTCATCCATTTAAAACCCACCAAAAATCAGGAACCTCCTCTTACAATAAGAGGTCTATGACCGCAAAAGGTCAACTGGCAGGCGAATTTCACATTCTACTAAAAAACACAATGACCACCATGAGTAGCAATAAGGGATAGTGGCTGGTTTCAAGTTTCCCAAATATATGTTTAGTTAATTAAATGTTAGTTAGTAACTCATTAATACTTTCATACACAAATGAATCTAATAATACCAAAAAATATATTTAAATCCAGACATCCGGCCATTAGTCATTTTTCGAAACTGTGATTCGCTAGAACGATTAATCTACTAAGCACAATACCAGGTCAGTTGCCTCACTTGCAAGTTTCAAAAGACCAAATGTGCCATCATAAGTATGGGGATAAGTTAACTAACCTACTTTGCGAAAACTAATCTTGGCTTTAGGCAAGTGACAACAAGTGCTGAACAAGTAGGTTATTGAGTGATTATTTCGAATCTAACCTAACACTTCATTGTTTATGGACGAAGTACACATTAGATGCAAAGGTAAGATGCCGAGATTTCGCTTCAACGTTTTTACCAGCACAAGGATTACACAAAATACAATCGAGTCAACCCCGGCTTCACTGCTAACCATGGAAATATGTTAACTAACTGATAGACCGCTGAAATTATTGCTTTTTAGGGATAACCTATAGGTTGCTGACTCTACTATCCGTATACTTAATGTAAATAAAAGCTATGAGACTTTTTATCATAATAAAAAAGTGCTACCGCCACATAATAAACAACAAACCTTTCAAATAAACATGCGAAATTCAAAGTCAGTAAACGCCCGCCTTTGTTCGAAACTGTTAACAGAAGCACAACACTTTAAATGTTCAGCACCCTACGCTAAAGTTCACTTTTCCGTATAAATACTATATAGAACCAACAATTTACTGCCTAAACTCGCCATTTATTTTGAAATTTTAGAATTCCTTCATCAGTCTTAAATGTAACTCCATTAGAAATAAGTTGGGAAGAATATCAACAATCAGCAGTAGAAAACTGATATGTTTATAAAGAGGCTTAAACCACCTCGGCTAGAAGAAAATTATAGGATCAAACTATTCGTAAACATTGGATGTACCTACTGTTCTTTCTGCTTTGTTATTCTTCCAGTTTCTGGGTATCATTCCGAAAGGTTTGTGATATTTTTGAGCCAAAGTACGTTATTTGAGTAGTGTTCAGGAGTTTTTAAGCGGCTATAAGTTATTAAAATATCACTTCTGAGACATCTATCTATGCCTTGATACATAAAGGTTCAGAGATTTGATATCCTCATCATAAAGTTTAAATTCTAGTCCTCGAACCGATCTCTCTGCTCACATTTGGATAAGATCCAGTTTAACCGTATTCTTTTGGAGTGGGAATAAATCCATATTATGAATTGGGTTCAGTAAAACTGTCGGAGGGTAGGTTGAACATTCCGCTGATAAACTGGCTAACAAACCCATCACAACATTTCTAGTGCATGAACTGCCGGAAAGTATTTTTGTCACACTTGGCGTAAGACATTATATCACAAGGTACCAAAACGATTAAATCTTGTTCATCCTGGGACACTCGTAGAGAGGGGCTACCTAAGTTGTATGCGTGATCGAAAGTATTTTTCAAGTAGTCATCTACATACTTCTAAATGAGTCCGTTATTACCCGACAGACTTTGAAGTCAATTTTGGTCCTACTGAAGAGCCTATTTGTCACTCCTGTTACAAACGTCCATTTAACGTTTCACATTGTCATCAACGCCAGAGAATGAAGAGATACTTTTAGAGGAAAGCAATGATTATAGACTCAAAAAAAGGTAAGAAGTTTCAGTACGAAATCTAAGGAGACTCCATTGAGTTCTGGTGGTATACTTATACAAAGGAAACACAACTGCTGAATTATAAACATTTATTATTGTACTTAATTTTGACAATAATTCTTATATTCTACATCTCTTGTTTATCTGTACCGAAGACTATCTCTCGCACACCAAGCGTGTCTTTGCCTTTCGGTCTTCTCTCCTCGTTCGCTGTTAGCCACCCCGACCGTAGCTGCTACCTTGACGTGGTGGTCGGGCTTGCCTATCGTGATGATCCAACCGAGCTATATTGGCTGGAACATATGTTCCTGCAGGTCCTACCATGCCAGGCTGGTCGATTGGAAAACGATGAGACTAGAAGCAGCTACTGAAGTTCTGAGGGCGAAGTCGTACTGCTGACTGCAGAGGGGTGTGACAGCAGTAAGATGTTTCCCTTGGACAACCAGCATCTGCAGCGATGCTTCCTTCTCACAAGGAGAGAAGGGTTAGAAAAGGTCGACCCTAAAAATGTCAAACCTCGCCCTACCTCACGGATTTGCGTCTCCGGCCGTATGGGTGCCCACTAAGGGCCTTTAAGAGCGGAGCTAATACTCAAAAAACCTTTCATAAAAAGGCCGTGAGTGACCGGCCTGAAGCAGTTGTCCCTTGGACTCTGCGGTCACGCTCCCAGGTCTCCAAGACCAACACTAATTTATCTTCCTTTTCAGGTTCCCCAAGAAATAACCTTCCACGGTGTGGGCAGCCGAGAAGTGATAACCGCCCTCATACCCGTAACATCACGAGAGACCAAATTGGTCGAAATCAAATCCTTCCTACACCCCCTAATGTCTCTCTTATCTCTACGACTAACTCTACTCACACTCCCTTTTCTCACTGCACCGCTAATGCAGACGAAGTGAGATCACGAAACGTCATTCCTGGTCTCCTTAAACCCCGCTCTAGACTACATGTTGGAGCATTTAATGTATGGACATTGTGTCAAATAGGGCAACAGGTACCATTAGCTAGGACTTTAGAATCTCGTGCCATCGATGTATGCTGCGTCTCGGAAACGCGCATACAGGATCCTAGTAAAATTATTAATCTGATTTCATCTTGTCAAAATAAAGAAGCAGCTCGATTCACTCTTCGTGTATCCGGTAGCCCTGATACTGCTTCCAGAGGTCTTGCTGGCGTAGGCATAGCATTGAGTGGTAGAGCTGTACAATCTCTCCTAGACTGAATCCCTGTAGATAGTCGCTTGTGCGCTGTCCGACTAAACGGGACAGTAAGGACTCGTAAGGATAGGGACACTCGCCGTTGCCTCTTCGTCATATCTGCCTATGCCCCCACTGACTGCACTGCAGACGAGGTTAAAGATGAGTTTTACAGAAAGCTTTCGGACCTCCTTCAAAAAGCTAGGCGCTCTGATATAGTAATAATGGCTGGTGACTTCAATGCTCAAGTAGGTAGACTGAGTGAAAATGAAAGACATCTAGGTGGATGTTATGGTGTCGTGGCTCAGAGAACAGACAATGGTGACCGTCTGTTGCAAGTATGCTCAGACAACCGCCTATTCTTAGCAAACACTAACTTTAGGCATAAGGAAAAGCATCTGATGACCCGGCGACCTCCAAAGTCGTCCCTACGTTGGACCCAAATAAATCACATTGCCATCAGCCACCAATGGAGGGGTTCAATAGAGGACTGTTGCTCGTTGTGGGGCACATGTTTAGATTCAGATCACGCCCTAGTGCGAGCACGTATTTGTTCGACGCTTACTGGGCGTAGGAAAGACACCGTAAGAAAGCCTCTTAGGGTTTTACTTAATGATAATAGGGCGAAGAATATATTTCAGGAACAACTAGAAAGACAGTTAGTCGACCACATGAGCGATTCCCATCCGGAGGCAGGTTGGAATGATATCAAAAAGGCTGTGGAAACAGCAGTGATATCTGCTAGTAAGGTAAACCATAAGGCTACAATGAAGCCGTGGATCTCAGTAGCGTCCACCGATCTGATGGATGCCCGAAAACGCATCCCACCTGACTCTGAACATGATGAAGAACGAAGTCAGCTTAAGCGAAGGCTGATAAAAAAGCCTGCGCAACGACCGCGAACAGTGGTGGGTGGCGAAAGCAAAAGTGATGGAAAAGGCAGCGGCGATCGGCAACAGTAGACAACTTTTCCGACTTATCAAGGAAACTGGTATTAGGAATCCTAGTGTAAGTGAGACTATCTCGGAAAAGGATGGAACTTTTTATTATTCTCAATCCAGGAGACTGGATCGATGGGCAGAACACTTTAGGGATCAGTTCAACTGGCCTCCAGCCACTCTTTGGTTACCCACGATCTCCAGTCATCCTGAATGGCAAGTAGACGTAATTCCGCCTAGTCTTAATGAAGTTGAAAAAGCGTTAGGAAATCTGGAGCGAAGGCGAGCTGCAGGTCCTGATAGACTGACCCCTGAGATATTTAAGGATGATGGTTCAGTTTTAGCAGCTAGGTTGACCGAGATCTTAGGTAGAATCTGGGAACTGGACGTAATCCCATCCGACTGGTCTCAATCCTTGATTGTCCCAATCTATAAGAAAGGACAAAAGTCTTCTTGTGACAATCACAGGGGAATAAGTCTAACTAATATAGTTTCTTAAATATTGGCCTCAATAATACTTCGACGCTTAACGAAAGCTCGTGAAGAGCAGACTCGAGAAAACCAGTCTGGTTTTCGACCTGGACGTGGATGTATAGACCACATCTTCACACTCAGACAGGTCCTGGAACATAGACACACATTTAGGCGTCCTACAATAGTTGTTTTCCTGGACCTAAAAGCGGCGTTCAACTCAGTGGATCGTGAGGTTCTGTGGCAGTGTCTGTCATTGAAAGGTGTACCGAATAAGTACATTAACCTCATACAAGCTCTCTACTCGAACACCACTGGTCGAGTGAGAGCTAATGGCGAATTGTCACCGGAATTCTTTACTTAAAGTGGTGTCCGTCAGAGATGTCCACTTTCTCCATTCTTGTTCAATTTTATCATAGACATGCTCCTAGAAATAACCGTATCCTCGTCCGAATTTTCAGGAGTAGAACTTCTACCAGGTGGCTCGCTGATTGACTTAGAATATGCCGATGACATTGTCCTACTTGGTGAAGATGCTGACAAAATGCAGAGTCTTCTGACTACCCTAAGCAACAATGCAAGCATGTTCGGGATGCGGTTCTCACCCTCGAAATGCAAAATGTTGCTTCAAGATTGGGTTGCATCGGCATCTGAACTGGTGATAGGGAGTGAAATAGTCGAGCGTGTTGATCGCTTCACTTATCTTGGGAGTCTCATCAGTGCCGATGGCCTGGTGACTGACGAAATCTCAACTCGGATACAGAAGGCTCGATTGGCTTTTGCCAACCTGCGTCACTTATGGCGTAGACGTGATATCCGTTTGCTGACTAGAGGACGAGTGTACTGCGCAGTAGTTCGCTCCGTCTTACTTTATGGCTGTGAAATATGTACAGTGAGAGTAGAAGATATTCGTCAGTTACTGGTTTTCGATCATAGGTGTCTTCGAAGAATTACTCGTATATCGTGGGACACCCGAGTGAGCAACGCTGTTATTAGGAAACGGGTGCTAGGTAAGAATGGTAGATCAATCGATGAAGTGGCGAAACTTCATCAGTTGAGGTGGTTGGGACATGTGTTGCGTATGCCCAACCACTGACTGCCCCGACGAGCTATGTTTTGTGGTGTAGGAATAGGTTGGAAGAAAGCTAGGGCGGCCAAATCAAAACATGGCAGAAATCCATGAAGTCATTGACTAGTGGACTGAGCCATGTTGGTAATTGTCGACTACCTGGTTGGGGTCCGCGAGATGATAATAATCGATGGTTAGCGACCTTGAATGACATGGCTCAAAATCGTTCGCAATGGCGCCGGTGCATTTATTCTTTGTGTTCTCTCAAATCCTAATCTTCTGTATTCTTCAACACATCTAGTTTTGACTTTCTAAACTTATCTCACTGAATCATACTTCTTGAATAATATCTTCTAATCCTAACCTCTCCGATTACTTCTAATACCTTTACTACCTCTACTACTATGGGATTTGAAATGACAATTATATGTCTGTGCTGATATGGTATGGCAACATGAACTGATGTACTTACGTACGAAGTTCTTCGTTGCATCTGACTGACTGACTGACGTTGTTAGCCACTCGTGTACCCTAGTCTCATGATTGTTTCGATATCACGAGGCTAGCATTAAGTATACTTCTTCCTCTAGAATCGTCTCTTATCTGATTACTAGAGTAACGGGATTAACATTTGTTACCTTGCGAAGTGGCATGTTTAATATGTGCTACCACAGAGTCATTCTATAGCCTGAGAAAAAGTAATGTTTGCTTTACTCTGAAAGTTCTATTATTTAGATATGAAGCGAACCGGCCTATTGATGATGGCCTTATAACTAACACTTAGCTTACTGATGAGACTGTATTGGAACACGTCTTCGAAGAAAACTGCACAAAAAACATGCGTAACTTGCTGTTTTGCGTTGCTGTCATCATTCATAGCTCGTTGCTCGTTATGTCGCCTACTTTCTCCCCCAAATATATTCCGTACGCTGGATTACCGTATATTAACGTGATGGGCTAGTAATTAGTTGTCAGTATTTAGTGGTGATCATAGTCAATCTCGACTCGGGCACCACTAAAAGACATATACGGCTGAATATATCAAAGCTTTCAAGAAGTTAGGGTAAATTATATCAGCATATCCCATTCGATCAAGGATATTTGTATTCCTGTCCACCAAAGATGGTAGGTTGATTATGCAGAAGCTGTCGTCCCTTAGACAATGTTGTTGGGGAAGAAAAGAATTTTATGGATAATAAGTAGTCAAGTACATGAATAGAAACGAAATATACATGGTTGAAAAGAACATACATATTTTTAGTAGGATATATCATCCTTATTATTGAAATCGAACGAAAGGCTTTCATAGGTCTAGAGACTTGTCAAGTAAGGATCTAAAGCTCCACCGATGCGACAAACTGAACAGACGTAAAAACAACGATTCGCCCAATACCTTATAACACAAGATGACATTTTTCTCCGTTAATATTTTTAAACATATCAATTGAAAACTTCTTGCTGTGTCATTACAACACAAGCTAATAAAGCCCTATCAGGGGAAAGTGTTTAGAAATAAATGATAGATTAATCTAGAAATTTGGGTGACAGACAAATCTAATGACATAAAGAACCAAGATGGCGAAAAATAAACCGTCAAATACAAACGGCTTGGTAACTGCTAGACAGTTATCCGACTCAATTACTCAATTACAAGACACGTATTAGCTGCAGCGCTCCCAAAACACCACAACGCACCATCACTAGGTACACTATGCGACGCATCTCTTGCGAAAACTGACAGGCTTATATCACATACTTGTCGACACATCAACTATTTTTAGGATAAATCTTTGAAATCCTTCGTTTGAGAAATCTGGTTCTTCTGACTTCGGGATCCTCGATTATAAATGCACCTCTAGCATCAATATAATTGCTTAGTTACATCCTGCTATGTCGTAAGTAGCCGTAGGCAAACAAATTGTTCTGCCTCAAAGATATGGGTAGATGAACGGTTATCACCCATCCGTTGCGGATGCTGATCAGATGCAGCACCTTCCTCCTTTCGAGATGTTAAGCTTTTTGAAGTTTAGTGGTAGATTTTAATGAATGTTTATAGTCTGAGCTCTATTTTCTTTGCACCTAGTCGGAATACACTTTCTATAATAGCTCCCCGTTACAAATAAAGCAGACAACTTCGGCTTCTGTATGTTGAACTGAATATCCATGTAGCATATCACACTTCTTTTAAGTAAACAAGTGGTATAAGTTGTAAGGTATGGGTCAGTTAATGAGTATTTTGGAGATAGGAAGGATAGACAATTGATGAGAGGGAATGAGAAAAAATAGTGTTACGAATTCATGAGTAAGGAGATAAATAGGTAATAAGGCAAGGTATTTGGATGATTATGAATTTTGGAAATAAAAATTTATGAAACTGTTAACTATAAACAAGAAGGAACTCACAGTAATACAGGAAGGTTGGGTTCCTTGTGATTAATGGTATTTGGGCAGCCCTTGCATACCTAGCAGTCTATCTGACCTCCTGCAAGCTGATAATAGCTTGTTATAAACTACCTCGACACTGACAGTTGTTAGCAACGCAATCATGGACATCGTTTTTGATTCGTAATCCCTGTAGTGGTTTACTTTTACGAAGAATACACAATAGCTGAAATATCAACATTTATTATTGTACTTAATTTTGACAATAAATGTTATACTCTACACCTCTGTACTAAAGACTATCTCTCGCGCACCAGGCGTGTTACTCCCATTTCCCCTCTTCGCACGTCTCCTGCGTGGACGTTAGGTTTTTGTACGCCCTCTTGCCTCGATATTATTTCGATATCACGAGGCCATTATCAAATATACTTCTTCCTCTAGAATCTGTCGCTTTCTTGATTCTCTGAGTTCGTGGAGTAATATTTGTTCTCTCGGAAAGAAGTATATCGTACGAACTGCTATATCCCTGTAGTGAGAGTCTTTGTGCTCGACATGCAATCACTGTTCTCCCCTTTACAACTATAATCTTGACTAAACCTCCTTAATAAATCTGCAGCCACTTGCTCTACCGAAGTGCCTTCGTATTATATCCATTAACTGATCACGTTTTAGACGCTGCATTTCTACCCAATTGGCAGTGAGTATGCACATCTTACTGTTTTTTTACATATATCTAGTTGCATGCTATATTCGTTGCTCTTAAACAATATACCATTACCACGTTTAATATCCATCCCAACTAATGTATAAATTATGACAGAATAACAACTAGTCTTTCAAAGATACACTCATGTTTGTCGTATTCAAGTCAGTTTCGTTTGTCCGTCATACGCAGTCGTATGTATTAGTATTTTCTTCATCTCTTAGCATAGTTTCCCAATAAATTAGGTCGAGAGCATTTCTCTGCAATGACCTTAACAACTCTAGGCTTCACAACCAACTAAAAATACAACACCTCTTATCTCAACTGCACAACTGCTATTCAGTTTCTCTACGAAATCTACTAATACACATTAGAGTACAACTCTATTTATCTACTCGAAATACCAGCAAGCACGCATACGGATTTGGCGTTTTATGTTTATTATCAACTGCAGTAAAAACGACGAATATCATCCATAACTAGGTTAGCATTCTATTGTGGTGTGTGCTACTTATACGAACGATATAAGTAGTATAAGAATGGACGTGAAAGAAGATGTCTTACGGTCAGAAGAGGAAAACGGAAAGCAAATAGAGCAAAAGCAAGAAAGATTTAGGGCACCGACAGGAAATAAAGGAAGCAACAGCAGGAATGGAGGAAGGCTGGAGCGTTGGAAGTCAGGACTCAAAGATGGTGTGCAAATGGAGTATTCAATGTAATGTTATCGTTTTTAATTGACTAAGAGTGTAAATTTGCCAAATACAATCTATTGAGCCTGCCTCAGTCTTCTCACTATGACCTGATTCCTATCACCCTACATAGAAAAACCATGCTATTCAAGTTCTGGTGGACACTTCGCTCGATTTATTACAACATGTTCATACTTACACATTCTTTATTAGCATTTTCTCAGCACCACAGAAACATTTTCACTATATTTCACTCCATTTTCGTGATTTATTCCCTTTCAATAAACTTAAACGACAAACGATTTGTCGCACGTTATTTTAACACTATTACAGAGTACTCATAAGGACGTGTTAATTTTCACATAAGACAGTAACATCATGAGCGCATATGAATCTTCTCAATAAACATATTTGTTTGCATATGATCGCATGCTGCCGCTTTCGTTTGTATACATGCCTGTACCATATTCACATAATTTTTTACGTAACCATGAGACTTTTGTATCATTCACTCATCCATCACGCATCACTGTACACTATCTAATATAGTGCATTTTTTCTCTGCTTAATATCGACCATAATCTCACACCTCCTCAGTGTTGGTTTCAAAAGCGGACATTTATTTACGAATTAATGTGCAATTTTCTACAAACAGGCTTCGTATAGTGCATTGATATTCCAAGCCTTCTCTGCTTGCCCTAGCTTTTAGACAAACGAATCAGCTTTTACTGCCCAAATTATCATTTACATGACTTTTGGAGCTGTCAATCATTCGGTCATAACCTTGATTGTTTTATCTGAATGTACACATGACTTCCTTCGCTTCAAGCTTGTTTTTGTCTTATTATAGATCCTTAGACATGTCACTGAAATGTCTAACTCACCTTTTCCGCTTGTGTTTGCTTCACTTTACTTTTACGCTCCACATTCTATAACCCATCCATTTATCGAATTCCTGTAACAAATTCATCTAAAAAGATCGCACAGACGAGGTTCGCCTAAGAATAATATGCAGATGTTGGAGGAGAGATTTGTTTAATTGCGTATCTAAATATTCGTCCGAAACAAAGTCAGATCATGGGCAACTAAAATAGTCTGAAAGCTGTTGTGTTAATTAGTAACTGATCACCGCAATTTCAAGCTATGAAGAAGTAGTTTGTTAGTCAGTCATATCAAACAACTTAGAAAATTCTTGAAGCCCTAAGCAGTCATAATTATTGGGTTTCAATCATAGGGTTCACCTTTTCGGAAAGTTAACGACTAGGTAACATTGATACACCATTCCTAGGACTTAATTCTTGTGAACACCAATTCGTTTACTCAACTAACTCTTTCACATCTCCTTGTAATTTCACCAAATCGAACACATCGCTTGTGAGTCTCCATGTCCCAATATCATCGACGAAAACGATAACGGAGAATTTCGCAACACCCAGAGCGAAATAGGATAAGGGATTCCATAGTCGCTCTGTGAAGTCCATTCCTTACAGATTCTGATACCGAAAACACCGTTTACAACTACTTCTTGCCTCACACCACTCAGTCTGCTATAACAAGTGCAGTAGGTAACTTTTCGTGCGCTTACCCCTGCAGCTTTTGACACAGTGAAGATCCAGGGTTTGTTTTCTCATTAAGTAGGTCTATGACTAGTTTCTCAACAGCAAGAGATGAGATAATGACAGAAGCGACTACAGTTGTTGGTTCATTGTAGTCTGATGTCAGGGTATCCAGTGGAAACTGTCATTCGGCAATGATTCGTCTAGGAGAGACGGTTTGTTAAGGCAGCATTATCTAAATAACTACAATGATAAAGTTATTGACCATTCGGTAAACATTTTGAGGGACGTACTTAGGCTCAGTTCTATAAAATACCTTGCGGACATCATTCAGAACCTAGAAGTGGAAAACAGCAGGGTAATTTGCTGCTGTATGTGATTTTTTTCAATAAATACAGATAATTGCTATAGGAGAAAAATTCAGGTATTCTTCGGAACAGAATTTGTAATATAATTTATTAATATTCTTCATCTGCTTCTCAAATAATCATAGGATCCAGCCTGGAGGCAATGATGATTATCTATTACTAAATATGGAAGCTCTTTAGGTGAAATTCTCTTTATTTCACTTTCGAACTTCTCAACTATCCGGACCAATTACCTGACACAGTTTTTGAAGAAATATAAAGAAGGCCATATGTTCTCCATAATCAAGAATGCTTTATAATCACCTGAACCTGTATTCAAAGAAAAAGATAATATCTCTATCCTGAAAAAACAAAGATTGAAGTTTTCAAGTTTTATTTGTTTTAACAAGTGCTATCACAAAGCGCACATTGTGTCTGAGTGCGTTACTAGTTATTTTGTTGTTAATTATGAGACTGACCTTCGGAGTACTCAGAAATCAGCTGGTCCTAAAACTGATAACTACCGTTGTTTGTTCATGCCCTGTATCATCTTTCTGAGCATGCCATGCAATTTGAGACCGCAGTTTGTCCATGTGAAAAACATACTGTTTTGTCTCCTAAAAAGGAGGCAAATTATGAGTGCGGAGTTAATCAATTCCCATCATCATCTTCAAATGATGGAAATCCACCTCCTATTCCACCGAAAGCTCCAAAACAAATTCCACCTCTTCCTCCAAAACACGTACCTCGTCCAGTACAACTAGCAAAGCACAAATGCATAAAATGTGAACCAACTCTCAATTTGCAAAACTTACATATCCCTCCTATTGGTGGCTTGTCGGATGTTTGTGCAGTGTGCAGGCGAACTTGTCTCCATCCACACTCCACATGTGATGTCGAATTAGTCGAAAAAGCGCACAAAGAGTCAAGCCAGCCCTTACTGAATTATGATGATCATAACTACAAGAGATGCCTTGAATATCCTCAATCTGTCAGTAATTGTGCGAAATCCCAGTACCCGTCACAACATAAGGTCGAAGTTAGTCGACCAGATAAATTCTCATCCGGTGGGAATGGTCATTCTTGTATGTTTATGTTCGATAAAAATGCTTCTGATACAAAAAGTAGACAGTCATCCATGTACAAGCGGTTCACAAAGCGACGTGTTTGTCATGGAGTCTCAAAGCACCACGATTCGGATCTATGCCAGCTAGGAAGGGAATCGAATTCGACATCTGACTTACTAACATCGAACTGCACCTGCTCTGCGAACAAGTGGGGTCTTACTAGTGGTAGTAAGGCGGGTTCTAACTGCCCATCAAACTCAAGATGCTTCTCCGCAGAATATCGTGGGCTCAATTTGATTTCAGATCATTCTGCTGGCCGAAAAATTTCTCGGTATCATCAGGAGCTGGGTGGCACAAACAAAACAAGGTGCGGTAGTTTACAGTGGATATCTGAAGCTTTCCAACGTATATTTCATGCTTCCAAGAGCCTCAGATCTTCTAAAACAACTTTTCTTCACCCACCGGATGATTCAGTTGTAAATCCAAAAAGTTTAACTCACTCAAATGAAAATAGGTTTTGCGGGCGGCTACAACCGCTTGTTCATAACAGAGATCGTGAATGGAAAAAAGATATTTTCGACCCAAAGTCCAGGTGTTTTTTCTCTCAACACAAACGATCTCTCAGCTGTAACAGTTCTTGTGTTGAAGGAGCTAGATTTAGTTCAGGTAATCAGAATGGCTGTGAATCTAATGCAACTGTAAATCCCCATATCGACCACCATTCGCTCCCACCCAGATCAACAAATAATCGGAGTTCTATCATTAAATGCAGGAACTCACTTTTTAGTCCAGATACAACAAAGAGACATTTCGAGCGCCTTGATAGTATAAGCCCTTCAAATGGTCGTTTACAACGTATGAATGTATCCAAAACTATAGGAGCTTCCCAGTCCAGATACCAAACTTCAAATCATTCAACGATGTGTATCAACCATAAAAGACCTGAATCTGCTCTTGCAATGATTTGTGCCTGTTCCCCCTATATATCCGGCCAAATAAATGTAAGTATTATCTCTATATTTTTCAATTTCTACAATAGCTTTTCATATATTCCGCGTGAATAATCAGGTTGTATAATTCTAAGTTGTTTATTAACCGGTGTTAGTTAGCACCTATTGTACTAAGGATACTTTTCAACGTTAGTGACTTTGCAGTATAAACTTTTAATAAAGTATGAGTTTATGGACTCGAATTTTTTAGCCATAATATAAGGGTTAGTAATGCTACCCTGCATCCTGAAACCTTAGTAGTTGAGGTGTGGTTTGAATCCGTGACCTGGTTGTGAACTTTAACCACTAAGCTCCTGTCGAACTCTTTTGCTTCTGTGAATAAATAACTCTGAACTCGCACTTCAAATCTAAGTAGTTTGACAAAACCTTGCTAAATATTTTCAGGTCTCACATGTACCTTCAGTCTAACCTTTCGTTTACCCTCCAGTCTAGAATCAGAGTAGTCACACACCGTGTTATTATAGCGAAGTAATTCTGATTACTGGTGAATAGCCAATGTGAATAATAACGTAACTGAAAGAAATCTAAAAATCACTCACCAACAGTCTAGGTACTTCACATTTTCGACGAAAAGCTGATTTGTATTCCAGCTAATTTGGCACGAATAAATGTCATTAAGGCCAGTAAACCAGTATATGATCGCGCACAACCTTGATAAATAGATCAGAGTTACAATGACGTGCTCAACTTTGGGTTTTTCTGCCTCAAATCCGTTTAAGTTACTCGATATTCGTAGCTATTAGCGTAGTACATTGAACTATATGTATGTAGGTTGTCTGACTTTACCATAACTTAAAAGTTAAGACACGAACTAGCAGTAATTCATAAATAGTTAGGTATATCTTGAGAGTTTCTTGCGTTATGAGGTCTCTCTGATCCTGTGACAAACGTACCTTAATAAGACATGCTTATCTACGGCTGTTACCCCTAATAGAGCACTGGCCGCCAACCACCTCTGTCTTGAGCATTCACCATACACCGTAGTTTCGCAGAAGCCATTCTGTCCACGCTATCAAGTGCTTTCTTTTAGCCGAGGAATTTGATGTATAGTTGTGAGTTCCATTCAAGTGATTGCTTGACAGTGATCCATAGTGTCGCGATTTGGTCAGTACACGACTAATCCTTAAGGAATCCTACATGCTGATCTCGAAGTTGAGCGTCTACTGAAGCTTTTGTTCGGTTTAACGACCCTATGTTGAAGAATTTTTCTGGTATTGAGAGTAGTGTGATGACTCTATTTCTCAAACTCGTCAAGATCTCCTTTCTTTGGTATCTTGATGAGATGTCCTTCTTTCCAGTCTCTTGGTACTTGTTCTTACTCCCAAATTTTGATGGAGAGAGGGTGGAACTTCACAATTATTGCTATGTCTGCTTTCAGTCACTCAGCTTGCATATTGTGTAATAGCAACTCACATGTATTGGGTTTGTTCATATAATTTTGTTCAGCCCTTATTAAGTTGTTTAAGACAGTCATTTATGTAGCAACAACTTATCTGTACCGATGCGCTTTTATCATTGTCGCGTTTGTATGAGCATCTAGGCTTGAGCATTACTTACCGACCACGTACATATTCATTCTACTCGCTTTAATGTTAGCCCCTTAAATAATGCGATGACTCATTCACTTTCCTATGTATATTTATGTACATTTTAATTGTATTCACTCACTTGGTTGTTCGCTTCCTCTTCTACACTCGCATATCATTTTCATTTCATATGCCTGTTGTTTTGTGATCTATGTATGGTGCGATGATGAATGTAATCAATGCTTCGTATTCGTTTTCTGATTTATATACCGTTGGGCGTTATCTAGCAACGGTTTTCAGGATGAGTAGTATACGAAGTTAAATTATATCGAATACCGACCACTGCAGCTCTAGTGTGCCCACATCCACCACATTCTGATCATTCTGCTTTGCCGCTCTTGATTTGTCTGATGACCGTGTTGATCTCTTCAATCGTTGGTGAGTCATCATCGGTTCAGAGGTCTGTAGGTGCTGCTTCGATGTTAGGTGAGTTCAGTGGATTTGGTCTATTCAATAGTTCTTCAAAGTGCTCTGCCAATCTGTTTCGCTGTTCGTGGATGTGGGTGATTACTTCGCCTCCCTTGTTTTTGACTGGTCGTTCTGGTTTACGATATTTTCCAGTGGACTTCTCGGTTGTATAATTTAGTTGTCTTCTTACAGTCTTACAGTCTTTTCTGCCATCATTGCCGTATCTCCCATATATTTACGTTTGTCGGCTTTAATGCCCCTCTTCACTTGCTTTTTCGCTTCTGTGTTCGGCCTGTCCCCTAGCTTTTTCTGCTTATGTCCGGCTGTTATCGATTGATGTCTTCGTGTTCTTCCTTTCTTCAATCTTATTTAGATTATCAATGGAGATCCATTTCTTGTGATGGTGTTTCTTGTGACCTAGAACCTCATGAAATGTTTAAGTAATTGCTTCTTTGATCCGATTCCGGTTGTTCTTTATGGCAGTTTCCACTTCTTCGAGTAGATAGTGAAATGCCTGGAACCTATTGCTGAGAGCTATCTTGAATTCGTTGAGTTTGTCAGAATCTTGAAGTTCGTATTAAACTTTTGTGATGTTATTTTCCCCGTTGTCCAGTGCTTCTTTAAGTTTCAGATTGGCCACCACCAAGCGATGGTCTGAAGTTGTCAACTTCTCTCTTTTTTCTAACTTACTACATGGTCCTTCTGAACATTTTACTGATGCAAATGTGATGGATTTGATTCTCTGTAGTGTAAACCGGTGAAACCCATGTAGCTTTGTGCATGTTTGTGTGGAAATATGGTGCTGTCTATGACCACGTTGTTAACGACACATACATTTGCGAATCTCTCATCGTTTTCGTTCCTTTCTCTCAATACAGATCGTCCAATGATATCTTCATACCCTGTGTTGTCCATTCCAACCTGGGCGTTTAGGTCTCCCATCAGAATGGTCGAATCCTTTGCCTGGAATTCCTTGACGATTGACTGCAGCCTCTCATAGAATTCACCTTTATTTTCAGTGTAATCATTGGTGGGTGCATAGCACTGGATTACATTCATCGTGATCCCTTCCTTCTATATCTGGAAGGATGCCTGACAATCCAGGGTCTGAGATTACCATTCTGTCAGTGCTTTTCGGTCTTTTGATAGCACCAGTGCAACTCTTTGTGTGTGAGGCATTTTCTTCTTCACAACAAGAATATGACGATATCTCTTCTGAAGCTAATCTTTTTTATATAGCTTACGTCCAATTGGTTCCGCTTGTTCCAAGTATTATCAGGTTGGATTGTTTCATTTCCACCGCAACTTAAATGGCTCTTCCGGTCTCCCACATTGTGTTTACACTCCCTGTACCTATAATAATTGATAAAACGTGACATTTCCTTTTTCTCATCGACTGTAGCTGGTGCCTTGATGTGGTGGTCGAGTTTATGTTGGAGTTTCTTTTTGTGAGCTGGATGCCTTGGTTGTAAGGTTTTTATTTTTCTGCTGACCAACATCATCAGAACAAACTTCAGGACGGGTTTGCCTCTCCGAATAATCTAGTCGAAATATGCTTTCTGAAGCACTTTAAGCAACATATGATCCACTGTACTTCACTTAAGTAGTCTCATCTGTGCTATTCAATAGGTTGAGGATAATTCTGACTTGGAGGTTTAAGCACCCATTAATATTGTCCCAGTAACTATAGTTCTCATTTTTGTGCGTAAATATAGATGGTTACTGAGTTCTTTTTCTAATATTCGGTGCATTAGTATTGTTCTGAATCACATGACTCGTCTAATATTCAAGCCCGCTTATTATTATATTCATGTTACATATTTTTACTTGAAATTTTTTATTCGAAACTAATAATCACTTGAATGTGTTTTTCTCTATCAATAACAGTCCGTTGATTCAACTAGAGAATGCTTTTCTCGTATGGGAAGTCATTCTTCATCTACGAAAGTTTCAGCTGGCAGTTGCCCTAACCACAAAAATCATAGGTGTTGCTTAAACAGTCCAAATTGTACAAGTATATCAAAACCTTATAATGGAAAAGAACAAAATATCGATGAAGTTACTTCTCCTCAGTTCCCTGAAGGAACACGCCAATTAAATGGCGATAATGTTCCACTAATTAAAGAACATGCAACTGATTCTAACTGTGATACTACAAATTTAGTTACTTCTCACCTTCTATGTGAGATGCCTAATGATTCCAACAAAACAGTCTTAAACTGCACTGAAGGTATAGAATTTGGAGCACATCCAACTACTATAGTCGATAAGAACGGTCAAATTCACCATGTTCATCATATCCATCACGTCCATCATGTTCACCATCATCATCATCACCATGAGTGTACAGATGGTGTCTCCAATGATATCGCATCTTGTCCTCTTAGTCCAGTTACCAGTCCAGTCGTTTGTGATAGACAACGTCCACCAACAACAATTGCATCTGCCTTGGAAACGTGCTTTGTAGAGGAAGCAGTAACCAGCTCTTCATTATCCGGTCAGAATCAGCAGACTGTTGGTTCAGAACAAGTTACTGTAAGTAAAGTTGTAGTAGTCATTTGTTTATTCAACATTTTCTTTCTGAAAATACCTTTCATGAACTCATCGTAAAGTCGGAACTAAATGCTACTACTTCTTTCTTTTTATAAGTTAAACATGTATTTTTCCAAACAATCCCAAGTGTTTGTATATTAAACGAATGCTTAAGTAGATGATTCACTGTGTAACAATGTTAAAAAGGTACTAAAACATACATCGGTACTAGTAAAGTAGTAAAAACTAAGAACTAATTAAATTTTGCAATTTTGCACGTAAATAACTAATTAAAAAAGTTAGTACCAAGGATTTTCATCTAACTAACTATATCTATCAAAAACCATGAATAGTTGAACTTCCATCATGCTTTTACTTGTGGTTTGCCAGGCTTCTACGAGTCTTTTGATATATCTGGGTTCAATTGTCAACTAGCAATAGGGGCACATTGTTTAGAAGTTTCAAACTTAAGATTTTCCAGTTAAATCTAATAGATAGTAAAAACCACAGCTCAGAAACCTCATATATATTATTATTATTGTTATCATTTCTACCATTACCAAGGTTCAACTTGATCATTTCAAATAAATTGAGATTGGATAGATAAAATAGTGTGTTTTTATCATCAAAATGATTAGGAAAATTAGAATTTTCCGACCTTTCATGACTTAGTGTAAGCCACTACTTCAGAGAATAAATAAACAAATTGAATTAATTTAAGTGCTGATGACCTGGTGACTGATGAAATCTCAGCCCGGATACAGAAGGCTCGATTGGCTTTTGCCAACCTGCGTCACTTATGGCGAAGGCGAGATATCCGTTTTCTAACTAAAGGACAAGTGTACTGTGCTGTGAAACATGGCCAATGAGAGTAGAAGATATTCGTAGGTTACTGGTTTTCGATCATAGGTGTCTTCGAAGCATTGCTCGTATATCGTGGGACACCCGAGTGAGCAACGCTGTTATTAGGAATCGGGTGCTAGGTAAGAATGGCAGATCAATCGATGAAGTGGTGAAACTTCATCAGTTGAGGTGGTTGGGACATGTGTTGCGTATGCCGAACCACCGACTGCCTCGACGAGCCTTGTTTTGTAGTGTAGGAATAGGTTGGAAGAAAGTTAGGGGCGGCCAAACCAAAACATGGCAGAAATCCATGAAGTCATTGACGAGTGGACTTAGCCATGTCGGTAACTGTCGACTACGTGGTTGGGGTCCGCAAGATGATAATAATCGATGGTTAGAGACCTTGAATGTCATGGCTCAAAATCGTTCGCAGTGGCCCCGGTGCATCCATTCTTTGTGTTCTCTCAAATCCTAATCTTCTGGGTTCTTCAACAACTCTAGTTTTGACTTTCTAAATTTTTCTCATTGAATCATACTTCTTGAATAATATCTTCTAATCCTAATCTCTCCGATTACTTCTAATACCTTTACTACCTCTTCTACTATTGGATTTGAATTGACAATTACATCTCTGTGCTGATGTGGTATGGCGACATGAACTGATGTACTTACGTACGAAATTCTTCGTTGCATCTGACTGACTGACTAAATCAAGATAAATCATAACAATCGAAGTTCGTACATAACTCATTATACTTTGAGCTACGATTGTAAGTGCCTAGAATTGTGTGCAAGTCGCGTGTTTCTTTTCATATACTCAGTATTAAGGTACTTTGTTTCTATGTGATTCGTTTTCAGTTAATTTCTTCACCAGGAACACATTAAAAACAAATTTTTCCTCACATCCCACAATTACGCAAATTATTATTGCGGAATGTGTTCAATAGGTTCTTGTTATTACTGTTTATGAAAGTCTATTCACCAATGTGCCTATTGTCATATTTTCCCTGCCAATCGCTTCTCACAGTCTACTGAATAATTGAAGTTTTAATTTTCCTCATCTGTTAACGGGATAGACTCTTGGAAATTTCATCTTCAATCCAAGCCTAAATCACTCAACAATAACTAGTTCCTTTTCGAACGATCCCCGCTAACAGACAGATTAGGAATGTGCATTGAGTATGAACGCTTATGTTCTTACTTCTCTACTTTTTGTTGTTTCAGCTCTTTAGAATGTATTCTTTTTCCTTTGTTATCCTTATCCAAACATGAGATGAAACCATTGAAGTGACATGGCGATAAGATAAATGAAAAGTTTCAATGTTACAGTCTTTCGTTTTAATCTTACAAATTTACTTTCCAATTTTATGGATACTGTTAAAGACAATATCTTGTCGATACCTTTTTTCACGTTATTAGGTGTATACTTGGATTTCATACAAGAACAGTTTTTAATGTCTCTCAGTTAACTAACACTCCAACTGGGGCCCTCCTAGGGTTACTGTCGGTCCCAAGCCTAGATAAAGAAGGAAGATTGGGCATGGAGTTAGCACCCCATCCTGTAGGAAACAAACTTGCTAAAAACGGTAACCAGAAAAAGTTATATTGAACCATTTAAACTCTGCCCAGGAAACTGGAAGGTTATGACGCTTCAGGTAGCTAGGGATACGTTTGCTATTTTCAGAACTCTAGTCAATAATCATTATGGTATCCGAAAAAGTAATCAAATTAATTTTTTTCTTGTTTCTTCATTTTCAGCCTGTGACCAGTTGTCATACATACAACGCCTATGATGTTAGAGCGTCTGATAGTAGTATCACTGTGTCAGCACCTATCAATTCATCAAACACATCTAGCCAAAGATTATCATCTACGCTACAAGAGAGCCGATCTTCATTCCATCGAAGCATGTTAGAATTGAGAAAAGTAAGTTGGTTATGATCATTTTCATTGATAATATCCTAATATTTGTCACTTCAAGCAAGCCCTGATGAAATTTATCCGAGGGAGTAAAGCTAAAATGCTAAGACTTTTCATGTCATGTTTCTTGTGTTCTTTTGGCGTAGATGACGCTTGTTTATTATCACTTGCAGAAATTAGACTTCTTTCTGTTGGTAAGGTAAAATTCCAACAATACGGAAAGAATATTTTGATGACATTAAGACGATGTACCCAATTATCAAGTGATTCTAATCAATATTGACTATTTTTCACACAAGTTTATAAGTTTTACTGTTGTGAAAAAAAACAATCTTATGAGAATGTTGTGAATTTATTTATTTTTCTAGGTTCTCTTCAAATTATTTAGCTTATCAATAGGATACATCTCAAGATTTATATAATGCCTCTGCTTGAGCAAGGCAGATTTTATTGTTATTCAAGAGCTTTCATCTTACTGATATGGAAATAGTTAAAAAACAAACTTGAACGGGATTGTTACTGACTTCTGTTCTGATCTAAGTGTAGGGATGTCATATAGCACCGACCCGCTGTATCTGTAGGCGCTCAACTAGAGGATACTGGTAGACTGACAGATGCTTAATTTCTAGTTCCATTCTTCTTTACTTGTCTATGTTGGTCACCTTTCCTTTCTTTCCATTTAGTCTCATAGTCTCTAAGTTATACTCAAAATGAAAATCACAGAGGAAATTCATGAAACTTGTTTAAACCTCTAAAGCTGGTGCCTCAAAATGTTAGCACCAACTGAGTCATCATCCTGTTAGAGCACTTGTTGTTAGTGTTCGGAATGACTAATGTGGTGTCTACACCAACTGGTCTAGAGATGATGATCAAGCATTCTGACTATGCTCAGGTTGTAGAGGTTCGTTGCAGGGGTGCCTTCATCTATATGTACACCCGACCATTTATATCTTGACTAACTTCTCAACAACCTCACAGGTGACTAAGATTGTTGTAAGTCTTTATGGCTTTAACCGTCGGTATATTTGATGTCATCCGTAGTATTGTAGGAACGATTTGATGATGATTTATTTGGTCTCGCGTGCTCTTATGAGTATGAGGGCGGATTTCACTTCCCAGTTGCTTACACCGTGGAAAGGTGTTTCTTCAGGAACCTGGAAAGGAGGGTAGATTAGTGTTGGTCTTAGAGACCTGGGAGAATGACCTCAGAGCCAAAAGGACAACTTCGTGAGGCTGGTCACGCACAGCCTTTTTATAAGAAGAATTTAAACTGGTAGCTCCGCTCTTGTTTAAATGGCCTTACCGCGGAAGACGGAAATCCGTGAGGTAAGGTGACGTGTGACATTTTTACAGTCGACCTTTTTTTAAACCCTTCCTTGTGAGAAGCCAGCATCGCTGAAGATGCTGGTTGTCCGAGGGAAACACCTTACTGCTATCACAGCTCTTCACAGTCAGCATTACGACCTCTCCCTTAGACCTTGAGTAGCTACTTTTAGTCTAATCGTTCTCCAATCGACCTGCCTGACTGGCATGGTAGAACCTACAGGAACACATGCTCCAGACAATATAGCTCGTTTTGCTCATCACAACAGCCAAGCCCAACCACTACGTAAAAGTATCATCTGCGTTCTAAACTACATGATTGAGTATTGTAATGGACTAACACGTTAAAACCAGATGGAATCATTGATTTTTTTTGATGACGACACAGTTTACTAGTAAAATATATTCACCTTATCTTTAGAATTTATTCACGAAATAAGCAGATTTTTGGCCGTCTTCTTTCACATGTCTTCTAGTCTTCAAAACCGTTCGATCATACAGTATTATCCTGATTTGACGCTCTTCTCTTCAACAGTAACTCCAGGGCGACACCCCATTGCATACTACTCATAAACTAACACAATATTACCGCCAATATCAACATAATAACCCAAATGTACGATCATTTCAACTAGTCCTGGTAACTACTCACAAAGAATAAGTATGCAAGCATAGGATTACTGTTAGAGATATGCTTTACTGTTGAATGCACTAGGTAAACACCGTATTATTTACTAACACTGATCTCGCTAACTCTGATAGCCTGTGTATCATTATTGAACCGTAAGGAGTCTTTATCCGCATACTCAAAGCGTTTTACGAGTTATAATCACACTTTACGTATATTGATCTTGGCGCCTAAGTTACAAATATATACATATCTATCACATAACACACTAAAAGTACAGCTCAAATTACTTCATCCATTTTTTTTTACCTATATCGAAAAAAAAATCAACCAGCATATTATATGTTACAAATAAAATTAGACTCCTTAAAAATCTTTTCATATTCCAGCTCTTATGCATGTTTGGTTTGCTATTACACTAGTCAGTCATTTAATAATGTACATAACAGTTTTACTCATCTCTTTATTAATTATTCATAATTCTATTAGTGTACTACAATCTCTCATATTTATGTATACACCAATTTCAAGAAATCTTAATTGCAAACAAAAATACTATCCTCTTTATTATATCAGGTATATATATGTATATCTATATTTTTTCTTTTCTTGTCCAAATTTTAGTTTTTATCTTGTTTATCCCATAAAATTCATGTGTTGTGTTTTTGTGTATGTGGCGGTGGCGGTGGTGCTGCCCCTCTCTGTCAGACACACCACTTGATTGTTATGACTCTTATTATACCATCACCGTCATCCTCATCATCATCATCATCGTACGATAAAATGTATAAATATGTATGACTCATTCGATTAATAATGTACACTGTATATTCCATTGTATGCATGATGATTATTGTCTGTCTGTCTGGTGGTCTGTCTATCTCTGAAATTGCCTATTTTCGCATTATTCATGATGATTTTTATGTCTCTGTCTATACATTATATGCATATAAATACTAAATTATTAGAATGAATAGTCCCAAAATTAGTACACTAGCGAAAACTTATTGTAATTGTGTGTGTGTGTGACCAGTTCTTACATTTTACAATACAAATCATATTTGTTCAACGTTTTTATTGTTGTTGTTGTTGTTGTTCATAATTCTCTACTGGTTTCCTTTTTTATGATAGATAGATAGATACTCTGTTGAGAGCTGCGATGTTGTGTGCATGTTCGAAAATCAACTCACTAATTAACTAACTAACTAGTTGAATGAGAAGAGGCGATTTCTAGCTCTTCCTAATTGGCTGAAAAAACACGAACCATTTGTGGGCATAGTTGTTCGCCAAACTTGATTGATTATATGGTTAGGATTACCTGCAATATGTATGCCGATTGTGATAAATCTCATGTTTGAGAATGGCATATGCAAAGTATTTATTCTCGTTTTTGTATTTATACCAATTTACAACCTTCAAGTCGAGCGTGATGACTATTTAAAGTGCATGAATATTGGGATATTCCAACCAGAGTCAGTCAGCCAGTAATTACGTAGAACTTCGTAAGTACATACACCAGTTCAAGTTGCTATACCACATTAGCACAGAGACGCACTTGTCATTTCAAATACCATAGTAATAGATGTAGTAGAATTTTAGCAGTAATCGGAAAGATTAGGGTTCGAAAAGGTAGAATTTACTGCATAATTTAGTGCAAAAAATTGAGAAGAGAATGATGAAAGTCTTGAGGAATTCAAAAGATTAAGTTTTGAGAGAACACAAACAGTGCATGTACCGGCGCCATTGCAAACGAGTGCCTTTAAATTGATGATTGAAATAATAAATAGTTGTTTAAACTAGCTAAGTGTAGAAATTCACATACATTCAGCGAATAAAGTAAGATTTTGTCCATTTAGACTAATAAGTTCTGTTTTGAACAGCGGGTAACCAACTATGCAGTATATATGTAAAAAGAAAGAACCTTACCTACGCTTGTTACCCCCAATAGATTATAGGCGGCCAACCAGTATTCTCCAACCTACTCTGTCCTGGGCCTCTTTTTCCAGTTCTGTCCAATTTTTGTTTATTCTTCTCATGTCTGTCTCCATTTTGCAGCGTATTGTTTTGCTTGGCCTTCCTCTTCTCCTTTGTCCTTGAGGGCTTCAAGTGAGGGCTTGTCTTGTGACACAGTTGGGTGCTTTCTACAGTGTGTGTCTTATCCAGTTCCACCGCTTCTTCCTGCTTTCCTTCTCCATTGGAATCTGGATTGTTCTCTCCCACAGTTCGTTGTTGCTGATGGTGTCTGGCCAATGGATCGGAAGTATTTTGCGTAGACAACTATTAATGAACACTTGTATCTTCTGGATGATGGTTCTCGTAGTTTTCTAAGTTTCTGTCTTGACATATATATCCAAAATTGTGACTTTGGGAAAGGGACTATACTTTTACTGAATGTGCGCTAGTCATGAAGCAGTGAAAATCAATTTTTGTGTGTTTAAATTCGACTCTTTGTATTATAGACAATAATTCCTAATCTTGATTACTGATTAAGTTGTACTTGTTTATTTTCTGGGCTTATTTCAATTTTGTCATGATACAACTTTTGTTAAGTATCTTTTTGTAATATTTAAAATTGTGGCGCTTCGATCTGCTTCACCACAGCTAAGTTCATATAAAGCATAGGATTTAGTTTCAAAGAAAACTTTTTTATTATCTGAATCTGGTGTTTTTTAATCCAACTCTACACTATCACTTATACGTTATATATATTTGCTTTCCAAACTGGATGGTTTACGATTGCTAAGCTTTCATTCTCGTTCTATGTTACCACCATCGTAACATCCTTTTTCAAGGTGGTATATAGAAAGCATTTGATTGTGACCGATTTAGTCTTTTGTGCTTTTATGAGTATAAGGGTGGATGTTACTTCCTGGCTACCTACACTGTGAAAGGGTTCTGGTTGTCAGAAAGGGCATCGGCCTCATGATTTACGAAGGAACTCGGCTTTCATGGTGAGACGTCATAACTCTTCGAAATGAAAACCTCCTAATTCTTAGAGCAAAGTTTATATGGTTTGAATTATTTTTGTATTGTCAGCGTTTTTTAGCGAGTTAGTTTTTTTATGGGATCAAGTCGCCAACCCCAATCCCAACCCTCCTCCTTTATCCGGGCTTGGGACCGGCAGTAGCCCTGACGGATCTATAGGCGGAGTATTTTACGTACATGTAAACTCAGTAAACATTGTTGTATTATATTTTCCTATGATTATTGTTTTCTATATTAAATTAAAAAAACAAACAGCACAACGACATTAGTTCCAACAACCTTTGTCCATTGGAGATTAGTTTCAGTTCGAATTTTTTTTGTTTATTGTACAATGATGCACATTCATTCATTCATTCCGCTGTTTATAAATTTTCGCTCAATTTTGAATTGCACTATCTTTTTTTTCACGATACATATTTCTCTAGTCTGTTGTTTGTTTTTTAAACTATATTTTTCAACTAACACTGAATCTTTCTCATTACAAATTTCGACTGAATTCTTTCTTATTTTTCCGACTTTTTTTTGTTCATTCATTTGGATACTTTCGTTATTATGCTGTGTATTGAATGCGGTCAAACAATTTGGACCAGGATTTCTTATCTTTGCCAAGCTTTTTCTCTCTCTCTCTCTCTCTATGTTGATGATTGATTGATTGACTAACTGACTGACCGACTAACTAGTTTCATAGTTCAAGTTAGTATTGTAAATTACAAATACTACTATGAAAAATATATTACTCATTGATTTATTGTATCAACTTGTTCAACAAGTTGAGGTTTGTGTCGTTTGACATTACACTAGATGCAGTTCATCGAGAACTAATGAGATATTGACCATTTTTCTATCTTGAACTAAATGAAGTGGGAGTAAAATGTGAACTAGATTAACTTGTAACTTTTTCTCTTTCATAAGTAGTTACATTTAATATGGTGAATGTTAAATATGCGCTGGAGATTTTTTCTTAGAAGTCGTGTTTAAAACTTTCTTATCAGTTAGTCAGTTACAACATAGGCAGAATTCAGAGTCTTCTGACCACTTTAAGTAACAATGCGATTCTCTTCCTGCAAGTGCAAAATGCTGTTTCAGTGCTTATGTCGATGCTGGAATTAGTGAAATGGAGTAAAGTAATTGAGAGTATTTGGGAGTCTCATCAGTTCTGATAGTCTAGTGTTTGACAAAATCTCAGCACGAATGCAGAAGGCTCGATTGGGCTTTGCCAACTTGCGCCACTTGTAGTGTAGGCAAGGTATTTGTCTACTAACCAGAGGACGAGTTTACTGCGCAGCTGTTCGCTCTGTTCAACTTTATGGGTATGAAACACAGTCATTAAGAGTAGAGCAACGTAGAATTTAGTACACATACACATCAGCTCAAGTTATCTTATCACATTAGCACGGAGTGATGAAACTGTCAGGCCACATCCCCAAATAGTAGTGATAGTGACAGTATTATTGGTAATGAAAAATTTTCCAAATCGATCATAAGATTCGAAAAAATATGAGCCAGTGAAAGAGAGAAACGAGGTAATGAGAAATTCAGAAGTTTCGAATTTAAGTTAAAACGGAGAATGTATGCATATATAGGCCATTAAAATGCCATTCAGAGTTCCTAACCCCTAACAGCACTCACGGTAAACTTGATTTTTCATGTGTGACTTATCCATTTGAATTCCAATGAATTTACTTTGATTTCACCATAGATAGAGATGTATTACTTTTCATGATCTACTTTCACACAATGCGCACCTAATATGTAAATCACTGTTCTTTTCACTGTCAGTAAATTTTATGTATTTTTGGGAAAATTGTCTAAACATTTCGTTTTCTAGATTAGAAATGTTTAATTGTTTTTTTTCTTATTTTTATAAAACAGATGGGTTGGTATTGGGGTCCATTGAGTTTTCAAGAAGCTCAATTTCTATTGGCCAAACGACCAGATGGCAGTTTCTTAGTACGTGACAGTGGTCATGATACACATATTTTGAGTTTAAGTTTTCGTGTACGTGGTGAAACTTATCATACAAGAATTGAACATAATCAAGGTAAGTTGTTGTATTTTTTCTCATATTTTTTTTGATCATTTCAAATTACAAACTAATAAGTAGCTGACATTGCGTGATAATGCATAACCTCTTTGGACCACTGGGCCGACATTCAACGATGTTAATGTCTAACTCTGATCAATCTAGGGGTTGTACGCGACCCCGCCCATTTGTTTTCGGTAGTTACTGCCTCCACCTGACAGGATTGAACTCCACTAGTCACGTCTTCTCACTGGAATTCTGAGAATTTCCTCACGAAGCTAGTCACTAGTGAGCACATTTTACGATATTTTCAATTAGAGTTATTGAGATTAGTGTTTTTATACATTGAAATCATCAATCAATCATTGTTGGATCACCATTAGAAACCTGGAGGGTTCCGGTTTAAATCGTGTGAGTAGCAGGAGTCGTGGATGCGCACTACTGATAAGTCACATACCAGGACGAAACGGCTGTCCATAGCTTCCACGTTTCTAATGGTGGTCTAACAATGATTGACTGATTTCAATGTGTAGAAACACTGATCTCCATAACTCTAATTGACAAATAATTATTGTCATGGAATAAAATACCGTTACATGATTAGAGCTTTGTTCAATATTACATTAATTCTGCCAAATACATTTGAGGAAACTTATTTGTTGACTTGGGTCTTTAAATTGTATAACTTATTTTCTGATATTTCAACTCATATGCTTCCTATGTCTTTGTCTGTGTACAATGACTGAATGTAGTTGATATGCTTGCGTTATTTACTAGTTCACCTTTCCCGGTAGACGGAACGAAGATCAATGACTCAGTGACACGATAGGGTATTCTAATCCGATCGTCCCAGGTCCCACTAACCAGAAGAAGAAGTCTTGACAAGACTGAGAGAATGTATTCCACAGGCAACCAGAAAGTGCAAGGTCAACAAGCACACAACTCGAGCTTATTTATATAATAATAAAACGCCCTTGGTGAAAGCCACAAAATAGCGTACTTAACTGATCCATCAACTAATGACAGTCAAGGTTTCCCAAATGAGAAATGCAAGCTGAAGGTCAAAATGAGCATCTTTGACGCGAAAACATTCGAAATTTCAAAATGAAATTATAAAATTATGACCTATTTCAAGTGATTTCTGAGGATCTAACGTCCCCAACAGTAGTCGAGAAAGCTGACGTTGATTTATTCCATAAAATTATTTCGAACCATGATAACATATTCGCTTAACAATAAAACCACTAGTTTATGAGACATATATATATTGTGATAGTATTTAGTCGTGTGTATATATATTTTTTCGATGCAATGCTAGTGTACGGTGAATTAGCAGTGAAGGCCAAGTGTGAGATGCTAGTTGTAAAGGCAAAATCAATTTATGAGATAACGAGCTTTCACTAACTTCAAGGTGTTTAAGCTATGTGTTATCCAATGTTCCTAGATAATTTTTACCCTTGATAGACAGTCATTGATTTTTCTACTGAAGTATGTCAGAGGATATTTAATATTGATGATGATAAACGTGAATGAATACTTAAGTTGGCATGGTTGGAATTTAATAAAAGCTCCTCGATGTAGGTACCCTTTTTATCAGTCTTAGAAATTTTAATCTTATTCCTACTTGTATTTCGTCGGTTACACGTTGATATGAAAATACCATCATAATTTTTTTGTGCATTTTGTTAAATTCCCTTACCTTATGTCCATTCAACTCAACTCAATTCAACCCAACATTCAATGCCTAAATAGGTTCGAATCTTTCCTGTTCTTTTTTAAATTATTCATGTTGTGTTGATGACTGTATTTTGTTTTTATTATTTCGGAACGGATCAAATAACTTACTGTTTGTGGATACACATCATTGCAAATATCAGATTGAAATTTCAGTTGTTTTAAATTCATTATTGCACAAATTCTAATAGGCTTAGCACTTACTAACGCTGGTACTAACATAATAATAATAATAATTATTATTATTATTCTGAATTCGCCATGACTTTCATCTTTCTCTTCTCAAATTTATTTCATTGAATTATACTCTTTGAACAATATTTTCGAACTCTGATCTTTCCAACTACTGCTCATACTTTTGCTACATCTAGCACTATGTGGGATTTCAATTGATAATTCAATCTCTCTGCGCTAATGTTGTTGTATAATGACTGGAACTGATGTATGTACGTACGAAGTTCTATGTAGTTGCTGACTGACCGATTATTATTGCTACTATAATCTGATGTATATAAAAATACTTCAAATATATATATAATATATTTGAATATTTCACTTTATTCATAATATTACTACCTAATTATTATTTCTCACAAGACACCACATGCAGGTTCATGTTGTTGATTATACTTTTTTTTTGTTCAATACGCACACACACACACTTCATGATAAATTGTATTTTACAAATTATTGATTCCTATTAATAAGAGCCACACAAAGACACACATACACACACACACACTCCTTTATAGTTGTGTATACTTTTACACACTAAAAAAATACACATGTAGCACACACAATACATATGTACGTACATACGTAGACTACTACTTAATAATATCTTTACAGTGTTTGTTAGTACTTGAATTTGGCTAAAAGCCAAATTATTTTATTCGCTTAATAATAATAATAATATCATTATTATTATTATAAACTATCGTTACTATTATTATTACTATTACTTCGATTGTATGTTTGCCTTATAAGACGATGCGATTAGATTGGAATATCTGCTTTATCTATCTATCTATTTGTTCAATTCCAATACACATAAACTTATTCACTTATTGAGACTATAAAATTTATATTCTATCCAGATGCAACAACAACATATCGAATTTCGAACTCATTTCTTCATCATTGAATATTGTTTTAAATTATGTATTTTTCCTGTTAACTGGCCACTATATATATATATATATACACGAAGTTCTACGTTGCTGTTGATTGATTGAGAATTGGAATTCAGATAGCGGAGACTCCACACAATCTCCACAGTGTCTGATACTTGACACACCGATCTAATGTGACTGTTTTTTACAATGCCATGCGCACACAATCCCTCTTGAACTGTATTCACAGCATTACAGCTAAGAACAAGAAACATGTGATGTAGATATTTAGTTTGCTTAATGTCTATCATAAGCATAAGATAAAACGGACCATAGTTTCCAAAATCCACAACAGATTTTTTTTGGATCTAGTTCAAGGTATTTAATTGGTACAACATCGTTTAATGGTATCCCTATCCTCTTTAATCCCTTTTGACAATCAATTTGTAAACGTACAGTACGCTATTTTGTTTTCCATCGTCGTTGTAACATCTCATTATCTTTGTATAGATGTTTTCGAAATTTATCTGATACTTGCTGATACTTTATAAAGTTTCATCCGGTCATCTTTAAGTAAGTCAAACAGTGGGTTATTCTGTGCTATCAGCTGGTCATTGAGGTTGGTTTCTTTTTCATGGATGTAGGAGTTTCTACACTACAGTGACATCGAATATAACTCCTCTATTTGTTCTACCGTGACTGTACGTGAATTGGTTTCATATCTGAAGTTACACGTAGGTGTTATGTTCCAGTGAGATGATTTTTTCGACACTACCTGGTGTTTGAGCTTCTTGGACCCCGCGAAACCTTCGAATTAAAGCCGATACTCTATCTTTCGGGGTACTACCGCAAATTAGTAGAAATTGTCGTGTACTCTTCTCTTAGGCTAACTAACTTAGTTGACAAAGTTTAATTTTGTTGCTGCATTTTACAAGTAGGGACTGACATTGTTCCTAAGACTGTAAGTCTGTGCTAATTCCACTTTTCTCCATCGTCACACATCAAAAATCACCTCTCGCTTTACGTGATATACTGGTTTTTGCAAAATCGCATATTCTGTAAACCTATTGGATGAGATCCCGACCGTAGCTGCTACCTTGACGTGGTGGTCGGGCTTGCCTATCGTGATGACCCAACCGAGCTATACTGGCTGGAACATATGTTCCTCAAGGTTCTACCATGCCAGGCAGGTCGATTGGAGAACGATGAGACTAAAAGCAGCTACCCAAGGTCTGAGGGCGAAGTCGTACTGCTGACTACTGCAGAGGGGTGTGACAGCAGTAAGGTGTTTCCCTCGGACAACCAGCATCTGCAGCGATGCTGCCTTCTCACAAGGAAGGAAGGGTTAGAAAAGGTCGGCCCTAAAAATGTCACACCTCCCCTAACTCACGGATTTCCGTCTCCTTGGGTAAGGGTGCCCACTGGGCCTTTAAGAACGGAGCTAATCCTCAAAAAACATTTGATAAAAAGGCCATGCGTGACTGGCCTCAAGCAGTTGTACCTTGGGCTCTGCGGTCACGCACCAACACTAATCTATCTTCCTTTTCAGGTTCCTCAAGAAACAGCCTTCCACGGTGTGGGCAGCCGGGAAGTGACAACCGCCCTCATACCCATAACAGCACGCGAGACCGAATTGGTAAAAATCAAATCCTTCCTACACCCCCTAGTACCTCTCTTATCTCCACGACTAACCCTTCTCACATTCATTCATCACAGTGTACAGCTAATGCAGACGATACGAGTTCGCGAAACGTCGTTCCTGGTCTCCTTAAACCTCGCTCTAGACTACATGTTGGAGCATTTAATGTACGGACATTGTGTCAAATAGGGCAACAGGCTTCCTTAGCTAGGACTTTAGAATCTCGTGCCATCGATGTATGCTGCGTCTCGGAAACGCGCATACAGGATCCGAGTCACGTCATACACTTGACCACACCATGTCAAAATAAAGAAGCAGCTCGATTTACTCTTCGTGTATCCGGTAGCCCTGATGCTGCTTCCCGGGGTCTTGCTGGCGTAGGCATAGCATTGAGTCGTAGGGCAGAATTATCTCTCCTTGACTGGATCCCTGTAGATAGTCGATTGTGCGCTGTCCGACTAAACGGGACAGTAAGGACTCGGAAAGATAGGGACAATCGCCGTTGTCTCTTCGTCGTATCTGCCTATGCCCCCACTGAATGCAGTTCAGACGAGGTTAAGGATGAGTTTTACAGAAAGCTTTCGGACCTCCTCGAAAAAGCTAGGCGCTCTGATCTAGTAATAATGGCTGGTGACTTTAATGCTCAAGTAGGTAGACTAACTGAACAGGAGAGACACCTAGGTGGATGTTATGGTGTC
>OX103971.1:70315551-70359182 GCA_944470395.2 Schistosoma turkestanicum | reverse complement strand
ACGGTGTGGTGCTGTGGTGCGAACTACTTATAAGTAGTATATAGCGTGAGTGTCAACGTAAAGTCTGGTAGCATAATATGGGGGGAAGATCAAGAAAGGAAGAGTCAGAAAACAATGGAATTTGTATGAAACGCATGAATAGTGATAATGGATTGATGCTTGGCAACAGGAACAGTCCAGTTCCATAGGATGAACTGATCTTTTGCAAATGAACAATTTACGATATGGTTTTCCGATTTTACTGAGTAACTCTGTAATTTTCGTTAAATACAATTCGGTTGCCTCCACCTGTGTTCTCATTCATTACACTACTATCTGATTTTACATTTTGTTATTATGGAGATCACTGTTTTTACATATTGAAATCACCAGTCAACTATTGTTAAACCACTATAAAATACCTGGAACCACTGGACGGCCGTTTCGTCCTGGTGTGGGACTGACTTATTAGCTGTGTGCATCCACGACTCCTGCTACTCGAAGGATTCGAACACAGGACCTTTGCTATTGCGTTCGAACACTTAACCTCTGGACCACTGAGCCGGCATCCAACAGTGTTCATATCTAAATCTGATCAAACCAAAGATTTTGCGGAACTTCACCCACTGTCTTCAGTAGTTACTGCCTACACCCGACAGGCTTAGACTTCACTGGCCACGTCTTCTCATTAGAACTCCGAAAATCTCCTCACGAAGCTTAGTCACCAATAAGCATGAATGGATTAAAGTATGAATGTTTATTGATTTCACAGCTAACTATAATCATTAAATGGTCTTCGATCCCTAATCTTTTCCACTAGCACTAATAATGCTACTCTGCCTTTACTGTTATGGGATTCGAACTGGCTATTCTATTTCTCTCTGTACTAATAGGGTATGTCAACTTGAACTGATGTACTTACGTATCAGGTTTCAGAAATATATGATTGCATAAATCAGTCATTGAATTTTAAACAATATTATGTTGTTTTACTGATCGGTAATTCTATCAACAAAATTGTATTGTTCCCTAATAAGCTTAATAAATTGAAAATCTCTCTGTAAACGCGTTTCCCATTATACTGATCATTGCTAGCCACATTAGCTAGCATTAAACAAAGTACATTGTAGTGTTAAAGATAATTGGTTTAGTGTAATAATGTTAAATATTTTGATGACAAAATGATAGTTGTTCATTTGTATTAGTTAACTGAATATTCCCCCATTCACGTTTTGAACTGCAGTTAGTCAGTGTCTTTGACATATATGCATCCTGTGTGAATTTCCTCGGTATCGCCTTTAGGTTACAAGTATTATATTAGCGGAGGTGGATAGTGGCAACAAGTGGAATTCAAGACGCACGTTGCGTCCTATCTGTGACTCATTAGCTGGGTATATCTACATCACAGAGTTGATATTCACTTCGGGACTCGAACTTCAAACACTACCGTACTATCCACTTAGATACTGAGTTCAAATAGCCATTGGCCTGTTAATAGAACATAGATGGAATTATAGCACGTCATGTACAGGATTTAACTGGAGCACATTGATTGGTGCATTCGTAACCAATCAGCTCTAGCAGTTTGTCTGAATATTGTATCTACCTGCTCAAGCCGTTTTCTGATTTCGGGGCTTGTTGACCGTCGCACAGTAGCGAAGGTTACTAAGCAATAAAATAACTGGATTGTATAAGCAAAATCATTAGCAGGTATGAAGTTTAATTTATTTGTATTACTGGTTGTTTAAATCTTCTCATTATGGTATTTACGACAAAACGTGCCTCTTGGATATTCCACTACTCAATCACTACATACATACTTCTCTGTCAAACATAACACTAGTTATACAACCCAATCGTAATCCGGTTTATTCATCTAATTGTCATGTTATATATACTTTATTTTCTAATCCATTTAATGTCATCATGTTAGTTGTTCCCAGTTTTTTTTATCTGAAAAAAAATCACCTGTTTCATTGTTTATATCAAAGTTTGTTTATCATTGTTATTATTATTATTATTATGCTGATGATTATTTAGTACATGCTTTGAATAGAATTAACTAATAATCATAAAATAGAATGAGAAAGATTAATTACATATTATAAATTAATAAATTATTTATTTGTAAACATATTCCGAATAGATTTTTCTTTTTCTATTGTGTCAGTGTCAATATCGATCAATGAATGATGTAAATGTTTCCATGATATTAAATTCATTGGATTTCAATGAGTCGTAATATTTTTGAAGTTGTTTTTTTCTTTATAATCGAACAGTCAGTCACTTGGAGCATAGGAATTTGTACGTACATACGTCAGTCAGTTCAAGTTGCCATAGCACATTAGCACACAGAGATCGAATGGTCAATTCAAATAACATAGTGGTAGAGGTAGAGGTTATAGAAGTATTAGCGGTGATCAAAAAGATTAGGTATCGAAGATATGCTTCGAGAAGTATATCGCAGTAAAATAAGTTTAGAAAGAGAATGATAAAGCTGATGAGAAATTCAGGAGATTAGAATTTGAGAGAACACAAAGGATGTATGTACATGCACCAGTGCAAACGGTTTTTGAGCCATGTCATTCAGGTTCTCTAACTACCGATTACTATCATCTCGCGGGCCCCGACTAAGTAGTCTACATCTACCAACATGGCTCATTTCAGTTGTCCATTATTTCATGGATTTGTGCCATGTTTTGGTTTGGCTGCCCCCAGTCGATCATTACTATCCGCAATTCGTTTTAAAATTGTTGTAGTTCTTATTTTGAAAAAATTTATTCATTCTTCTTGATTCATGTCGCTTACATGTTTAATTTTTACTTTAAGATCTTATTTTTATTAATATTATGACTCTATGTCTACTAACTTAACATTGGTTGCAATCATTTCATGATTATTATTATTATTATCATGCTTAATATCTTCTTGATCTATTACTTGCTTACTTTACGCGCGTTACCCTTAATGGATCATAGGCCACCGACCAGCATTCTCCAACCTGCTTTGTCTTGGGCCTTCCTTTCCAGTTCTAACCAATTGCTGTCCATTCTTCTTATGTGTGCTTCCAATTCTCTCTCAGTGTAACGTATTCTTTTATCTTCCTCTCCTTCTTTAGCCTTGAATATTCTAAGTTGGGTGATTTCCACTTCCAGCGCTTCTTCCTAATTTCTTCCTCCACCGAAGCTCGGTTTGTGCTCTCCGACAGTAGGTTGTTGCGGAAGGTGTCTGACCAACGGATCCTCAATATTTTATGTAAACAACTGTTAATAAACACTTGTATCTTTCGGATGTGATGGCTTTGATGGTTTCTGCCCCATACAATATAACTACTATCTTAAAATTTGTATTGAAAATTCTGACTTTTTTTGTTTGTCGATCAACCAGTCAGTCAGATGCAACGTAGGACTTCGTACGTAAGTACATCAGTTCATGTTGCCATACCACATCAGCACAGAGATGTAATTGTCAATTCAAATCCAATAGTAGAATAGGTAGTAAAGGTATTGGAAGTAATCGAAGAGGTTAGGATTAGAAGATATTATTCAAGGAGTATGATTTAATGAGAAAAGTTTAGAATGTCAAAACTAGAGGGGTTGAAGAATCCAGAAGATTAGGATTTGAGAGAACACAAAGAATAAATGCACCGGCGCCATTGCGAACGATTTTGAGCCATGTCATTCGATAGGTGTTTTGAGTTCCAGACTCCTTGATATGATAATATTTCTTATAAAATAGTTTTGGAAGCTCTGTAATTTTCTTTGTTATATATAGAACTAAGTTAGTATTTTGCTAACAATAGTATTCGTTCTCTTATTCTACTACTTCTTTGTTATGTGATAATAATGGTTATTATTATTATTATTATTATTATTATTATTATTATTATTATTATTGTGAAGTGAATGTTTCCTATTGTTGTTATGATTATTTTTATTGTTATCGTTATTATGAAATGTGATTATACATATATATACTGTTTACCTACTTTCGTCATAGTCAATAAACACCGTCATGATAGCGGTTAATATTTAGTTAGAATATTTATTTGTGCCAAGTTATCATATGACCTAAAAAAACATGCTACACAAGTGAATTGGTCGCTTTCATTCCATTATACCATTACACACAAATCATACTCTTTCGATTTAATTGTTCCATACATAACAGTAAATAAATGTGCATACATGTATATATGGAGAGAGAGGGAGTGTGTGCGTGTGTGTGTGTGTGTTACCTGCATTTTTTGGCACTATGCACAAGACAGCAAACAATGTCTCTGTATGTATATAATAAAATACAAAATGTGTACACATAGTAAAGTCATTTTGTGGCCAATAATAATAATAACAGTAGTAATAGTAGTAGTGGTAGTAGTAGTAGTAGTAGTAGTAGTAGTAGTAGTAGTAGTAGTGGTAGTAGTAGTAGTGGTAGTAGTAGTAGTAGTAGTAGTATGTATGTATGTATGAAACTCTGTTCTGGTTAATCATAGTAAATATGTATTAGTAGTAGTTAGTTTGTTTGCCAATAAAATATATCATGATCAAATTAAAAACTCAAAATGTCACATTCTCTCTGTGTTTATGTCATGTATGCGGTTGTTTAATCGCATACACGAACAGGTACTTTACTGTTCTTTTGCCTACTTTTAATTATATTTCGTGATATTTGTAGAGAGAGAGAGAGAGAGAGAGAAACTAATTCTTTATTTTTTTAAAAAATCGAATTAAGCCTTCTTATTGCGTACTACTTTTAGTGTATTCAACTTTCGACAAAATCCCATTTCAGCAATGAACATTAATTAGCGCGCGTACACACACACATCCATACATAGTAACCCTAGGGACAAGTTATTTAACCATGTTGACATTTTAGTATATGTGTATGTATATGAAACTACATTTATGATGCTCGTGTACACAACCATTTCGTTTGGCAAACGTTTGAATGACAAATACTTGATTTATCAATACCATGTGATCAATACATTTTTATATAAATACATAAAATGTTTATATATGTACGTTAATATATATATATATATATATATATATATATATATACGCTTATATAAATACAATGTGTCTGGCCTACTATAAATATGTACGCAACATAGTGCTAGTAATAAGAATGATAATTACTATTATGATTAAAATGGCAGTTTATTACGTACCAGAATGTTATCGCTCATGAAAATACAATCAATACTAGCGAATTTCAACGATAAAATCATCTTTGTGTGACATTGATTATTATTATTATTATTATTATTATTTAAGCAGAATTAATCAAGAAAGTATGTCTGTATGCGTCATTCCAGAAAAAGGTTAATAATAATAGTAATAATAATACATTACTAACATTGCTATTGTAATCATAATCTGCATTATGGGGTTGTGGAGATTGTTAAGTGACTTTGAAATCGTTCGTATATCAATGTTAGACCATCATTATAAACCTGGAAGCACTGGATGAGCGTTTTGTCCTGGTGCACACCGAAGACAGTGGGGTGAGTTTGCGCAAAACTATGGGATCGATCGGAGTTAGACATAACCATTGCTTAACGCCAGCTCAGTGGTCCAGATGTTAAGCGTTCGCGGGCCAGACCGAAGGTCCTGGCGGGAGTCGTGGATGCACGCTGATGATAAATTCCATACCAAGACAAAATGGCCATCCAGTAGTGCTTCCAGCTCTCTAATGGTAGTCTAAGATTGATCGATTCATGATTTCAAACTAATCATGATCATCAATATTGTTGTTATTGTCATTATTTCTACTATTCTTATTATTTATTCGTTTGAAATCATGAATCGATCAGTGTTAGACTACCATTAGAAACCTGTGATCACTGGACGACCGTTTCGTCCTGTTATGGCAGTGCGCATCCATGACTCCTGCACCTCGTAGGGTTTGAACCCAGGACCTTCGGTCTTGCGCGCGAACGCTTAACCTCTGAACCCCTGAGCCTGGTATCTAACAGTGTTCATGTCTAAATTCGATCAATCCACGGTCTTGCGCAACCTCATACATTGTCTTCGGTAGTTACTGTCTACACCCGAACAGGTCGGAGAAGATTCCTCACGGAGCTAGTCGTTATTATTCTGTGTTTTTATTGTTTTTGTTGCATGCATAAATATTTCAAAAGCGATCAGTATGTTCTGTACAACACTTAGAATATTGATGTATATTTGTATTTCAAAGATTGTGACATAGGATCCTATTTCTCTTCCTTGGTATGCATGGCATGGAAACCAATAATAATAATAATAATATGTGACTTATCGACCTTTTTTCATTTGTCTTTCTGCTTAAAAGAAAACATTTATTATTACTATGTTTCCAACTTTAGCCAAGATTATCCTCAATGTGTTATTTCCAATACACTTGACTACTTCCTTGTTCGTTTGATGAATGACTGTAGTGTTGCATATTGAAACGTAGTTTTCACTAAAGATTTTATTTTAAAAGTTGTTACTCGGGATGTCAAAAGGTGGTTGTATCGACTTCGTGATTTCCGAAGAAGAACAGCTTTCACGTTGAGGTATCATTAACTCTTCAACTCCCAAGAAAGAGTTTAAATGGTTTAAATGATTTTTTGTGTATTTAACATTTTTACTAGCAAGGTTTTCTTTGTGGGATTACGTTGTTAATTTCATGCTCCATTCTTCTCCATCCGAGCTTGGGATGATCACTAACCTTAGAAGGGCTCCAAGTAGATTTATACATTTTGAACACTAAAATCATTTTGAACAACCCTAGCTTTGCTTTTTGTTCATACAATTGCTTACATGTTATACAAAGTAAATAAATGGGTCCAGACTGTATCATTATGAATGCATCTAGTTGAGAGAGAACATTTGGAAATTTCGGTTTAATGTTACAGTTTTATCAGGGATCGGGATTGATTAAGTCACCACAAGACAGACTATCAACAAAACTTTACTATCCCATATTCTCTGGACTTCAATTTTGTGTCAGTTTGCACATGCCAACAAGGCCTTCTTACTCTCTGATGGATTCCAACCCGTATCACCAAACATGAAGGTTTGAAACTTTTATCTCACCTCAGTTGCAACACCTCAAACTATGAGGCTAGATGACATGGGTTTACATCATAAGGGAATTATCATCTCCCTCAAGTTTGTAAGTAAGTCTTGACGACAAGTTCTAACTAAGTCAAAGGTTTCTTGCTGACCACTTGCAAACACCTAACATCAGAAATATGAGTTTCTAATAGCAATACTTTTCTCACGTTGAACCATAATACGTCATGGCGGAACGGTACTTCTAAAGTACCAGTGAGTAGGACTTCAAGGGTTTCTATGCTGAGAGACGTTGGATAACATCTCAAGCCACTGATCTGAGTAACCTCCAGGACCATAGCTAGAGGGCTCTGGTAGGTGACCGTCGGATGTTACCCTTACACAACTTTCACATCTCTGCGCCGTAGCATAGACTGACGCCTTCGTCCCAGTGCCAAAACTTTTATGCCTGATGAGGAATCCCTATGCTTGACTGTATAAGACGCCTTTTGAAAGGAATAACCAACTGTCTTTACCCTTAGCTGTACCAGGACTTTCATAGGTTAGTCGTGATATGACAATATATACAAGGTTATTAACATGTTACGAGCATAATTCACATCTATTGTGTTTTAATTTGAGTGTATGCTTTTACCACAAATCCACCCTCACCCCATTTAATGCTTAAGTCAGTAAACTCTTACATCTATTAGTGTCTACAGTACTCGTCGTTAGACTAGTTAATTAACATCCAATAAAATCCATATTTTCAATTCCAATCAACTCATTCATGACTTTTATTCAACAATAATGACTAGTTTTTTTTCTGTCCTACTCCAATTCTCCTTCTCATATCAAGTCACCAAGCGAAAACATGTTTCATCTTTTTAACGTAAATGTACTCTGTGTGTGTGTTGTTGGTTCTTTCTACCTCTGCTACTACTATTACTATTATTATTATTATTGTTGTAGTAGTAGTAGTAGTAGTAGTTATTGTACTATACTTCTTCGAATGACTCATCATTTCCACAAGTCCATTGATAATTCTGTACTTGATGATCTCTAATAGTTTCTCTCTTCATCTCTTCTCAACCTCTCTATCCTATTTACACCTTGCATTGGTTCTCTTCTCTCACTTACCCAAATTTGATAATAATCATGTTTGATAAAAGATTGTCAATTTGGAGTGTCATATACTTATACATATATATAGACTACATGAATAATAGCAGTAGTAGTAGCCGTTAGTTCGTTGTCCATTACTCTTCATATCTGTCTGTCTATATGCCTCTCTGTCTGTGCAAGTGTGTCTGTCTGTATGTTACATATTTTAGTCGTGAAACATTCATCGCTCTCTCTCTCTCGCTCTAATCATGTAAAAACACGTGAAGGCTCAAATTTGTTGCGATTCCATAAAAATTACTTGTTCATATATATATATTTTTTCTGTTTCTGTTGCATACTTCCTATTTTATTTTATTTCGTGAAAAAATGTTACATTAAATTCCTGGTCTATACAAAAGCAAAGAAAAACATGTCTCAACTTGTTATAAAACAAACGCTCAGTGATATATATATACATATACATATGTATATTTATCTTAATTGTTGTATAAAAATATGTATTTGTATGTATACAGATATAGATAGATAGAGCAATTGATTTTTGTTTTGGTTAGATAAAAAAATAAACAAACAGATTCACCATTCCATGCATTTTTATCCATTTTTTTTTGTTATATACGAATTAAAATGCTTATTGTTTAATTTGATTTACTCACAGACTAATCATAATCATAAAATATTATCATAACCACTTTTTTTTCATGAGATATACACAGTTTATTCTAATAGAAATCGATCATTAGTATTAGGTGATATTATTTTCGAAGCACAATAAATGAACTTTGAAAGTGTGTCTATCTTTCTTGTCTTCTCATGCCTGCACACACGCAAGCACACACAAGCACACATACATACCAACATACATGATGTTGATGGTGATATTTTTGTTTAATGATTGCCTTGTGTATATGTTACATGTTTTTTGCGTGATAGTATTATGGAGATTATTGTTGTTACACATTGAAATCATGAATCAGTCATTGTTAGACCGACTACCCTTCGAAACCAGGAAACACTGGACGACTATTTCGTCTCTGCATAGGACTCATCGGTAGTGCGCGAAATTCTTAGATTGATCCGAGTTAGACATTGATGCCGGCCCAGCGGTCAAGACCGAAGGTCCTAGGTTCGAATCCTGCGAGTAGCACGAGTCGTGGGTGCGCACTGCCACTGATGAGTCCCATACCAGGGAGAAACAGCCGTCTTTCAGCGAACCTGTTGACCGCTCCACTTATCTCGGGAGTCTCATCAGTGCTACTGGCCTGGTGACTGATGAAATGTCAGCACGGATACAGAAGGCTCGATTGGCTTTTGCCAACCTGCGTCACCTATGGCGTAGGCGAGATATGCGTTTGCTAACCAAAGGACGACTGTTCAGCTCAGCAGTTCGCTCCGTTTTACTTTATGGCTATGAAACATGGCCAGTGAGAGTAGAAGATATTCGTAGGTTACTGGTTTTCCATCATCGATATCTTAGAAGCATTGCTCGTATATCCTGTCGTTAGGAAGCCAGTACTAGGTAAGGATGGCAGATCAATAGACGAAGTATTGAAACTTCATCAGTTGAGGTGGTTGGGACATGTATTGCGAATACCTGACTACCGACTGCCTCGACGAGCTATGTTTTGTGGTGTAGGAGTAGGTTGAAAGAAAGCTAGGGGTGGCCAGACCAAAACATGGCAGACATCCATGAAGTCACTGACAAGTGGACTGAGTCATGTTTGTAGATGTAGGCTACTCGGTTGGGGTCTGCGAGGCGAAAATCACCAATGGCTAGAGACCTTGAACGACATGGCTCAGAATCGTTTGCAACGGCGCAGGTGCATTTGCGCTTTATGTCCTCTCAAATCCTAATCTTCTGGATTCGTCAACACCTCTACCTTTGTCTTTCTAAATTTATCTCACTGAATTATACTTCTTAAATAATATCTTCGCTCCCTAATCTCTCCGATTACTTCTAATACTTTCACTACCTCTACTACTATGGGATTTGGATTGACAGTTGCGTCTCTATGCTAATGTGGTATGGCAACCTGAACTGATGTACTTACGTACAAAGTTCTACTTTGCATCTGACTGACTTTCAGTGCTTCCAGGTTTCTTCTAATGGTAGTGGTTTGACAATGATTGGTTGATGATTTCAAAAAGTTACTCAACAATCTCTGAAAAAAAATTTGCTTATTCATTATCTCTCTATCTACTAGTTATCGCTTTCAATTTTTCGTTTCATAATTTTAATAATCGATAAGTGATGATGTCTCATATATAGAAAAGTAATTTTTTATCGATATATTTTTTGCACTATAATTTCTGAACATTTATCGCGTACAATGGGAAATATCAAGGTAAGAATAGTACTGAGTTTTATAAACCGAAGCGATGGTTCTAACTAGACATGTTGTGAAGATGTTGATGAGTATATATATGGAATTAATGTTATCTTACCTTTATGTACTGTGACATATTCTATTTATCAATAATAATAATTATCAGTCAGTCACTGACAACATAGAACTTCGTACGTTCGTAAAACACTCCATGACAGCACAGCCATCGGTTACTATTGTCTTGCGGACCTCGACCAGGTAGTCTCCACCTATTGACATGATTCAATTCACTGGTCAGTGACTTCGTGGATTGTAAATTTGAATAATACCCAGACCACGATCATGAAGTCACTGAATCTGTTAATGAAGTGTATCTATTTTGAGTTATTAGATCTTAAACTCTGCCCTGATAGTTAAAAGGTCTTCATTCAGATGAATTTTGGCGTCTCATGATGAAAGTTCGAATTCCTTCGAAAGTCACTAGGCCGATGCCCTTTCTAACAACCAGAACAACCATTCTTTTATAGGGTACATGAAATGTGTCGTACATTGTGGCGGACCAAAAGACTGTAAGGAAGTAACTAAGTGATTATTGAACGCTTACAAACAACCCCAAAATGCCACAGTCAATAATAATTAACATGACTTGTTAATCATTTGTTGTTATGATAAATTACATGTATTATTATTTTATTGCGTTTTTCTCATTCTCTCCGTGTTTGCGTGCAAACTTTCTTTTCCACACAGGTTGTTGCATCCCTTCGACATTTAACACGTTTCACTATTCTCTCTTATATTCGACGTGATCATATTGATCAATTGCCATTACCGAAAATTACAATTAATTATTTACTGGAAAAACAATGTTACATTGAATCATTAGAAGATTTTGAAGAAGCAGTTCGTGAACGACCACCATTGGAATTTCGTTCACGTTCAGCAGCTATGCTTGATTTGAATGCAAATTTAACTTTACAAGATTCCAATAATAATAATACTAATGATAATCTCTCTTGTCATAATAGTAGCAATAACCATAGCAGTTCAACCAGTGAAAGAAGCTGTGATAGTCTGGCTACCGTTAGACACATCAATAATTAATTCATCATGTCGGTTTTTGTTCCATGTATTCTTATTCTTTCTTATTCTTCTTCTTATTATTATTACGTCATACAATTTTTATCACAGTGATTACACAACAAAAGAGACAAATATTGTTATGGCCTAAATGCTGTTACCCTCTCCCCCCACCATCCGCCAACATTAATAGGTAAATTTACTAATCATAAAAACATCTTTTTTATTGTTGTTGTTGTAACGGTGATCTAAATCAGATGAACCATCGAACTAGTTCATTTTGTTCTATTTGTCTGTTTGTCTGTATCTCTCCCTCTCTCTCTCTCTCTCACACACACTACTCTTACGTCAACCAGTCTTGTTTCTATATATATATATATATATATATATATATATATATATATATATATATATATATATATATAATGCATTTTACCTTCAACTACACTCATTGTCAAAATGACGTCATAACATGAGCAACACTCACTACTGTCACTAATATTCTTATATATATATATATAATACATATATTTTTTCTTCTAAATAGTTTATTTTCTATTTTTAAAAAAATTTCAAAGACTTATTACATTTCCATGATTGTGTCTAATTATCAGTCTGTCTTTGCTTCTCCTAGTTTATGACAAGTGTGTTCGTCTATGTAATTACGTTTGTGTGTGTGTGTGTGTGCGCGCTTGTCGTTGTGTTCCTGTTGTCTTTTCTTTCCTTTTCTTTTCTCTAGTTTTTTTCTCCTTTATGGAACAAGAAGAATATTGTTGTTATCAATTTTTGTATTTTACATATATATATATATATATATATATATATATATATATATATATATATATAACCTTTTTGTTTCATCCTAACCTCTCCTACTCTTTCATTGGTCTCTTACTCTCTCTCTCTCTCTGGCTGATGTCTCTTTCGTCAAGCCAATTATGTATGTATATTTAGGCGCTCAAAATAATTATTCCTTCTTTATTTTTGGTTTTACATAAAGTACACTAGTTGTATTGACTCACTGTAACTTTATGACATTCATATATATATATATATATATATATATATATATATATATACAAATGTAATTTTATACTACCCATCTTATGCATATATTTATTTGTTTAAATAAAAGAGCCCCGTCCCTCCCTCAGCTCCTCCTTCACCCTCTCTACTACTACTACTACTACTAATAACAAGTGTACTAATAATGATTCTGTTCATTTTGACAATTGCTACTGCCCATTGCTGTCCACTGCTCTGTGTTATGCTAACTAATATCTTGTAATTTATTTGTGTTTTCTTTTTTTTTCTACACTAAAGCGCCATGTTTTTATTTAATAATACCTAAATAACTGAATTTTTATTGATTCATTGAATGTGGTGTTTGTACAACATGAACAGTGATGTGTGTGCACATCATCATTACCGATTCCGTTTTTGCTGGCTATTTTTTTTAAAAAATAAAAATTTCTCTACATCCTTTTTATTTTATTAAAATTGTGTTTAATTCCTTTTTTTTGTGTTTTGTTTGTGTTCAACTCTTCGAAATGCATCAGTTCTCTTGTTCTTTTTAACATTCATTATTGTGCAAACTACTACAAATACTACTAATAATACTACTTATTTCTTGAAATCTTGAAAATTGCAATTTTGGATAAAAAAAATAGAGAATAATAATGTCTTATGATTACTGTTTATGATTATGATTTCCAATCATTGATATACATATATATTTATTTATTGATATAATTTTTACATAAACTTTAAATGATCAACGGTACATTTGATCTGTTTTTCTTTGGCTTTTAACTACTTTTTTACTGCTGCTACTACTACTTTACTTCGAATAATGATTTGTTGATATTGATTATTCCTAAATCGCTCACCTACATTAAACAATCAGTCGGTCAGTCAATCATTCAATCATAAATTGACAAAAAGCACTTCAACACTTGTGTATACACCATTTCCTTTGTACATAACAAAACAAAAAATAAAAGACAATGTCGCCTTCACTCCCAAATCCGAAACTCTCTTCAGTCGAAGAGGCACACTACTATGAATCACCTCGTTCTAGCCTCCTTTCGTTCTTTTATATGGTTGGGGACGAGGGTTTATTCTAATCCTTATCGATCTTGTTTTTTTTGGCTTCTGTTTTTCTCTCTCTGTTCTTCTTTTGGAAACGAAATAAAAACATAACAATAATTCTATTTTTTATTCTGTATTTTTTTCTCCCTAATATTTATTTGTTGTACATTGATATTATTAATCTCAATATATCGGTATATATATATATATATATATATATATACCGATATATATGTGTATGAGCTTTTTTGATACGTTTCTTGTATGCGTACATATAGGTGTACGTATTTTCTTTTCTTTTTTTGTATAGATTAAAACGTAGAATAATTAATTATATATATATATATATATATATATATATATATATATATATATTTATTAGAATGTAAATTAATTCAAAAAGATGACGAATTCATAAATAAATATTGTTATTGAATGATGACAAGGAGTTTGATTTTTTTTTTGTTTATCTGTTGAATGAATAAAGTTCATAGTTAAAACTACCTAATTAGAGTCCGTTCTATCATTGCAAACCTCTTCTAGGGCCCCCAAATGTAATGGCACAACCGAGAACGAGGAGAATCCGCTCTCCTTCCCCTCCGCTCATGTGGCTACGCATGTATAACCACCGATAGGGTGTGTATTTTATGAAACTGAAAGGACTGAAAATGAATGCCATAGTTGGAATAGAGTTGGTGTGCGTACGGAGGATCCATAATGGTGGAGTTGGAAAACCCTCATTTTAAATCAGTGGTGTACATGGGCTCCAGGATACTGAAACAAACAAATGGTTTATGAACTTCATATTGGCTACCACAGAATGGCACCTTCTATGGTTGTCTTGTAGATAAGACTTTTGGATCAAATAGTCCTCTAAGAAAACCAACTACTTCGGTGTCGGTACCCAGACAGTATATATATCTGTATTACAACCATTGGTTGATGACTGGATGAAGTGATTCAGAACTAATCATATTCATCCTTTATGTTCTTCGACATTTTGCTCTTCATGATTCCATCATATAGTTTTCTCCTACCAAGTTCTCAGAATGCTAGCTATCCTGAGGCAAACTTCGGAGGGAACCAGCTACTAGATGGTTCGATTGATCTATCGCCCCTATACTCATGTTATACGATTGGTTTGTTCGTCAGAATCGCTACAGTCCTTCACCACAGTTTCCTCTGGCTTAAAACTTCTCAAGCATAGTTAACCATTTTTCAATAAAGAGTGAAGTGTGTTTATCACTTCACTTATCTTGGCAGTTTCATCAATGCTGATGCCAGACGAAATCTCAGCACAGATACAGGAGGCTCGATTGGCTTTTGAAAACTTGCATCACTTATAGCATAAGTAATGTTTACTAACGAGTCCACCGCACAGCAGTTTTCTCCGTTCTACTATGTGGGTGTGAAACATGGCCAGTAAGAGTAGAGGATATTCGTAAGCTATTAGTGTTCGATCACAAGTGTCTTCGAAGCACTACTCGCATATCCTGGGACCACCGAGTGACCAATGCTGGTGTTAGGAAAAGGGTACTAGGTATGAATGGCAGACCAATAGATGAAGTAGTGAAACTTCATCAATTGATGTGGTTGGAGCATGTGATACGAATGCCAAATCCCCTACTGCCTCGGCGAGCTATAATGCCTGGTGTAGAGATAAGCTGGAAGAAAATTTAGGGGCAGCCACATCAAAACATGGCTCAAATCGATGAGGTCACTGACAAGTGGACTGAGCCATGTTAGTAGATATAGACCAACAAGTTGGGGTACTCGAGACGATTGTTACCGACGGTTAATGACTTTGAATGAATCGTTTGCTGTGACGCAGGTGTATACATTCTTCGTGTTCTCCCGAATTCTAATCTGAATTCCTCATGACCTTCATCTTCCTCTTTACAATTTTATTTCACTGAATTATACTCCTTGAATAACATCTGATCTTGCTGTGCAATTTGGTTTTTTTCTAAATCACTCCTTTAAATTGAGTGATCATTGCGTAGAAACCAATTGCATATTTGTCTGATTCTTAGGACTCATTTGTCAAGACCTGAAGATTTTTGGTTTGATCCCTGAATAGATTTTGATTTCATATACGTACTATGAAGAAGCAGTTGCACAGTCCTAACTAACAGATAAGTGCTTAGTGAAAACGCAGATTGTTTACGAAATACGTACACATGGTCTGCGATTATCTATTTGCATGTTCAACAATCCAAGCCGATTATTGACTGTCTTCTTTCACTCATCGTCTGATTTACCGATACTCTAGTCACTCTGTGCACTTCAATTTCCTGATGGCGACTTCTCAGCGACGCTTCGCTACATACTCCTGAAAATCTATATTGCGAGTAGCATCCACCACACTATTATTGGCTTCAATTCGTGACAAAATTCACCTTAAAATCAAACTGGTCGCTATGAAATTTTCCAACCAAAAGATAACCGAGTTCATTTTTATCGCATATACACTGTCAAATAACTACTGAACTGAAAATCAATTATGAATGTATACTTATTATAGAGTTATCGAGCTTGTTGTTTTTTATTGAATTCATGAATCGACGATTGTTTGACTACCATTAGAAACATGGCAGCACTGGACGGCCGTTTCGTCTTAGCATGGGAATCATCAGCAGGACGTATCCACGACTCTACAGGCTGGAATCGAACCCAGGACCTTCTATCTAACGCGGGAACGCTCAAACTCTGGATCACTGAACTGGCATCAAAAGGTGTTGATGTGTTAATTTAATGAATCCAAAGTATTGCGCAAACTCACCTATTATCTTCAGCAAGTAAAAAACTGCACACACGCGAACAGTGTTAAACTTTACTGGTCACAGCTTCTCACTGCAACTCCAAGAATTTACTCACAAAGTTAATGCTCACTAGTGAGTACATTTTATTTAATTGTATTGTTATGCTCTTCAGTTGATATGCTTGAACTATTACGAGTTCACCCTAGTCGGTAAACCAGAACGAAGACAAATGGTCCAGTGACACGATAGGCTACTCTAATCCGAGCGTCTCAAGGCCCCACTAAGTCGAGGAAGATGTCTTGATAAAAGTATAGTCTACAAGCACCCAGAAAATATGAGGTTGACAAGCACACAAATCGAATTTATTTATACATGATAGAAACGTCCTTGGGAGAGACAAAAAAATAGCGTACTAAATATAACATATCAACCAACGACAGTCAAGCGTTTTCCTAGTGGGAAATGTAATCTCAAGGTCAACTGATCAGCCAATATGCGAAAGCATAAAATCCAAAATAAGGACCTTTATCAAGTGAGTTCTAGGGATCTAATGTCCCCAACAGTATATATTCCCTTTTGAGATTATAAATTGACTAGGTTGACCAGTGCTGTACAACTGATATAGCTATTCAATGCATACATCACAATTATACATTTGAATAATATAATCTTTGAATAAATAGAAACGCCCTACTAAACAATTGCCGGGATTTCAATTATGTATTCATGTATGTGTATTTATGTATAGTAGTTTCTATTATCTATGAAAGAAAAAATAGATCCTAATATATGAAGATGAAATTTCAATTTATTAGTTAATTAATTAATTAAAAGCTAATTAAAAGTGAAATCAAGTGATTTTGAAACGTCACCATAACAACGATGTAATCATTTATTTAAGCTGAATTTAAATCTTATTGTTTTTAACATGCATTATCCATTTGTTTATTTTATAAAAAAAACATTTAAATTGTTTTAGTTGGTGTAAGTAAATTCTAAACTGTATTGAATTTCTTATTACAATGCATTGATTGTTTGGTCAATAATCTATCCTTTCCTCTGCTTCTCATCAGAATAGAATTATGGTTTTATTTATTGTATATAGTTGATTGTACACTAGTGACAGAGAAATCATGAATCAGTCATTGTTAGACTACCATTAGAAACCTAGAAGCACTAGATGGCCATTTCATTCTGGTATGGGACACATTAATGACTCCTGTTACTCGCAGGATTCGGACCCAGGACCTACGGTCTTGTACGCGAACTCCTAACCTCTAACAATGATTGATTCACGATTTCAATGTGTAAAAACAATAATCTCTATCACTCTAACTGGAAATAATTATTGGTTTGTTTGTAGATTGAATAATGAAGTCTATTTGATACTTGGTTAACAATGTCAATAACTGATTTGATAACTCTTTGAAGTTGATACGCAGTTAATCTCAGTTGTTTTTGGGTGGTATCTGAAGATATGTGTATTAGGCTAATATTATTGTTGTTGATATTTTTTTAAACAAAACATTAAATTGTTTCTGATTTAGGAAGATATTGATTTGTTTTTGATTGTACAAGAAATTCTGTACTGTTCAGTCTTTTGTAGGTTTGCATTTAGGCTGTAGGTGCCTTGTGTTCTGAGGGAGTGTAAGCAGCAACATATGTGCAAGGAAGATTCTAGCTTTGCCCTGAGAAATTACATCTTGAAATAAAGAGAAAACAGATACATGAAAGTATTCTATCACTTCTGTTTCAGGAGGAATTACTCCCAAACCTGGAAATTTGAATCATTCAGCTTCATATTTGAATAAAAATCAGCAGTAGTAGGCTATGTTATTTGATATCTGGATAAACTAGTCAAAACCGTTCAAACATCTAAAGAGTTACTAACGTCTGCTCAATCTATAAAACCTGGTAAAGGCCTCTGCTAAAAAGTTCACACTCCTTCCAGGGTTGTCGGTAATATACTAAAGAATGTCATTCTTGTCGAGGTATATGGAAGGGACTAATCGTTTTTCAAGTGAACAAGATTATTTTAAACTTGTAAATACTACTTGGTATTCATTCTTGTTGAAAGTAAAGGTTTGGCTCCTGAGAGAAATACAAATACGCATGTGGAGTAATATCCATAGATCTCAAAATAAATTTTGTTATCATTCCACACTTAGAGTGGAACTGGAAATTTTCAGAAATGATTGTAAATTTGGATTTATAAATATCTTGGAGATGAGAAACAGAGAATGAACGGTACTTCAACTTGGAACTTAGCTAAAAGTAGAGTTTTTCAGTTCTTCACTAAAATGAACGACCAGTAGTAACAAACTTATCCATTGAATTTTTATGGATAATTTCAGAATATGAAGAACAGTACACAGTGATCAAGATTAAGATAACATGAAGACTGATTTTTATTTACTCACTTGCTCGCTTTCACCTGTTAATCCCAATAGAGCGTAGGCCACCGACTAGTTTTCTCCAACCTACTCTGCCCTGGGCTTCCCTATTTAGTTCATCAGAATAGGCATCGGCCTCGTGACTTCCGAGGGAACTTGGATTTCATTATGAGACGTCATAAATCTTCTAAATGAAGACCTAACTTCCAGAGAAGAGTCTAAATGGTTTGAATTATTTTTTCTGCTTAGCATACTTTTAGCGAGTTGGAGTCACCAGCCCCACTCATAACCCTCCTACTTTATTCGGTCCGGCAGCTGCCCCAAAGGAGGTCCAGCAGGAGTTACCGATTTTTATGCTCTTGTTAAATTGTGTTATGGTATGAATTGATTATGCAGTCTTGATTTATAGCTTATATTAATTATATGTAGCTTGATTGACTGCATTATGAAGACTTTAACATCTCAGAGGAAGCAAAGGATAAAATAGACAGAGTAGATGCAACTAGACTATTTGGATTTTGTAGATGACTTAACTCTTCTTTCTCGCACTCAACAACTGATGCAGATGGCCAGTGTAGTAGCAGCCACTGCAACAGTAGGTCTTAACATACACAAGAGAAAAAGCAAGACCCTTCGATACAATACAACATGTACCAACCAAATCACACTCAATAAAAAAACCTTAGAAGATGTAAGGTTTATATATTTATATATAAGCTTTATATTTCTGGGCAGCATCATTGATAAACAGGGTGGATCTGATGCAGATTTGAAGACTTGGATTGGCAAAACTATAGCGGCATTTCTACAACTGAAGGACATTTGCAACTCGAAGCAAATCTCAACCAACCCCAAAGTTGGAATTTTCAATACGAACATCAAAACCATTCTATTGTATCAAGCGGAAACCTGTATAGCTGCTACCAAAACCATCATCCATAAAAAGCAGATGTTTATCAACAGTTGTCTACACAGCATACTGAAGATATCTGTTGGTTAGACACCATCATTGACAACCTACTGTGGGAAAAAACAAACCACATTCTATCAGAGCAAGAAATTAAGAAAAAATAATGTAGGTGAATCGGATACAGATTGTCAAAAGCACCAAACTGTGTCACAAGACAAGCCCTCAATCGGAATCCTCAAGGTCAAAGGAAAAAAGAAAGACCATGGAACAGATTCCGTTGAGAATTTGAAACAGACATGAAAAGAATGAAGAACAATTAAGTAGAACTGGAAAGGAATACTCAAGACAGAGTCAGTTGGAGATTGCTAACTGGCGGCTTATGTTCCATCAGTGGTAATAGGCGTATGTACGTGAGTAACTCATAATCATGATATCATGGTTCATTGTTTTGTATTATAAATATGTAAGCTTTCAGTTTTTAGTTTATTAAATCACTTGATTAATTGATTAAGTCTGAAATTTTTTTTTAATATGGTACACAAATAAGCAAAATATGATCAGTCCAACCATTCTAAATCACCCAAATAGTTTTATCATCCAATTAATTCAACAGAACAATGTGTTTATGATAGTAGTGTAACTTGTTTTGTCAGTTTAACATACCATAACTTATTTTGTGTATTATCATCAATGCTAAACGTGTGCATTTTCATGTAAACATAGTTAAGTACAATTCATAATTCTTTACTCTAAATGAAATCAAATAACACTCGCTTATATATACTACAGGTTATTCACTAGAATTCATATGTTACTAACTAACTAACTAACAAAACATGAAGGCCAAGGTCATTCGTTTGCAAGACATCCAAAACACGTGCAAAACAAAATAAGCTATATAGTTTTTTAAACGAATACACTTGTATATGATGTATCTTATGATCTCTCAAACTTGACAATAATAATCGGATCATCATTCGTCATAAATGAAATCAGAATGAATTCGAAATAAATAATAATAATAACTTCAAGTTAATGTGAACGATTGAAAATTGAAGAGTAATATTAGGTGTAATATTAGGTGTATTTGTTCGATTTTGAAATATTTTTTAAGAATATATACACCCAATTAGTGGTCAAACACAAAACATTCGTCTATCAAATTGAATATGATATCAATTGAGTTAAAAATTAGTTAGTTCACGTTTATAAGTCAATTCATGGTATAGTGTAGCGATAATCTAATGTTATATATTCTCATTATAGTTAAACTTGATTGTTCACACCTTTCTTATTAGAATCAAATTAAAAATAAACATTTTAGCTAAAAGCTTGTATGAATACATGCTCTCAATTACTTGCTTGCTTACACCTTTTATCCCCACCGACCAGCATTCTCCAACCTACTCTGTCCTTGAGGCTTCTTTTCCAGTTCTATCCAAGAGCTGTTTATTTTTTTCATGTCTGTCTCTAATTCTCGGTATAAAATATTCTTAATGACGATACTTGTTTCACCAGTAAAAATTTCCTTTAATTATACAATCATCAAACTTACCAATGGTATTTTACCAATGAAATGAGTTCATTTCAGCATAGCTTTCTATTTGTGTATTATAAACAGAAATTATCTTGATTGTAGTAATGCAGAGAGCATTATCTCATTGTCGTGAAGTTTTGTTCACTGAACTGGATGTTTTGGTTGTGAATCTTTCATTGTTTGTCTGAACAACATCATCAACAGCGCAAACTTCAGATAGATGTCATTGTTTGAGTATTAGATAAGTATAAACTGGAATGTATTTAAAGTTCATGTATTAAAACAACTGTTCACTAATATAATTTAACTCCAGAAACTCTAAGATTAATTACAGACTGTGAAATGTACCAACTATCAGTGAAATAATAATAATTATATGCTCACTTACGAATAATTTTGAGAAGTAATTCCTTCATTTCTAATGAAAGCCATGATTATTGAATTTCAAAACTAATGAAGCGTGAGGAAGTTATTTACCAAGACAATGGAAAGCATTCGAGCATTGTTGCAAATTGTTTGAAGTTGGATATGTAAGCTATTGGATACTAAGCTTGGTGGTTCAGACACTTGATTCTAACTACGGGATCCGAGGATAATGAGTGTGATTGATGATGATAATAATAATAATAATAATAATAATAATAATAATAATAATAATAATAATAATAATAATAATAATTGCATTATTCAACAGTACATGTTTAGTACAATACGAAATTCTTAGCACGGAATAGTTCAACAAGTTAACTTTACAAAACATTTAGTGTTCGGCAGTTAGAGGTAAGCAGTTCATAAATCAAAATCTCATCAACGTTCATTCTCTACTCAGCAAATTATCAGACACCAAAATATCTTGAATGGTACTTCTTTGAACGTTATGAAACGATAGCTCATAAACTTTTCACAGACTCGTCCTGACTAGATTATGAGATTGACAAACATGGTTGACGTATAAAAACAAACAAGAATAGGTAAATTTTTAAAATATTTTGATGTTAGGAGACAGGTAGCCCAAATATTCAAGCAGCTTGCTAGTTGGTTAGTGGGTACCTAGTGTTGAGGAGTTGTATGACAGGACGAAACAGATGTATAGCGTTTCCTGGTTTCCGATACCTATCTAGCTTAGTTCGTGATTTCAATAGTGTATAAACATTCATAAGATTGCATAACAGATAAAGTTATTTAATTAGTATGATTTTATCGTCACAAACGATAGTTTATCACACTTTTCGTTAATATACATAGGTCAGTTCGAAACCGTTTGACCTGAATAACCTTTACAAAGCTGAACATAATTAGAACTTAATGTATGTTAATTATGTTGAATGTTTACTGCTATTCAAACATAAGTGTCTGGAATTTATTGATTCGAATCTAGTAAAACCCCTTCTTTCAGTCCTTCTTATATTACATTTTCTAATACAAGCGGAAATTCCTCAGCGCAATTTGTAGTGACATTGGGATCTTACTGTTCTGTTGGTATTTCTGGATGCTGTAGTGTGCATCGGTGATCGTTAGTTGTACCATATATCTTCCACTTTGTTCTGCTAAATGGAAGACATATGGTACAACTAATAATCTTACTATTCCCCCTATAAATGATTTTATATGCACGTGAAATGTTTCATATCAGTCCCAAAATTTATGCTTCCATTATAACTAATTATCAATAGGAAGAACGTGATAACCATTTGTATAAAAAAACATTTATATTAGTTGTTTGAATCTTTTCTTTAATATTTACTACTACAAATGATCCATCTCTTTGGCATACATGCATCTTGTGTGGATGACCTTGATATTCCGTCTAGGTTACAAGCATTATTATTATCCAATGATATTTCAGAACTCAAGTGTAAATATTTGGCTATAATAATAATACACAGACCAATAACTAAGTAGGAATTAGTTTCATATTTGTCTGTTTCATGCTGTTAATCGAATTCTGTCTATTTAGTTTCAGTGTAATATAATACTAGAAGAATTAAAAAGATAACATTCAATTATGATTGAGCATAATCTTTAAGAATGTTAAACGAAAATTCAAAATATGGGTTAAACTAGACTATATACAATGACAAAAGAAGAAAAACCAAATATCATCTAGAAAATAAGTTGCTGAAATTGTGAAAAACACTACATAGGACAAATTGGACATCCTCTTCAGCTTTATTTGCGTGAACATCAATTACCAGTCAAACGCCACGATATTTCTTCCCTCATAGCATTACATAAGGACAACTGTGGACATACGTTCGATTGGAACAATGTGGAAATACTGAATAGAGGGAGCACAAGGAACACTAGAGAATTTTTAGGAGCTTGGCACCCAGGTCAATTAGCAATTAACAAACACATCGACATTCACCCAGTTTATCAACCAATCACTGAAAATCATAGACAAGCATAGGATCAAGGGACAGATGAAAGGTAGATACAATCAAGACAAAGGTGCAAACAACGACAGGTTTAAACCTGTCATGATCGAGGTTAACAGAACGATCTACGGGTCAAACGTCGAGAAATTCGAATGCTTCACTTCTACGTGAAGTTTGTGCGGCTGCTGATGTTGTTCATATGAACAATAAAAGCTCCACAACCGGAACATCCAGCTCAGAGAACGAAACTCCACCACAATCATCCATCTGAGCTACAAACTTTGTCCACCCTCACTGCATTATAAAGTCAAATAAAGACGAATTTCTTCACACAACGCCTACACACTGGATTGGACTCAATATCGAGCCTTTTACAGTCTCAATTATCAGTAATGAAGATAGAGAATAACTAATTAAAAGCAATCAATACAATAACAAAATTACTATTCTGTATGTGAGTAGACTGTGAATGAGTCATAATAATAACTAGACATAAGATTAAATATAAAAGTGGGTGTGGGAAATAACATATGGAGCAGAAAATCACCTTGAAAATCATCATATGTACAATTAAAATAAATAAGGTTAATTGACTACTGAATACTATGTAGTGTCTGCTTGTTAACATACTAGAAAATATCGACATTAGTGTGTGTGTGCGATATTATCAGTTTGTAGAAGTTTACAATGGAATCCAAAACATTCACTTTATTTCACTAATCTAGTCAATAGAGATATAGAGTTTCCAATCATGCAAACTGTAAGACATTCATGACTTTGTATGTAGTGTGTGTTCATCAGTTGAGGTGGTTAGGACATGTCTTACGTATGCCCAACGATCGACTGTCTCGTCGAGCTATTCGCGGTGTAGGAGTAGGTTGGAAGAAAGCTAAGGGTGGCCAAATCAAATCCATGAAGTCACTGACAAATGAATTAAGTCATGTTGGCAGGTGTCGGCTACCTCGTTGGGGTCCGCGAGACAATAGTAACCGATGTTTGCAATGGTGCGGGTACATCCATTCTTTGTGTTCTCTCAAATACTAATCTTCTGAATTCCTCATAATCGTTTTGTTCTCTCCTCTTTTAATCGATTCCCCCTGGGATATATATATTGAATGATATATACAATCATTAATCTTTTTGATTACTGCTAATACTTCTACAACCTGCACTACTATGAAATTTGAATGGACAATTGTGTCTCTGTGCTAATCTATTATGGCAACTTGAATTGATGTATGTATGTACGAAGCTGTACGTTGTTGTAACCGACTGACAGCCAGAATTCAAGTAGTGTAGACAAGCAATCAGATCTCATCTGAAAAACGTTACAGCAGAGTGGTAGGAAAAGTTTAGAAGTCTGATAGTTTCCTTTATCAGCTTAAGAAGAGAGCAAGAACAAAGATTTGACGAGAAAAGTATAAACTAATCATATTCCTACAGAGGGATCAGACTTGACATAATCATAGCCTTTAAATTATATAGTGATAGATTTATATCTGAAATGCCTCAATTTTATTGTCTCCCAGAACAGATAGTTTATAAGGATACTAGGAAAATTTCACTAACACAAAACCAATTACTTGCCAAACGAATAACGATTTTCCCATCGAATCATGAACCAGTGAAATTGTTTATTGCAATAGATACCTGATGAAATCAAAATGAAGTTTAATCAATTACGAGGCCATCATCTTAAGCTTTTTAGCCTCCTGTTGTTCCAAAATGAAAGTGAATATTTTGAAGTAATAGATTCAAAGATACCAGATCTATTCTTCAGTTAGAGTTATGGAGATTGTTGTTTATTACTGACACTGGGCCACTAAGTCTTGGATGAGCACTGCTTACGAGTCCCATACCAGGATAAAATGGCCATTCATTGCTTTTAGGTTTCTAATGGTGGTCTACTAATAACTAATTCATGATATCAGTGATACAAGGTCCAGCTGATTGCTTCTAGGTGACGGGGAATGTGTCACGGGTATTCTGCAGCTAACATCTATTGAATAATCGTTTAGAATTGTGAATAAAGATGATAATAAAAACTTACCCCATGGGAGGGTGTACGTTCTGGCTAACCTTATGGGACAATCTCGGTCTTTTGCTTTATTTGGGACCTTGAGGGCTTCGGTCGATTGTATCAGCACAGGGTAGTTAGAGGCCAGACGGTTGGACTGGCTGCTGGCGAGTGCACTTCTGGGTGGCTCGTGAGGTGTCAAGAACAGCTGTGGAAGCCCTCCTTGTTGCCCATATTGATTGAGGATTGTGGGTAGTGGTTTGATTGGAGGGACTGCATTGATTCATAAGCACCCACACGGGGGTGACAGTTTATGTTTACACTGATCGGATGTCCGACTTGCTTACATGAGAATCTAGTCGACATGTACATACCCTTTTAGGCAAAGAGAATCACGCAACGGAAAAAGTGTGAAACTTTGTGATGTGTAAAAAGCAGCATGTGTACATGTGCTGCAGGCAGGTTGGTTGACCCACAATTTAAAACTCATTATTGAGTTACTTACTTACTTACGCCTGTTACCCCAAATGTAGTATAGAACGCCAATCATTTCTAGCTAGCGATTTTTTAGCGAGCTGGCTTTCTACAGAATGTGGTCGCTAAACCCATGCCCAATCCTCATTCTTTACCCAAGCTTTAAACTGGTAGTAACCCGGGAAGGGTTCCAGGCGGAGTTATATTATATCGTTGAGTTACTTACTGAATACTCAATATCAACCCTAGTGAACTTTTCGCATGTCTAAATTATCTAATCAATAAATGTAGTACAATTAATTTTTATTTAAATTTAATAAAAATATTGTATTACTAGTTTTGTAATGCACTGAGAAACTTACTCCATTAACTTCTAGTTTAGATTAACACTTATACCGTTTCTAATTAATGTGGACTGCTTTCATTAGAACATTTCTATGTTATTTCCAAGTCGTTAACTCACTAATTGGTTTGTTCTTTTCTCGGCACGAAGCTCCATCATACACGCTAATCCTTATGCTGTTCCAATACATACAGCACTGGTAAAGTAAATGCAAACTAACGAAGGGATCAAACGTTACAGTTTACTTATTTAGATATGAGTATAACTTATTAGGTTTAAATTTCTATAAACGTTTACTCCCCAATATTTTCATAACTTGGATTAATTTTAATGAGATCAGATCACAGTTTTAATTCACAGTGAGAGTCGTAAGTCATTGTTTACACCTCCATTGGATACACATGTATATAAAATTTCTGTGGATTTTGTTCTTCACAGTGTACTCTCTTTAGACAGAGAACCGATGGAAATCACGGTGTACTGGATATCTGTTTCCGCCTCATTTAGTACTTACTAACAGTAGAGACTTCAATTACAATGGAATTCATGTAGTTGATAGATCTTGTGATGAACAGAGTTTACTAGTTGGATTCTATAGTTTTTTAAGTGTAAAATTTATAACTGTGATATGGGCGTTGACTTTGTTTCATTTTTTAGTTGTTTCCTTCATACCTTACTTCTATATATACTGATGACTGGAAACTGACTCATCAGTTGTATCGCTGATATATCGTTTACTATTTTTTGAGATTAAATCTGTTATTGGCTTGGCTTTGTTTGACACTTAATTTTGGCAACAATGAACTAACTGAATGAGTCATCGATTTATTGGCATTCAATTCGAAAGAAATTCTTACTGATTTTGAAATATATCGCCTATAATACATGTTTATCACCTAACTCCGCCTGATGCCCCTCTAGGACTACTGCGCATCTCAAGCCCAATATAAAGGAAGAGGTTTGGGCATGGGGTTAGCGACCTCATCCAGTAGAAATAAAACTCGTCAAGAAAACGCCAAGCAGAAAAATAGTTTGCTGTTCGGCGACTTACACTTCATTAGGGGTAACAGGTGTAAGTAATTAAGTAAGCAATCACAATTACACCGGAATAATAAAATGGAGACGTTCAGACCGTATTTAAACGATTCAACAAATGTCATCTGTGTATATTACCCATGTTTTTATAGTTGGTCATTTATAATTAATATAAAGACTGAGAAAATTTCATTTAGACGAAGTTTTCAAACTACATTAAAAAACTGTTAGATGAAATTGTCAAAACAAATGGTGATGGACTACAAATTATATGATGGCAATGATAACGAAAAAAAACTAAACCCTTTCATTGAAATCATGAATCGTATTTGATGGCGTCCGGTCGAAAATCTGTGTATGATCATGTTTGGGTACACTACTGCTGTACATTTCCTACGATAACTACTCGACTCAGATTCTGTACAGTATACGTTCACATCCCATCATCTTTGACACCTGGTTCTATTGATTTCCAGGTGAATGAATAAGAAGAGTTTCAAGAAAACAATGTTGCCAGATTCTTCATACCTATGACCTTTTCATTGATCATTCTTAATGTAATTTGGTTCACTGGAGGATAATAGTGAGAGTCTATTTCCTACTGTAGTGTTATTTTATATTATGATGTTTATTTCTGTTCTCAGATTCATTTCGTATCATATCCTAATTACTTTTGGATTTTCATTCGGAAGACATAAAGATTAACACCTTCTTGTCTTCTAATTCACAGCTCCTGTCTGGTTCTCTTATTCAGAAGCTCACTGTCACAAGCATGACACGTCCAACTCACATACACAGTTCCTTGCTATAGTGAAGCTATTATCATGAGAGTGTTTATGTCAAGGAACTTTTGACAAGTGTCTCTCAAAATAGCTCTTCTTATGTAAGCTTCTCTGGCAAGTTCAAGCAGTTTCCGCTTCATTTCAAAATTATGTAACTGATGAACTGACTTCATCTCCTAACAGAAGTTAACAATCTTCTGACATCTTTTTTTGTCATTCTAGGATGATTATCTCATAATTAGTCAGAATTATTGAACTTCTTAGATTAATTACAACTTTCACTTGTCCGCAAAAACTTGTAAAGAGCTTATTGCTCAAGATGATATGCAGATAGTAAGTTAACGAATATAATGAAGAGGTTGTGGAGATTGTATTATTCACTGAACTAAGAAGACGATCATTAGAAGCCCGGAAGCACTGGACGGACGTTTCGTCCTAGCATGGGACTCTTCAGAAGTTCTCTTCTACGAGTTCTCGTGTGAAGTCGTGGCCAACGGAGTTCAATATGGATCGGCTAGGAGATGGTTAACCACCACAGGCAATGAATGAAGTTCACCAAACATCACTGACTGACTGAAGTTAGATAATAATACTATTGGATACACACTTTATGGTCTATAGCTTAAGCTTTCACCCGCGAGACGGAAAGTCCTGGTGTAGTGAATGAGAACACAGGTGGGGGCAACCGGATTGTATTTAACGAAAATTACAGAGTTACTCAGTAAAATCGGAAAACCATATCGTAAATCGTTAATTTGCAAAAGATTAGTTCATCCTATGGAACTGGACTGTTCCTGTTGCCAAACATCACTCCATTGTCACTCTTCATGCGTTTCATACAAATTCCATTGTTTTCTGACTCTTCCTTTCTTGATCTTCCCCCCATATTATGCTACCAGACTTTACGTTGACACTCACGTTATATACTACTTATAAGTAGTTCGCACCACAGCACCACACTGGGTCCGAGTCCCGCGTGCGTAGGTCGTGAATGCGCACTGCTAAGGAGTTCCGTTGTAGGATGAAACGGTCATTCAGTGCTTTCAGGCTGCTTACGATAATCTAGCTTAGATCAGTTTTTCATTACAACAATGAAAAAACAAATGTAATTTTATTTATTAAACATAAAATTGTATTGATAGTTAACATTTTTCAAGTTGTTAACTAAATGAATCTATGAAGTGTAATCAATACTTATTTATAATTTCGATATTGATAAAAATTTTACTACTGTTGTACAATTAGATAATTTTATGTATAAAGTATATTAGATCATTCGAATTATCTAAAGACTAGTCCGTAATATGAATACTATATTTTTACATTATGGATTTAGTTATTTTACATAGAAATAAATAATATTGAGACAGTTAAGTTAGTAGTATGATACTGACGGAATCAAATACTCTATATCTCACACTGATTGTAACAGAAGTAAGTAACTGGCTAGAACCATTTACATACAAGTCTTCGGTATTGTTCAATCTGCCAAATGAAAACGAAATTTAATTTACTACCAGCTTTTAAATATCCAAGACTGAAATCTACACTGCAACTTGAGAAAAGGCGCTACGTAAGAGATGAATGCTTTACTCCAAAGTTAGTTTATTTACAAAAAATTTAGGGTATTTAAAGAGTTGCTAATGATCTTGTGCTTCAGAAATGTTCGACAGCCAATACTAAGTATACTGGAGGTATGGTTAAATGTACAACAGGAATTCTGTCACGTGATTCTTTATTTACTAGACTACGAAAACCTTAATAAGAAGTAATATTTGTGAAGCTATACGCTTATATATAGGCAAAACTTTTTCACAACGCAGTGTAAAATTAGCTGGATTATTATTTTATGATCTACTGTTGCCTGAAATGTTTTAGTTTACTAAATCTTGACAAAATTACATATAGTACAATTACTAAAATGATTGATAAAGAAATCTTTTAAACATCAGTGATGATACAGTGTTTTCAACTATAGAATAAAATACAATTCCTCACTGAAATTCTTATATCGATTGCAGTTCTTTAGTTTACAATTACATAATCGGAAATATGAATGATTAATCGAAATGCAAACAGATTAGAGAAGCAGAGTTTTATCAAACACGAGAAATTGATTTCTGATTCAATAAAAACACGTTATTACATGTTCAGGTACATCTTATACAAAACTATTGATTAGTAGCATAGAATGTATCTAATATTTTTATTGAGCACGGTGGATCTGATATAGGTGTGAAGGGGCGAATTGGGAAGCAAGACAATATTTCTACAATTGAAAAATATCTGGAACTAACACCAAAGTCACAATTTTCAAAACAAATGTTAAAACAGTTCTACTCTATAAGGTGGAAACTTGAAGAACCACCAAAGCCATGATCTTGAAGATGCAAGTGTTTATTAACAGTTGTCCACGCGAAATACTTCGGATCTGTCGGCCAGACACCATCAACAACCTACTATGGGAAAGAACAAACCAGATTCCAGCAGAGGAAGAAATCAGGAAAAAGCGATGGAAGTGGATAGGACACACAGCGCAGAAAACACCGAACTGCGTCATAAGACAATCTCTCACTTGGAAAAGGAAAAGAGGAAGTTTAAAGAACACATTACGCAGAGAAACGGAGACAGATATGAGAAGAACGAACACCAGTTGGACAGAACCTAGAAAGGAAAGCGTAGGACAGAATGGGTTGGAGAATGCTGCTCGACGTTCATGAATTCATTTGAAATTATTTTGAAAATTCTGTAGTGTATCTAAAAAAAACATTCTTTACTATTGATTGTTAATATTAATAATAATAATAATAATAATAATAATAGTAATAATAATAATAATAATGATAATTGAAGTAACAACAAAACTGTACTATTCCAATTATAGTGTGGTGCTGTGATGCGAACTACTTATAAGTAGTATATGACGTGATTGTCAACGTAAAGTCTGGTAGCATAATATGGGGGGAAGATCAAGAAAGGAAGAGTTAGAACACAATGGAATTTGTATGAAACGCATGAATAGTGACAATGGATTGATGTTTTGCAACAGGAACAGTCCAGTTCCATAGGATGAACTGATCTTTTGCAAATGAACAATTTACGATATGGTCTAATACGATTCGGTTGCCCCACCTGTGTTCTCATTCACTACAATAGTAATAGTCTGTCTTATCATCATAATACATTAACGTGTTGTCTTAATCAAAATTATACATTTATCTGCAAATTTTCAGTCAATACATATGTGTTGTGTGTGTGTGTGCATACATTGAATGAATATTTTAAAATAAAATCGACGTAAATTACACCTAATTTCCGAAATCTTATGATACACAAGTACATTTTACAGTTATTATTATTTTTTGTTTTACTTATTTATCGAAAATACAGTAAGGTTAAACTTTTTTTTTGCTAAATTCATATTAGAGATAAATGAAAAATTCTCTATACACCCACAAAATGTCCTTAGTATTATTATTGGCGGCGGTAGTAGTAATAGTATTTATATTGCATAGTTAAATTCAAAATGACCACGTTTTTGCATAGATTTAAACAAATAGACATTGTGAATAGAATACGCAAAATAAGTATAAATCGTATTATCATCAGATGATCTAATATATACGCATTGATATAATAATAATAATCAATATTATTATAATAATACTGTGGAGTATGCTACTCAGAACACAGCTTATACCCACTATGCAGTGGATAGACAATGGAGTGTCCCTCTGAAGGTCGTGTTTTAGAGAATAGGTTTAGATTCAGATAAAACTGTATGAAAAAAGGGTTTTAAAGTCTAGTAGATATTTGAGAGAAAACAACTAACAATCTGTTGGTTTTTGTGAATAAAGTTCTAAAGATGTACACAAGGTGTACACATTTCGCTAGTAAATTATGTCGTCTCAAAATAAACCACTGATTCCATCTAATATTAACGTGTTTGTTTGTGGTGGCCAATGCTTCACTAGTTTATGGCGGTCTGTATTCGATATTGTTCTTAGACTTCGTCGTTCTGCTCGTCCAGACAATCTTTACAAAATAACGCATCATGGTTTTTAAATCAAAAGAGGAATACGAAGTGTCAAATACGTTTAAATTGGCCTACCACAAATAGACCACCGAACCACAGGCACATGAAGCAAAAATAATTCTGCGAGTGCCGAAGGGCAAGCAAGCGAATGAGCGAATTAGCGATTGAATGAATAGGATTGAAATATAACTGTTCATTACAATATTACTAGTACTTCAGATGAATGTATATTGCCACAGGTATTTCAATAAGGGTAATCTTTTCTAATATTCACACCACTGGATAACAGCGGAAAGTTAAAGAAAATAATTACCGTAATCCCTGACCATAGTAATCATAGTAGCTATTACTTGTAACTTGATTTGCTGACTAAAGGACCAGTGTACTACGCAGTAGTTCGCTCCGTCTTACTTCATGGCTGTGAAACATGGCCGTTAAGAGTAGAAGATATTTGTAGGTTACTGGTTTTCGATCATAGGTGTCTTCGAAGCATTGCTCGTATATCGTGGGACACCCGAGTGAGCAACGCTGTTATTAGGAAACGGGTGCAAGGTAAGAATGGCAGATCAAAAGATCAAGTAATGAAACTTCATCAGTTGAGGTGGTTGGGACATGTACTGCGTACGTCTAACCAGCGACTGTCTCGACGAGCTTTGTTTTGTAGTGTAGGAATAGGTTGGAAGAAAGCTAGGGGCGGCCAAATCAAAACATGGCAGAAATCCATGAAGTCATTGACGAGTGGACTTAGCCATGTCGGTAGTTGTCGACTACCTGGTTGGGGTTCGCGAGATGATAATAATTGATGGTTAGATACCCTGAATGACATGGCTCAAAACTGTTTGCAATGGCGTCGGTGCATTCATTCTTTGTGTTCTCTCAAATCCTAATCTTTTGGGTTCTTCAACAACTTTAGTTTTGACTTTCTAAACTTATCTCATTTAATCATACTTCTTGAATAATATCTTCTCATCCTAACCTCTCCGATTACTTCTAATACCTTTACTACCTCTACTACTATGGGATTTGAATTGACAATTATATCTCTGTGCTGATGTGGTATGGTGACATGAACTGATGTACTTACGTACGAAGTTCTACCTTGCATCTGACTGACTATCTGTAACTTGGTTTGAAATGAATTATTAAAGACTTAATGAGAAACTGTTCAAGTAAAGAGATTAGTGATTATTAATAACAAAGTTAAGTTAGACTGAAATATTTTTAAGGTACTCTAAGTGTAATTTGACTAGAATTTGGAGATATTTTTTGACCAGTTACTAGATGAGTACTGCATAATAGAATGCAATATATGGGCTAAGTGACAAATAATCGTTGACTGGATATCGAATCGAAAGTTTTAAAAAACAATTATCATTTTACTAAGAATTACTTGATTAAATATGATTACTAACCATTAAACAATTGATATGACTCATGAACAAAACACATCCTGGCACTGAAGGAATTCATGATTGATCAAACATTAAAATATTGACACAAGTTAAACAATCCAAAAAAATTAACTAAATTAGAAGTTACTTTTTGAAATCATGAATCGATCAGTGTTAGACTACCATTAGAAACCTGGAAGCACTGGACGTCTGTTTCGTCTTAATATGGGACTCATCAGCAGTGCGCATCCACGACTCCTGCTCCTCCCAGGAATCAAACCCTTATGATGAAAATTTGTCAAGTGATCACTGGTGACTAGCTCAGTGAGGAATTTTCTCCGAGTACTAGTGAGAAGTACTGATCAGTGGAGTTCAAACCTGTTCGGCACTACTCACCGAAGACAGTGGATGAGGCTGCGCAAGACCGTGAAATGATGAGAGTCAGACATTAACACCGCTAGTTGTCGGCTCAGTGGTCCAGAGGTAAGGTGTTCGGACGCAAGACCGAACTTCCTGGATTCGATTGCTTCAAGTAATGGGAGTCGTGGATGCTCACTGCTGATTAGTCCCATACCAGGACGAAACGGCTGTTCAGAGCTTCCAGGTTTCCAATGGTGGTCTAACATTGATCGATTCATGATTTCAAAATAACTCAACAATCTCCATAAGCCTAACATGTAAATAAGAACTTGTTAAAATTTTGATTGAAACATTTTTCAATAAATTAACAATATACTCATTTATTTTAATACTTTTTATCATTGATCAAAAGTATGGTGAAAAAACAAGCAGTTTATATGAGGGATGATAACATTTATTTCGTTGTGCGCATGTAACACCTAACTTTGGGAATGTTCACTCATTTACCAAGAATCATTTATGTGCTCGGCTAATGAGTACGTTTTTACTGTGGAGACTATTGGCATCAGTGGATTGTTTACATCAAAATAGGAAGACAAGGGATTCTAAGTGGATACCTCCTAATCGAAAGTGAAGTGTTTTAACAGCTGAAAATCATGACCAACTTGACTGACACCGATAACTAAGTTTATTTATTACTACATATTAATGGGCATAAAATGACTGGCATTAGAATCTAGGATGCAAATCTCGTCGTACTGGGGACTCATAAACTGGATGTACCACCTGTATTACAGTCTTAATGTTGACACTGAAGTTCAAACATAGTACTTTTTTGCTTCCATCGCTACTGAGTTCAGATAACCTCTCACTTATATATAATAGTTATGATATTTACAGTTATCAGTTGTGTTTATTTCAGTCTATCAAAGCTTACAAAAAATGAACATATCAAAGTAATCTATGCAATGTACGAATACTGATCAAAATCTTGTCAAGAATATCGACAACAGGATAATTCATATCTATCGTAATAATTCTACAAAATTTAAAAGATGAATTGTGACGAATAATTATTTCGATGGGTGTTTTGATTTGAAATTTTCCATGATTAACTATTTAAATAATTTGATTTAAAAATTTACACATTTTAACGGAAATTACAGAGTTACTCAGTAAAATATGAAAACCATATCCTAAATCATTCATTTGCAAATTATCAGTTCATCATATCGAACTGGACTGTTCCTGTTGCAAAACATCAATCCAATGTCACTGTTCATGCGTTTCATATAAATTCCATTGTTTTCTAACTCTTCCTTTCTTGATCTTCCCCCATCTTCTGCTGCCAGACATTACGTTGACACTCACGTCATATACTACTTATAAGTAGCTCGCACCATAGCACCACATTATCACTGATTTTTGTTATAATCACATAAAGTTAACACACTCGCAACATAATTTTTATACAGATAAATTTCACGAATATTTTAACTAGTTACATTTTCATGAAATGACTTGTAGAAGTACATTGTCTTAATGTTACCAGAAGAGGAAGGAGTTGTGAAAATTGCTAAATTTTACTGAGGTCACAAATTGATCGAAGTTGGACAACCATCGGAAACTCAGAAGTACTTAACAGTAATTTTATCCCAGTATAAAACTCCTTAACGATGTGCATCTACGTCACTATTACCAGTGGTCGAATCTAGGACCTGTAGCTTCATACACGAACATCTAACCTCTAACACAATAAATCTGGACACAGTGTTGTACAAGTTTTAATTCAATCAATCTGAGATATTATTCTATCATCTTCCATTGTATTTGGTGAGTACCTTCTGAATACCCAACATCATTGAATTTCACTGGTCACAACTTCTCACTAGAACTTTGGAAATTTCTTCCCTAAGCTAGTCGCTAGTGAACACATGATAACTATGAGTATGGAAGTTGTAAGCTTTTAGATACGCAATACTGAGGAGTTACATACTGTAATCTTACTAGTCTTGCGGCAGTCAGTATTCGACATACTCCTTAACTTTGTATACTGCTCGTCCTGATAACCGTTACTAGATAACGCCCAGTGGTGTATAAAACAAGAGACGAATTCGAAGCGTTGATTACCTTTATTATTGCACCACTTACGGATCGCAAGACTACAGACATACGATGAGAAGGTGAAAATGACATGAGAGTGACGAAAAGCAAGCATACGAGCAAGCATGTGAGCGCTCCAGCGAATAAACAGGAGGGTCAGAATGTTCACGTATATACATAGGGAAATGAATGAGTCATCGAATGGCTTAAGCAGCTAACATTAAAGCGAGTAGAATGAATATGTACGTAGGCGGTAATCAATGCTCAATCATACCTGCTCATACAAACGTGACAATAATAAAAGTACAAGGTACAGATAAGTCATTGTTATACAGATGACTCTGTCTGCTAAACAGGTTAAAATAAAGAGCTTAACCAAATTAAACGTAAACAGACTTAAATGTTTTGGAGGTGCTAAAAGATGACACACCAATCCAATTTATCTAAGTTTTCAACTTCAACTATTTTTGTGATCCTAATAGTTCGATTGGGCCTATTTTGCAATATACCATCATAATGAGTAGTAAACGGGAACCAACGCACAAGGTCTTGACTTTGAAATTATAGTCTTACTATTATGAGTTTATAAATAAGTTTTAAGCATAATTTTGCGGAAATTTTGAAAATCCGCTTCACTAATCGATTGAAATTGAGCTTCTGTAGGCAATGAATTCAGTCATCTAAATAAGAAAATTTATGAGATTTAAAAATGATTATATTCTGTTTACTTCAAAACGTTACGATACTACTTTTCATTAAATGAAAACGCTGCCCCAACTGAACTAAGATGATGATTTTAAAAATGTTTGTTTTAAATCGTAAGCAGTTCAAAATTCAACATGAGATTTGTTTCTATCATCTACCTATACCGCGGGAAACCATTAAAAACTCTGAAAGGAACTAGGAATCTATTTCATTGTATTTCGAAATTATGGCATGGTACACACGTTAAAGCATTAAACTCGTTTTTTAAACTCGTATGATTTTAATTCTCAATATAACGGTCACAAAATTATTCGTGATTTATTTCCTTTTCTTGTTTTCTAGGTAAACTCCATTGATCATGATTTCTTATCGAAACTTAGCTACTTTCTCTCAAAGCTTATCACTTTTGATTATATGAACTAACCAACAATCATTTAGTTTAAAACAAAAATAGACATTTAACGTGTAACGTGTCTATTCTAAAACAGGTTAAAACATGTTCGAAATTATTTGATATACTACACTGCTATACAATATATATATATATATATATATATATATATATATATATATAATAGAAAATATTTCACCTTGAATTTGTTCAAGGTATCAATAGTATTCATAATACACTCATCCTAGTAATCATAACAGCACATAACTTGATTATTGATCGTTTTTTTTTTAGAGTTGAGAATGAATATTGAAAATACAAAGGTGGCATTAAATTCTTTGTGTTGCACATCATCATGAATGATCATTATTGTTGCTTTTTTCATTCTTTTCTGTGTGTTTTCTTGACTCGATGATGAATTTGACCAGGAATTTGATTTTTTTTTAAATCAAGAAAAAACAAGAAGTGACATGTTTGTTTTGTTACAAATATCACGTGAGAATGAATCGGTTAGTTGAAGTTATAAAGCTAAATTTTTGTTATTTCGCATTTATAGAATTCATAATCAATACTATAAAATAACAAAGCTGACTGGATTATTTTGATAAAACAGTTCAGTTTTTTAATAATTAGACTTTTTGAATTCGGTTTTATTATTATCAGATATAGAGTTCCATTATGTTGTCGAAACACGCATTGTGTCGGCAAGTGGAGAGAGACATAAAAAGATTGAGTTACATTTGAAAGCAACTAGAAAGGATAGCCCAGGACAGAATAGTCGGTTGGAAAATCCTGGTCAGTAACCAATATTCCACGAGGGGTTATAGGCGTATGTAAGAAAGCAAGTGAGTAAGTATATTAACCAGGTCATCAAACCTGGTTGTCTGGAATGCCTACTGGTTAGTGCACGGCTTGGGTGGATTCGTTACCTGGGTCTAGCTGGGTTTATTCGCTTTGTTGCAGTCGCTGATTGAGGAATGTGGGTGTGGACTGGTTGGTTGGGATTGAGTTGATTCATAAGAACCCATACCGGGATGCATGTTCATGTTGCTTCCGACCGGATGTCCGACAGAAGTGTGAGAGAAACTAGACAACATGTGCCTGCCCTTCGGGCAATGGAGAACATGTGTATCGACATCTGTGTGAAGTCTTGTGTTGTTTAACAGCAGATGCATGCATGAGATGCTGTTATGCTGGTTGATCTAGCATATGTTAATTAGGTTGTAGTATTGTAGTGAATGAGAACACAGGTGGGGCAACCGAATTTTATTTAGCGAAAATTACAGAGTTACTCAGTAAAATCGGAAAACCATATCGTAAATCGTTCATTTGCAAAAGATCAGTTCATCATATCGAACTGGACTGTTCCTGTTGCCAAACATCACTCCATTGTCACTCTTCATGCGTTTCATACAAATTCCATTGTTTCTAAGTCTTCCTGTCTTGATCTTCCCCCCATATTATGCTACCAGACTTTACGTTGACACTCACGTCATATACTACTTATAAGTAGTTCGCACCACAGCACCACAGTATAAGCAACTATAATACAGTTAATTAATTTGCACAGAATGCAGCTAACCACAGCATTTAAAAGTGTAATGTCTCTATCATGATGATTTTTGCTGAGCATTGAACACTCGTTTGTGTTACCTACTCGATGATCCTTGAACAGAGGCTGTAATGAATCCCATTAACTATCTCAGACAGTCAAAGGGCTACGATAAATGGATACCTTCTTAAAGTTCTAGATGAGAAATCGTGACCGATATCTGTTCAACCATTTCAAACGTGAGATAAATACTGATTTAGAGTCTTGTTAGATCATGAATTAACTGGTGTGTTCAAAATGTTACCACTGAAACTGGTTGAGTGGTTAAGAAGTATCTCACTCTCTGTGATACTTTAAAAGTCCACGTGCGTGAATCAACTATAGCTCTAAACCACTAAATTTAAGTGTGATATATAGTACCTCAAAACGGAAGTACTAATCCAAATGGCTGTACATCTTAAGTTAGCGCTTATCTACAGGCGACAATGAACCTATGGTTTATTTATTTATTTCTGGTAAAATTAGAAAGTTGTCCTCTGAATGACTTGACTAGCAAACTAGAATTTTATTGTCGCTACATAGAAGATAAAAGCTCAGATCTTATTAAAAACATTTAAGTGAGTTCACTAGTTAGTCACCTTCCCTATAGAAGAAGAGAAGTACGATAAGATCCCCTTTCTCTAGACATCATACTGACAAGGCGAAGTAGGAATTCAATAAATAATGCACTGACTATAAAACACACTTCAAGCTTTACTTCACAACAGTTTAAAAGAAACTTAGTCAAATGCTTGACCTACATGACAAAAATTATTTGTTCTGATGATAGTCTTCAAAAGGAACTAATATTTATCCAGGATTTACTAAGAAAACACAGATATCCATTAAAGTTCTTAGTGAAACTCAACCCAGAATAAAATCACCGATAATACAACAAAAGTGCATATTCTTGAAAATACAGTTCAAAGGCGACGTAGCCAGCGAATTAGCGATTCGACATACAGTACAACAAGGTTATGACCTTCGTTCTTCAATGGATACTGATCGCCACGTAGACAATACTTCAGCATTTAAAATTGTGTATAAAATTATTTATAATTTACCATTTGTCAAACAAAAATATATCAGTGTATAGCCTTCTAGTGACTTCATTTTTACGAAGAAAACATGATTGCTTAAATAGAAACATTCATTATTATAACCAATTGTACCAGTGGTTGTTTTACTGAACGTCTTTTTTATTCGTACTTCTGTACAGGCGATTTCCTGTCGCGCGATTGACATCTCGTTCCAGCTGCTCTGTACATTTTCACTCGTTTTCTCTGGCACGATTTTGGCATTTTTTCGATGCTATGAAACTTCTTCATTTGGACTATCTCTTCTTCCCTGTTTTTGGTTTACGATGGAACAACGCGTTAAGACCAGAACGTAATTGGTTTGTAGTAGTGTTCATAGTCAACCCCGACTCGATTCACTACAGCATTGATAAGTAATTAGTTGGAAACAAATATTTCTTTGCTTATCTTGTCTTTTTTATTGTCTTAATGGAAATGCTAAGACCTATAGTTTATGTAAGTTTAGTACTGTTATCACAATGTTTCTTTTAGCTTTCCTGGTCTTCAACTGTAGTACTGAACTGATTCTACTCTTTGTTTTATCAATAATCATTTGATGTAATTCACCGTAGATCCTACTCATTTGTCTATGATACATAATAATCATGATAAAAGAATGTTTTAGTGAAACAAATCTCATGCAAATATACTTTATTTGTAAATGCTTATTGCTGTAATCAATAGTTTCATTCTCTATTGTTTGTTAAAATCAGCCACTTCATAACGATTTCTTTTCGGATATTGTGATTTGTATGAAAATGCTTAGATGGTATGAAACTCCGCCTGAAGTACTTTTATGGTTACTGTCAGTTCTAAGCCCGGATAAAGGAGTAGGGTTAGACATGGTGGGGTTAGCGATTCCATTCTGTGGAAAACCAACTCGCTATAAAAGAAACGCTAACCAGGAAAAATAATTCCAATAAATAGATAATGTGAGTTTAAATTACTTAGTTATAAGTTACTTCTATTGAAAAAGTTGTAATGTATCTCATTGTAGAAGTAAATCTTCAGTCCCAAAGGGTTCTTAATTATTGTCAATGGTCACTTAACAGTCAACAGGAATCACTCCACTTTGACTAGTGATTACATTTTCATTTAATCGTTTCAGTAGTAAAATAGTAATGTAGATAGAAAACAATATATCATTCACTACTAACAAGTGATTATTGTAAACACTCTATTTTCTTTACTAAAGAAAAATAAATTCAACACTTTTCATAATCAATATTATAACTAAAATAAAAATAATCATAGTGAACGATTAAAGCAATATCAATTCAGTAACCAAGTCATTCTTTCAGTAGTCTATTTCGTTCATTGTTATAAGACTAGTGAGTGATCAGAGAGGCGTTCACTTACTTATTTACTTACGCCTGTTACTCTCAGTGTAGCATAGGCCGCCGACCAGCATTCTCCACCTTACTCTGCTCCGGGCCTTCCTTTCTAGTTCTGTCCATTTGTTTTTCATTCTTCTCACATGTGTCTCCATTTCTCGGGGTAATGTGTTGTTTGATCTTTCCCTTTTCTTTGGAAATTAAGGATTCCAATTGAGGGCTTGTCTTTTGACGCAGTTAAGTGCTTTTGGAGTTCTAGATGTTCTTCAGTTGAAGAAATGCTGCCCTTGCATTGCCAATCCACGATTTCACATCTGCGTCAGATCCACCATGCTCAACAATGATGCTGCTTATATATGTAAAGGTTTTTACATCCTCCAAAGCTTCTCCATCAACAGTGATTCGACTGTTGCACGTAGTGTAGTATCGAAGGATCTTAGTTTTACCCTTGTGTATATTGAGGCCTATTGCTGCAGAAGGAGTGTTATTCGACCACATAATGAAGATGGCCACTTGCTCTAACTTCTCGGCCATAGTTTCCTAAACGTCCACTAATTGCCTTAAATCCGTTTTTTAAATTAACTGAATTATATGTACTGATCGCATGTCATTAATCTACCACGTATTTGACACTTGAGAAGTACCATCCTAGTAATTGACCTATTTTCAGCTTTGTTCCTCTAAAGAAATGAGAGAATTTTAAAGCCAAATCTATTCATAGTAGTATAGAGATATTAAGAAAGCAGGAATGACTGTAAATATTTACAATTAATCACTGCTTAAAAGCTTTCTATACTCATTACTTGTCTGTTTATGAGTTAAATGCCTATAGAATGAAATGTTGTCAGAAGTTTTGCGCATTATTATTATCAATGTGATTACCGTATATAATGCCTACTTCATGGTAATGTTTCCAGTACATTACTATCATATTACTATTTTTTAATTCATTGAATATTTCTTTAATTTCATCATCTCATTGTTGATTGGTCAAAACTGATGAATCGGTAGTAATGAGTCATGTCTTATTGATTAGCTGATCATATGTAAGTGTGGTGTACATTCTACATCTTTACTCTAGAGATTCGGGCTTGACAAAGGCTTTATTGAAGTCGTAGTATTTGACAGGAAAGAATCGTGTCTATCACTTGTTGATTATGAATCGAGTTAATATCTTGGTTGGAATTTTATTTTCCAGTCTTATTTTTTATAACCAAAGACTTCCATGCATTTTTATTCTTTTATGGTGAGTAGTTTTGGGAAACTGGACCGTTAGGCAAATTTTTTTGATTAAGTTGGATATGCGTAATAATTATGAAATCTTACTCTAGCGTTATTTAATTGAGATTTTCAATTCCTACTTGAGGTAGAGTGGGAATTGATGGACTCTAGCTCTTTGTTTATTCCGCTTAAGAGCAGCACACCAACAACTCTTAGAAAACGTGACTGAACTCACGACCCACCTGATGTTTAGGATTACAATTAATCTGTTTCTTTAGTATATTTGCATCCGGTGCGGATTGCCACGATATTATCGTTAGCTTACAAGCATTATTTATATTAACAGAGATGGGATAGTAGCTAGCTCATTTACTTAGCCTATTACCCCAAATGGAGCATAGGCCGCCCACCAGTATTCTACAACCCACTCTGTCCTGGGCTTCCCTTTCCAGTTCTGTCCAAGTTTTGTTCATTCTTCTCATATCTTTCTTCGTTTCTCGGAGTACTTTGTTTCTTGGCCTTCCTCTCTTCCTTTGACCTTGAGGGTTCCATGTGAGGGCTTGTCTTGTGACTCATTTCAGTGCTTTTCGCAGTGTATGTCTTATCCACTTCCATCACTTCTTCCTGATTTCCTTTTCGGCTGTAAACAAAGACACGCGTTTTGCCCTAAACATCAGTAAGAAGATTTAGATAACCAATACAAATTAATTAAATTTCACTTCATTGAACAAGTCTAGGGAAGAGCAGCGAAAAGAAGGAGAGTAAGGAGGGGAAGGGCAAAGGCTGGGGGAAACGGGGGGAACAACAGGGGATGGGGGCTGGGAAGGAGATGGAAGGAAAGGCGGGAACAGGAAAGACGAAGAGAGGCAGGAAAAAAGGAAGTGTGACCAAGGAAGAAAGCATTCGGGGAAAGAGAAAAGGGGGCGAGCACACGAGGCGCACGCTGGAACGCACCACCGGCCCTGGGAGTAGAAAGGGTAGCCAAAAGCTCGCGCCCCCAACAAGAGAGCGTTGAGAACCCAACGTGGGAGCGGGGAGTAGGAGTGGATAAAGGGTGAAACGGGAGAAAAGGCGAGGCGGGGCGCAGTGAGTTGATTTTTTTTTTTTTTTTTTTTTTTTTTTTTTTTTTTTTTTTTTCCTTTTTTTTTTTTTTTTTTTTTTTGCATTTACT
>OX103971.1:70276121-70315052 GCA_944470395.2 Schistosoma turkestanicum | reverse complement strand
TCTGTTTAGTCCCATTTTGGGATGTTGATATTTGCATTTTGTTAAAGTTTGTAATTTTTCACCCTTTTTATTTTCTACGTTTCTTCCTGAACTGAATTATGTTCTTTAAGTTGATACTTAATTATGGCGACAGCTATATCGAGTTTTGATTCCCCGGCGGCTGATACATTTATCTGGGCTGGGTGTAATTTGAATCGAAATTAGGAGCCCCTTCCAGAATTGGAAACACTTTGTTTTATTACGGAAGGAGTAAACGTGTAATACTGTTTAGAACCGTTACTTACTCAGATAAATTGCTTTCTTCTGGATTAACTGAGCAAGGCGCGTATCTAAACTTCCGGAACCGTTATTCCTAAAAGTGAAACTCTGTTTTACTTTTACAGTGATTGTCTTCTAATATATAATAATAATCCGTTTTACCTCTATTTCCAGTATATACTTGACCTTGGCCAAAAGACTGTAAGTCGTAATACCCTAAACATGTACTAACCTAACCCTATGTTATCAAATATGCTCAAAATAACATTTTTCAACCGCAATGTAAATCAGTTTTTCACTCAATCACCTATTCTGGATAAGCTTTGAAAGACCTACGAAATGATGTATTTCGCAGATGATGAATCACCTTTTTTTCCAAATAAAATTATAAATAAATAGGATATTCTCAACATTTATTGCTACCGAAATTCTCGACATTTACGCTACAGAAATTGTCTCTTTAGGCGTCTATTATATTATGAGTCATCAAGATGTTTAATAGTCGAATTCACTGTTGGAAATGAGACTCATTTACAAATTTCCTGAATTAGAAATAAGCTTTTATGACTAAGTAAATCACCCAATGTACTTAGGTTGTCCAACATGTTCCCAGGGTTAGGGACAACCATTCCTATTCATGCAGCATCCGCCATTTTCAGACATTTTTCCTTCATTTATTGTAACTTTGTTTCAAATAATTATGTAATTTTCCTTAACAGCATCATTTTAATCATCTGAAGCTACCCTTATATTTTTCTTCTGTGAATAAGCTACTGTAGCGCATCTCATCTTACCGGTTAAAAAGGCAAAGAAGGTAATGTTAGAGATTCAGATGAAAGTCTCAATGAAAATTATGCTTTTAAATGTAATATTCACCCAATGAATATACTTTAAGTTCTAGGTATTACACATATATTGAACATTTAAAAGCCGACTCGCTCCAGAAATTCACAGACGCTTAACCCATCCCTTGCTTGTCATAATAGTTTAGTTACACTTTATTTGAACTAGAATTCTTTTATCACCATACTTTAAGGTACCTCGGGAACAAAGAATTTTATTCACTTTTGTTTTAACTGCATCACGAGACATGCCTTTACTATGTTTTTGACATAGTCCTTCTAAAGCGTCATGTCGAAGAATTTTTTATGAAAACTGAACACAAAATATTCAACCTAGACTGTAGGTTTTTTAAAACTCAAATTATGAAGCATCCCAAGCAACAATAATGCTCCAAAACACAATCATAAAGTCCTTTCTTCAAATAAATTTGTAATAATATTCGTCTACAAAAGATACTATAACGTCGGTAACAGTTTGATGACTTGTCTAATCAGTACCGGCAATCGACAACACTTATGAAAGTTCTATTAAATAAATAAGATTTTAATGGATAACCAATTTAATGAAGATGAATGACCGAGATATACCACAGATCTAATGAATCACATTAAAACGCCAATAAACACAAATTCATTTGTACAACAACACTTAGAAAGACAACGTCAATTACATGTTTCAAAATAATTGATTAATAAACATAACCTGTCAAATATTAATAAGTAGTTCGGTACAAAACACAAAAAGAGCATGCAAGATGGAAATGAAGTTTGAATTGCAAAACAGATTTGGCACCTTGGATTACTAATTCCATAAAATATATATGTTTATGGATTGCACTGTATGCAGCTTTCATTTTTCCAAAGGATAAACATAATCTCAACAAGTACTTTGTTCTTCTTTCTGGTTTTCAGTATTTAGTATCACAGCTAAATGTAAGCTTTGTGTAAACTTTCGTGAGTACATGTAGTTAACATTCTTAATTATTCAATCCATAGAAATCTTAAATATAAAGGTTAGTAGGAATATTTTTCTACAGTTTTCAAACTAGATGACTCAAGCATTTGAGCAGATTGATTCTCTTGACATATATGCTCAGTCAGTTAGCCAGGTGCAACGTCGAACTTCGTAAGTACGTATATCAGTTCAATTTGCCATACCACATTAGCACATAGATGCAATTGTCAGTTCAAACCCCATAGTAGTAGAGTAGTAGAAGTATTATTGGTAATGAAGAAGATTAGTGTTCGGAGATATTATTCAAGAAGTATAATTGAGTAAGATAAATTTAGTAAGAGAAATGTCGAGGTGATGATGAATTTCAGAAGATTAGAATTTCATAGAACACAACGAGTAGATACACTTGAGCCATTGCAAACGATTTTAAGCCATGTCATGTAAGGTTCTAACCGCCCGTTAGTATCGTTTCACAAACCTCAACTAGGTCTTCTACATCTAGCAACATGACTCAATCCACTTGTCCGTAACTTCATGCATTTGTGCCATGTTTTGGTTTGGCCATCCCTAACATATATGATATATAACCAAAGGTTTACTAAAATATTTTTTATTATCTTTCTAGCAGAAGATTAAAATTACTTATTCACAAATAATATTTTTGTGTAGAACATTGAGTTTAGTAGTCACTGTGATAAACTGGAATTTCCTTTCGCATTTTCAAAAGATTTAACAGACAAAGCAATTTTGAAATTATAAAATTATCACGTGAATATGAAGTCAGTAACAGACAATGACTAAAATGTTTACAATAGATTAAAAGTACTTCTCATTAGAAATAACAGAACATGTTATTAGAGTGTAGTGGTTTTAGAAAGTTTAATGATGATGATGATTCACAAGGTTAAATATCAGTTTCTCGATATTATTGCTGTAATAATATTGTTACGTCAATCATTACTTTCGATCCTTTTCATGACTACAAATAGTGTCGTTGGAAATTTATCAACATCTATAAAATCTTTGTTAATTAATTCACTGACCAGTTAGAGATATAGAGTTATAAGGCAATAATGTGAAGAGATCATGAATGGGGATTGGTACTGATTTCCAAATTCGTAATTCATCATCCTGTCTGTTATTTAATGAATCAATAAGAATGTAATTTCTTTATGAGAAGAGTGAAGTCAGTAATTTGGGGGTTATGTACAATCTGGTAAAAAAGAAGAAAACATTTATTGTTGTTGCTCACTATCATTTTCACTACAAACGATTTTGAGAATTTTGAGTATCGTATAAGTGTACTTTCATTGGATTTTTATGTTATATGAACTGAAAGTCATTGGCTTTTGTATTTAGCCCAAAAAAAACTGATAGCCATTTCCTCAATTTGTCTATTACCATACGGACACAATTTACTCTACATGAACTAGTTTTGATAGAAATCTTTCATTATCATTACAGGTGACATAAACAATAGTCATGGTTCATTAAAATTCACACAAATTGATAATTGAATGGTACTAATTGTAGTAAGTGTAACAACAATGGTAACATGAAAAAACATTTCAACATTGTTAGAATAAGAGTTTTTGTTCGATTTCATAAATTAAATCATGAACTGACCTTAGACAACCGTTGAAAATCAAGAAAAATTGATATGTAGTTGCAGGAGTTCACTACTACGATGTAACCGTTGTCCAATGTTTGCTAGTTTACAATGAAAATCTTCTACATTTGAACTCAGTCAGAAAATTTGTGAGCTGGAAATATGGAAGTAAATTTCTTGATGACTTTATGTAGGTAAAACGAGACAAATTATCGGATTAAGTTCGACCCTTGAATTCCTGGATGGTTCTGTAGTTTGTGTAAAAGTCAGAAAAAAAGTTTTGTAATTCTTCAATCAGATTAAAGAAAGCATAATCCATCTTTTGCTCAAATAGTAAGTACTTTACGTCTGATCAAAATTTATCCACCCTGTTCATTGATCCATTCATTTACAAATTTGTTAAATAATCTTCAAATGAATTCGGCTTCTTTTCACTTACAATATATTACTTCACTTTTAATCCATTTAATTTTTCTTATATTTAAACCTGATAATAAAAGTTGAGGTATTTTGGAAAACAGAAAAACAAAACAATATTAGATGTCATTGTTAAAGTTTTCAACATCGGTCGAGAAAATCAGTAGCTCAAGTGGATGATTGTGATGGAGTTTCGTTCTCTGAACTTAATTAGGAGCTTTTTTGGTGAGAGCTACTTATAAGTAGTATATGACGTGAGTGTCAACGTAATGTCTGGCAGCAGAAGATGGGGGAAAATCAAGAAAGGAAAAGTTAGAACACAATGGAATTTGTATGAAACGCATGAATAGTGACAATGGATTGATGTTTTGCAACAGGGACAGTCCAATTCGATATGATGAACTGATATTTTGCAATTGAACAATTTACGATATGGTTTTCCGATTTTACTGAGTAACTCTGTAATTTTCGTTAGATACAATCCAGTTACCCCACCTGTGTTCTCGTTCGCTACACTTTTTATTGTTTTTCTGAACCCAACATCATCAGTAGCATAAACTTCACAGTAAAAGTGAAATATTCGAACTTATCCACGTATGACTCGCCAAATTTCATTCAAGATCAAGGTTAACAGAACAAGCAACAAGTCATACATGGAGAAAATTTAATTCTTCACTTCTACCATGAAGTTTGTGCTGTTTGATGATGTTGTGTTCCCAAGAACAATCAAAACTCCTACAACCAAAACATCTAGCTCAGAGAGAACAAAACTCCATGCATGACGCACAGTTTTCAAAGTCATTCTGTCATTTGTAATTGTTTAAAACATTTCATCGAAACACAGTATGATTAATTACTCGATGATAAACCCACTAGAATATGAAAAAAAAAAGAATAAACCAAATATTTTCTAGAAGCAAACATTTTATGTTGTAAATAGACGTAATACATATATATACAGAAATTAACAAACAATTCTACAAGTAAACACCTCCTGCTAAAACTAATACAACTATAATACAAGAATTAATCTATGTGAAACATTAACACTTATTACTACAAGGTATGAATTGATCGTTTTTTCTCTTTAAAGAAACAGTTTTTGGAAAATGCTAGAATTTTATCAATATAGAATGAGTTTGATAGTTTCATGTATCTTTAACTTTGATTACACAATCAATTTGAGATGATTAATGTGAATGCCAGGATTAATAATATGGTCGATTTAAATAAAATTTGCATAGAATAAATATAAATAAATATTCTCGTGATCATATTTCACATTATCGATTAGTTTTGAAATAAAATTTTTAACAAAGTTCTAATGAGAAGTCCTGACCTAGGGAACTTGGGAGTTCATGGAATGATCAGTCAATAAGAATATTACATCACTCTACATGGCTAATTGAAAAAGTTGAAACTCTACAAAGAAAATATAATTATCAGAGGTGGATAATGGCTATCAACTTAATCCAGGACACGTGTCTTGTCCTATTTCGGACTGGTCAGCTTCATTTACCTGGCATCTTAGAGTTAATGTTCACTGTATGACTCGAATGAAATAACGTTTACTTTCAACACCATTGCATTAACTACTTAGCTACTGAGTTCAGATAGTCACTAACTTGTTCAATGAAGTGAAATTTAATTAATTTGTATTGGTTATCTAAATCTTCTTACTGATGTTTAGGGCAAAACGCGTGTCTTTGTTTACAGCCGAAAAGGAAATCAGGAAGAAGTGATGGAAGTGGATAAGACATACACTGCGAAAAGCACTGAAATGAGTCACAAGACAAGCCCTCACATGGAACCCTCAAGGTCAAAGGAAGAGAGGAAGGCCAAGAAACAAAGTACTCCGAGAAACGAAGAAAGATATGAGAAGAATGAACAAAACTTGGACAGAACTGGAAAGGGAAGCCCAGGACAGAGTGGGTTGTAGAATACTGGTGGGCGGCCTATGCTCCATTTGGGGTAATAGGCTAAGTAAATGAGCTAGCTACTATCCCATCTCTGTTAATATAAATAATGCTTGTAAGCTAACGATAATATCGTGGCAATCCGCACCGGATGCAAATATACTAAAGAAACAGATTAATTGTAATCCTAAACATCAGGTGGGTCGTGAGTTCAGTCACGTTTTCTAAGAGTTGTTGGTGTGCTGCTCTTAAGCGGAATAAACAAAGAGCTAGAGTCCATCAATTCCCACTCTACCTCAAGTAGGAATTGAAAATCTCAATTAAATAACGCTAGAGTAAGATTTCATAATTATTACGCATATCCAACTTAATCAAAAAAATTTGCCTAACGGTCCAGTTTCCCAAAACTACTCACCATAAAAGAATAAAAATGCATGGAAGTCTTTGGTTATAAAAAATAAGACTGGAAAATAAAATTCCAACCAAGATATTAACTCGATTCATAATCAACAAGTGATAGACACGATTCTTTCCTGTCAAATACTACGACTTCAATAAAGCCTTTGTCAAGCCCGAATCTCTAGAGTAAAGATGTAGAATGTACACCACACTTACATATGATCAGCTAATCAATAAGACATGACTCATTACTACCGATTCATCAGTTTTGACCAATCAACAATGAGATGATGAAATTAAAGAAATATTCAGTGAATTAAAAAATAGTAATATGATAGTAATGTACTGGAAACATTACCATGAAGTAGGCATTATATACGGTAATCACATTGATAATAATAATGCGCAAAACTTCTGACAACATTTCATTCTATAGGCATTTAACTCATAAACAGACAAGTAATGAGTATAGAAAGCTTTTAAGCAGTGATTAATTGTAAATATTTACAGTCATTCCTGCTTTCTTAATATCTCTATACTACTATGAATAGATTTGGCTTTAAAATTCTCTCATTTCTTTAGAGGAACAAAGCTGAAAATAGGTCAATTACTAGGATGGTACTTCTCAAGTGTCAAATACGTGGTAGATTAATGACATGCGATCAGTACATATAATTCAGTTAATTTAAAAAACGGATTTAAGGCAATTAGTGGACGTTTAGGAAACTATGGCCGAGAAGTTAGAGCAAGTGGCCATCTTCATTATGTGGTCGAATAACACTCCTTCTGCAGCAATAGGCCTCAATATACACAAGGGTAAAACTAAGATCCTTCGATACTACACTACGTGCAACAGTCGAATCACTGTTGATGGAGAAGCTTTGGAGGATGTAAAAACCTTTACATATATAAGCAGCATCATTGTTGAGCATGGTGGATCTGACGCAGATGTGAAATCGTGGATTGGCAATGCAAGGGCAGCATTTCTTCAACTGAAGAACATCTAGAACTCCAAAAGCACTTAACTGCGTCAAAAGACAAGCCCTCAATTGGAATCCTTAATTTCAAAGAAAAGGGAAAGATCAAACAACACATTACCCCGAGAAATGGAGACACATGTGAGAAGAATGAAAAACAAATGGACAGAACTAGAAAGGAAGGCCCGGAGCAGAGTAAGGTGGAGAATGCTGGTCGGCGGCCTATGCTACACTGAGAGTAACAGGCGTAAGTAAATAAGTAAGTGAACGCCTCTCTGATCACTCACTAGTCTTATAACAATGAACGAAATAGACTACTGAAAGAATGACTTGGTTACTGAATTGATATTGCTTTAATCGTTCACTATGATTATTTTTATTTTAGTTATAATATTGATTATGAAAAGTGTTGAATTTATTTTTCATTAGTAAAGAAAATAGAGTGTTTACAATAATCACTTGTTAGTAGTGAATGATATATTGTTTTCTATCTACATTACTATTTTACTACTGAAACGATTAAATGAAAATGTAATCACTAGTCAAAGTGGAGTGATTCCTGTTGACTGTTAAGTGACCATTGACAATAATTAAGAACCCTTTGGGACTGAAGATTTACTTCTACAATGAGATACATTACAACTTTTTCAATAGAAGTAACTTATAACTAAGTAATTTAAACTCACATTATCTATTTATTGGAATTATTTTTCCTGGTTAGCGTTTCTTTTATAGCGAGTTGGTTTTCCACAGAATGGAATCGCTAACCCCACCATGTCTAACCCTACTCCTTTATCCGGGCTTAGAACTGACAGTAACCATAAAAGTACTTCAGGCGGAGTTTCATACCATCTAAGCATTTTCATACAAATCACAATATCCGAAAAGAAATCATTATGAAGTGGCTGATTTTAACAAACAATAGAGAATGAAACTATTGATTACAGCAATAAGCATTTACAAATAAAGTATATTTGCATGATAAAAGAATGTTTTAGTGAAACAAATCTCATGCAAATATACTTTATTTGTAAATGCTTATTGCTGTAATCAATAGTTTCATTCTCTATTGTTGTTAAAATCAGCCACTTCATAACGATTTCTTTTCGGATATTGTGATTTGTATGAAAATGCTTAGATGGTATGAAACTCCGCCTGAAGTACTTTTATGGTTACTGTCAGTTCTAAGCCTGGATAAAGGAGTAGGGTTAGACATGGTGGGGTTAGCGATACCATTCTGTGGAAAACAAACTCGCTATAAAAGAAACGCTAACCAGGAAAAATAATTCCAATAAATAGATAATGTGAGTTTAAATTACTTAGTTATAAGTTACTTCTATTGAAAAAGTTGTAATGTATCTCATTGTAGAAGTAAATCTTCAGTCCCAAAGGGTTCTTAATTATTGTCAATGGTCACTTAACAGTCAACAGGAATCACTCCACTTTGACTAGTGATTACATTTTCATTTAATCGTTTCAGTAGTAAATTAGTAATGTAGATAGAAAACAATATATCATTCACTACTAACAAGTGATTATTGTAAACACTCTATTTTCTTTACTAATGAAAAATAAATTCAACACTTTTCATAATCAATAGTATAACTAAAATAAAAATAATCATAGTGAACGATTAAAGCAATATCAATTCAGTAACCAAGTCATTCTTTCAGTAGTCTATTTCGTTCATTGTTATAAGACTAGTGAGTGATCAGAGAGGCGTTCACTTACTTATTTACTTACGCCTGTTACTCTCAGTGTAGCATAGGCCGCCGACCAGCATTCTCCACCTTACTCTGCTCCGGGCCTTCCTTTCTAGTTCTGTCCATTTGTTTTTCATTCTTCTCACATGTGTCTCCATTTCTCGGGGTAATGTGTTGTTTGATCTTTCCCTTTTCTTTGAAATTAAGGATTCCAATTGAGGGCTTGTCTTTTGACGCAGTTAAGTGCTTTTGGAGTTCTAGATGTTCTTCAGTTGAAGAAATGCTGCCCTTGCATTGCCAATCCACGATTTCACATCTGCGTCAGATCCACCATGCTCAACAATGATGCTGCTTATATATGTAAAGGTTTTTACATCCTCCAAAGCTTCTCCATCAACAGTGATTCGACTGTTGCACGTAGTGTAGTATCGAAGGATCTTAGTTTTACCCTTGTGTATATTGAGGCCTATTGCTGAAGGAGTGTTATTCGACCACATAATGAAGATGGCCACTTGCTCTAACTTCTCGGCCATAGTTTCCTAAACGTCCACTAATTGCCTTAAATCCGTTTTTTAAATTAACTGAATTATATGTACTGATCGCATGTCATTAATCTACCACGTATTTGACACTTGAGAAGTACCATCTTAGTAATTGACCTATTTTCAGCTTTGTTCCTCTAAAGAAATGAGAGAATTTTAAAGCCAATTCTATTCATAGTAGTATAGAGATATTAAGAAAGCAGGAATGACTGTAAATATTTACAATTAATCACTGCTTAAAAGCTTTCTATACTCATTACTTGTCTGTTTATGAGTTAAATGCCTATAGAATGAAATGTTGTCAGAAGTTTTGCGCATTATTATTATCAATGTGATTACCGTATATAATGCCTACTTCATGGTAATGTTTCCAGTACATTACTATCATATTACTATTTTTTAATTCACTGAATATTTCTTTAATTTCATCATCTCATTGTTGATTGGTCAAAACTGATGAATCGGTAGTAATGAGTCATGTCTTATTGATTAGCTGATCATATGTAAGTGTGGTGTACATTCTACATCTTTACTCTAGAGATTCGGGCTTGACAAAGGCTTTATTGAAGTCGTAGTATTTGACAGGAAAGAATCGTGTCTATCACTTGTTGATTATGAATCGAGTTAATATCTTGGTTGGAATTTTATTTTCCAGTCTTATTTTTTATAACCAAAGACTTCCATGCATTTTTATTCTTTTATGGTGAGTAGTTTTGGGAAACTGGACCGTTAGGCAAATTTTTTTGATCAAGTTGGATATGCGTAATAATTATGAAATCTTACTCTAGCGTTATTTAATTGAGATTTTTCAATTCCTACTTGAGGTAGAGTGGGAATTGATGGACTCTAGCTCTTTGTTTATTCCGCTTAAGAGCAGCACACCAACAACTCTTAGAAAACGTGACTGAACTCACGACCCACCTGATGTTTAGGATTACAATTAATCTGTTTCTTTAGTATATTTGCATCCGGTGCGGATTGCCACGATATTATCGTTAGCTTACAAGCATTATTTATATTAACAGAGATGGGATAGTAGCTAGCTCATTTACTTAGCCTATTACCCCAAATGGAGCATAGGCCGCCCACCAGTATTCTACAACCCACTCTGTCCTGGGCTTCCCTTTCCAGTTCTGTCCAAGTTTTGTTCATTCTTCTCATATCTTTCTTCGTTTCTCGGAGTACTTTGTTTCTTGGCCTTCCTCTCTTCCTTTGACCTTGAGGGTTCCATGTGAGGTCTTGTCTTGTGACTCATTTCAGTGCTTTTCGCAGTGTATGTCTTATCCACTTCCATCACTTCTTCCTGATTTCCTTTTCGGCTGTAAACAAAGACACGCGTTTTGCCCTAAACATCAGTAAGAAGATTTAGATAACCAATACAAATTAATTAAATTTCACTTCATTGAACAAGTTAGTGACTATCTGAACTCAGTAGCTAAGTAGTTAATGCAATGGTGTTGAAAGTAAACGTTATTTCATTCGAGTCATACAGTGAACATTAACTCTAAGATGCCAGGTAAATGAAGCTGACCAGTCCGAAATAGGACAAGACACGTGTCCTGGATTAAGTTGATAGCCATTATCCACCTCTGATAATTATATTTTCTTTGTAGAGTTTCAACTTTTTCAATTAGCCATGTAGAGTGATGTAATATTCTTATTGACTGATCATTCTATGAATTCCCAAGTTCCCTAGGTCAGGACTTCTCATTAGAACTTTGTTAAAAATTTTATTTCAAAACTAATCGATAATGTGAAATATGATCACGAGAATATTTATTTATATTTATTCTATGCAAATTTTATTTAAATCGACCATATTATTAATCCTGGCATTCACATTAATCATCTCAAATTGATTGTGTAATCAAAGTTAAAGATACATGAAACTATCAAACTCATTCTATATTGATAAAATTCTAGCATTTTCCAAAAACTGTTTCTTTAAAGAGAAAAAACGATCAATTCATACCTTGTAGTAATAAGTGTTAATGTTTCACATAGATTAATTCTTGTATTATAGTTGTATTAGTTTTAGCAGGAGGTGTTTACTTGTAGAATTGTTTGTTAATTTCTGTATATATATGTATTACGTCTATTTACAACATAAAATGTTTGCTTCTAGAAAATATTTGGTTTATTCTTTTTTTTTCATATTCTAGTGGGTTTATCATCGAGTAATTAATCATACTGTGTTTCGATGAAATGTTTTAAACAATTACAAATGACAGAATGACTTTGAAAACTGTGCGTCATGCATGGAGTTTTGTTCTCTCTGAGCTAGATGTTTTGGTTGTAGGAGTTTTGATTGTTCTTGGGAACACAACATCATCAAACAGCACAAACTTCATGGTAGAAGTGAAGAATTAAATTTTCTCCATGTATGACTTGTTGCTTGTTCTGTTAACCTTGATCTTGAATGAAATTTGGCGAGTCATACGTGGATAAGTTCGAATATTTCACTTTTACTGTGAAGTTTATGCTACTGATGATGTTGGGTTCAGAAAAACAATAAAAAGTGTAGCGAACGAGAACACAGGTGGGGTAACTGGATTGTATCTAACGAAAATTACAGAGTTACTCAGTAAAATCGGAAAACCATATCGTAAATTGTTCAATTGCAAAATATCAGTTCATCATATCGAATTGGACTGTCCCTGTTGCAAAACATCAATCCATTGTCACTATTCATGCGTTTCATACAAATTCCATTGTGTTCTAACTTTTCCTTTCTTGATTTTCCCCCATCTTCTGCTGCCAGACATTACGTTGACACTCACGTCATATACTACTTATAAGTAGCTCGCACCAAAAAAGCTCCTAATTAAGTTCAGAGAACGAAACTCCATCACAATCATCCACTTGAGCTACTGATTTTCTCGACCGATGTTGAAAACTTTAACAATGACATCTAATATTGTTTTGTTTTTCTGTTTTCCAAAATACCTCAACTTTTATTATCAGGTTTAAATATAAGAAAAATTAAATGGATTAAAAGTGAAGTAATATATTGTAAGTGAAAAGAAGCCGAATTCATTTGAAGATTATTTAACAAATTTGTAAATGAATGGATCAATGAACAGGGTGGATAAATTTTGATCAGACGTAAAGTACTTACTATTTGAGCAAAAGATGGATTATGCTTTCTTTAATCTGATTGAAGAATTACAAAACTTTTTTTCTGACTTTTACACAAACTACAGAACCATCCAGGAACTCAAGGGTCGAACTTAATCCGATAATTTGTCTCGTTTTACCTACATAAAGTCATCAAGAAATTTACTTCCATATTTCCAGCTCACAAATTTTCTGACTGAGTTCAAATGTAGAAGATTTTCATTGTAAACTAGCAAACATTGGACAACGGTTACATCGTAGTAGTGAACTCCTGCAACTACATATCAATTTTTCTTGATTTTCAACGGTTGTCTAAGGTCAGTTCATGATTTAATTTATGAAATCGAACAAAAACTCTTATTCTAACAATGTTGAAATGTTTTTTCATGTTACCATTGTTGTTACACTTACTACAATTAGTACCATTCAATTATCAATTTGTGTGAATTTTAATGAACCATGACTATTGTTTATGTCACCTGTAATGATAATGAAAGATTTCTATCAAAACTAGTTCATGTAGAGTAAATTGTGTCCGTATGGTAATAGACAAATTGAGGAAATGGCTATCAGTTTTTTTTGGGCTAAATACAAAAGCCAATGACTTTCAGTTCATATAACATAAAAATCCAATGAAAGTACACTTATACGATACTCAAAATTCTCAAAATCGTTTGTAGTGAAAATGATAGTGAGCAACAACAATAAATGTTTTCTTCTTTTTTACCAGATTGTACATAACCCCCAAATTACTGACTTCAGTCTTCTCATAAAGAAATTACATTCTTATTGATTCATTAAATAACAGACAGGATGATGAATTACGAATTTGGAAATCAGTACCAATCCCCATTCATGATCTCTTCACATTATTGCCTTATAACTCTATATCTCTAACTGGTCAGTGAATTAATTAACAAAGATTTTATAGATGTTGATAAATTTCCAACGACACTATTTGTAGTCATGAAAAGGATCGAAAGTAATGATTGACGTAACAATATTATTACAGCAATAATATCGAGAAACTGATATTTAACCTTGTGAATCATCATCATCATTAAACTTTCTAAAACCACTACACTCTAATAACATGTTCTGTTATTTCTAATGAGAAGTACTTTTAATCTATTGTAAACATTTTAGTCATTGTCTGTTACTGACTTCATATTCACGTGATAATTTTATAATTTCAAAATTGCTTTGTCTGTTAAATCTTTTGAAAATGCGAAAGGAAATTCCAGTTTATCACAGTGACTACTAAACTCAATGTTCTACACAAAAATATTATTTGTGAATAAGTAATTTTAATCTTCTGCTAGAAAGATAATAAAAAATATTTTAGTAAACCTTTGGTTATATATCATATATGTTAGGGATGGCCAAACCAAAACATGGCACAAATGCATGAAGTTACGGACAAGTGGATTGAGTCATGTTGCTAGATGTAGAAGACCTAGTTGAGGTTTGTGAAACGATACTAACGGGCGGTTAGAACCTTACATGACATGGCTTAAAATCGTTTGCAATGGCTCAAGTGTATCTACTCGTTGTGTTCTATGAAATTCTAATCTTCTGAATTCATCATCACCTCGACATTTCTCTTACTAAATTTATCTTACTCAATTATACTTCTTGAATAATATCTCCGAACACTAATCTTCTTCATTACCAATAATACTTCTACTACTCTACTACTATGGGGTTTGAACTGACAATTGCATCTATGTGCTAATGTGGTATGGCAAATTGAACTGATATACGTACTTACGAAGTTCGACGTTGCACCTGGCTAACTGACTGAGCATATATGTCAAGAGAATCAATCTGCTCAAATGCTTGAGTCATCTAGTTTGAAAACTGTAGAAAAATATTCCTACTAACCTTTATATTTAAGATTTCTATGGATTGAATAATTAAGAATGTTCACTACATGTACTCACGAAAGTTTACACAAAGCTTACATTTAGCTGTGATACTAAATACTGAAAACCAGAAAGAAGAACAAAGTACTTGTTGAGATTATGTTTATCCTTTGGAAAAATGAGAGCTGCATACAGTGCAATCCATAAACATATATATTTTATGGAATTAGTAATCCAAGGTGCCAAATCTGTTTTGCAATTCAAACTTCATTTCCATCTTGCATGCTCTTTTTGTGTTTTGTACCGAACTACTTATTAATATTTGACAGGTTATGTTTATTAATCAATTATTTTGAAACATGTAATTGACGTTGTCTTTCTAAGTGTTGTTGTACAAATGAATTTGTGTTTATTGGCGTTTTAATGTGATTCATTAGATCTGTGGTATATCTCGGTCATTCATCTTCATTAAATTGGTTATCCATTAAAATCTTATTTATTTAATAGAACTTTCATAAGTGTTGTCAATTGCCGGTACTGATTAGACAAGTCATCAAACTGTTACCGACGTTATAGTATCTTTTGTAGACGAATATTATTACAAATTTATTTGAAGAAAGGACTTTATGATTGTGTTTTGGAGCATTATTGTTGCTTGGGATGCCTCATAAATTGAGTTTTAAAAAACCCTACAGTCTAGGTTGAATATTTTGTGTTCAGTTTTCATAAAAAATTCTTCGACATGACGCTTTAGAAGGATTATGTCAAAAACATAGTAAAGGCATGTCTCGTGATGCAGTTAAAACAAAAGTGAATAAAATTCTTTGTTCCCGAGGTACCTTAAAGTATGGTGATAAAAGAATTCTAGTTCAAATAAAGTGTAACTAAACTATTATGACAAGCAAGGGATGGGTTAAGCGTCTGTGAATTTCTGGAGCGAGTCGGCTTTTCAATGTTCAATATGTGTGTAATACCTAGAACTTAAAGTACATTCATTAGGTGAATATTACATTTAAAAGCATAATTTTCATTGAGACTTTCATCTGAATCTCTAACATTACCTTCATTGCCTTTTTAACCGGTAAGATGAGATGCGCTACAGTAGCGTGTTCACAGAAGAAAAATATAAGGATAGCTTTAGATGATTAATATGATGCTGTTAGGGAAAATTACATAATTATTTGAAACAAAGATACACTAAATGAAGGGAAAACGTCTGAAAATGGCGGATGTTGCTTGAATAGGAATGGTTGTCCCTAACCCTGAGAACATGTTGGACAACCTAAGCACATTGGTTGATTGACTTAGTCATAAAAGCTTATTTCTAATTCAGGAAATTTGTAAATGAGTCTCCTTTCAAACAGTGAATTTGATTATTGAACATTTTGATGACTCATAATATAATAGACGCCTAAAGAGACAGTTTCTGTAGCGTAAATGTTGAGAATTTCAGTAGCAATAAATGTTGAGAATATCCAATGTATTTATAAATTTATTTGGAAAAATGGGTGATTCATCATCAGCGGAATACATCATTTCGTAGGTCTTTCAACGTTTATCCAGCATGGGTGACTGAGTGAAAAATTGATTTACACTGCGGTTGAAAATGTTATTTTGGGCATATTTGATAATATGGGGTTAGGTTAGTATAATATGTTTAGGGTGTTACGACTTGCAGTCTTTTGACCAAGATCAAGTATATACTAGAAATAGAGGTAAAACGGATTATTACTATATATTCGAAGACAATGACTGTAAAAGTAAGACAGAGTTCAACTTTTAGGAATAACGGCTCAGGAAGTTTAGATACGCGCCTTGACCCTGTTGATCCAAAAGGAAGCAATTTATCTGGGTAAGTAATGGTTCTAAACAATATTACACATTTACTCCTTCCCTAATTACACAAAGTGTTTCCAATTCTGAAAGGGGCTCCAAATTTTGACTCAAATTTCACCCTTCCAGCCCAGATAAACGTACCAGCCGCCGGGGAATCAGAAGTCGATATAGCTGTCGCCATAATTAAGTATCAACTTAAACAACATAATACAGTTCAGGAAGAAACACAGAAACTCAAAAAGGGTAAGAAATTAGAACCTATAACAAAATACAAAGATTAACATCCCAAAATGGGATTAAACAGATCACCAAAATGTAGAATAGAACGAGTCAATAAGAACATATTACAAATATATGCATGGAGAAATTTTTCCAAACAAGCCTTCCCAAAAAAGTTCCACAATCACTTAGCTCCAAATGTTTTGAAATATTTTACAAAATAATGATGGTAACATTTATTTAAGAATCAGGTTTACTAGATAGTATTGTTAGATGGGTGGCCAAAAGTTTAGTACGGTTAAGAGGAGAGTTTTGGTGTCTAGATCACTAGACATTAACCAGTCTCAACCGAAATATATGTGTTCTTGGACACATACAACATACACCAAATTTATTGTCAACAAACCACTAAGTTGCTTGATACAATATCAATGCGTTGCAATACACGACAATAGAAAATAATGTCAGATGGCCAGATTACTTAAGTCTACAAAAGAACGTTTAACAAAAATCGTTCAATTCCAACCACACACTGTCACTGATCTCTGTCAACAGTCATGAAACTGTGTTTATTCAACGAAAGCCACTGAGTTCAAACAGAACCTATGGCTGTCGGTAATATATGACAGCAAAATTGACACGATGATATTTAGTTAAGACACTTAGCATTTCAAATTGTTTTGTTACCCTATACTGACTCTCGTACTCATCGGTTATTTTGGCGTGCATTATCTGAAGTAACAGTGGCTCACCATTCAGATTATAAGCATATTAGTTTGGGTAAGTTTCATACTGAGGTCTTTAAGTCTGTTCTTGAGCAAAATTTATTTTCTCCTGAGAATAGTAGTAACGAGCTCTGATGTAGTATATTAGTGGAGTTGGCACACTTATACTTCTGAACCTTGTGCGGTTTCGTAGGATTTAGGCCTAAGTCGGTATGGGTGCACTTATTTACATTACTGGAATAAAAGAACTGAATCGATATTGTAGACTTGTTATTACGTGACTACCTGGTTTAATAAGATATTACACAGCAGTTACATTATTGTCTACACTGATTCATCCTATCGTGGCAGCCAGTAGCATATAGTTTATGAACCTCTGAAGATTTGATATGAAATATCAGGAGGTTACATCAAGTGACCAAGATTGTGTAACCGAGCGATGCCGCCCTTATTAGGTGTTCCCATGTTCACCGTTGCTGATCTTTTCCAGTTGTTCGAAGTTTCAAACAAGTCTTTTCTGTCACTATTGGTTCAGCTTTAAAGATCGTGTGATTAGGAACTGATGTCACTACAGTCCTAACAAGTCCTCTATTACTTTGACGAGAATGAACTGTATTACATAATAATTGAACGACAACATACAGAAAGCATGGAAACATCTTGAAGAAATGTCGTTTCTTTCAAGTAGAAAAATTTGAGTTGTTAGATATATAGTTCTGAATTAAATATCCCCCACATGGAGATAAATTTGACAAATTGTTGAGTATGAAAACTTACTATAAAGGTGAAGTGTCTACAATTTGAAAATTTTGCGATAATACGAGTTTTAAACTCTAAAGTATGTATCTTTCAAACTTCTGGATACTGCCCAAACATACTCAGCAAACTCACTGTAATGAACAGTTTAAAATAAGACGTTCAGACTGTGTCAGTAAAATGTATTTGGAGGAATTTCATGGTCGTACTTACCTTACTGAACTCAATGTATAATATGTGAGACATGTTTGGAAAAAGGAAATCAGGACTCAATCTTATACTCAGTTTTTCAGCCTAAAACTAACACTGTAAATATCTATCTCAAATTGTCACATGTTATTCACTCTAGGGAACCGTTTAACTCTACATGTGGTCTGAGCGACATAACAGGAATTGAGAAGAGACATGTTAAAAAGTAAAATTGTTAGCGTCTGGGCTTCCGATACTCGTAGCAGAGTGATGAGTAAGAAGGGTTGTATCAGGAAATCTTCACATATCTATCACTTATAGCTCTCAAAAAGTTTAGCGAACCTGGATGAATGAACATTTACCTGAGTGATGAATGCTATTTTCGAGGGTGTTCATAATTATCATTCAATCAGGCGTCATTTGAGAGTTTATAGAGTTGAAACCTGAAGACATGAGTTTCAGTAGGTCCAGAACACAGTGTGTTTGAAAATTTTCAGAGACCAGAACAGGCGCGGGATGAAATAATATGGGTAACCGGATCCTAGTTTTTAAATCGCTCATAACAGACTTTCATCCAGTAAACCCTAGTTTCTCTCGTCTTCGAAAGCAGATGATTTACGGCTTGAGCAAATGCTTTACAGCCAACTATCCCATGACATCGACTATGAATGGAACAAGTTATTTAAACACATGAATGAAGCCCTATTTCTGCACGCATTCAAAATAAAGTTAGATCAACTGAGTGACTACCATCGTCTGGATAATCGCAGATCACCAACCATCTTATCCTTCTGGAACTAAAACTAAAGACAAACTGAAGCAAGCATTCTTGTAGAGCTGAGTCCAAGAACGTATATACAGAAAGATATGCATATATTTTAATAATTGAGGTTTGCATGTGTTGTTTGAAGTAAAAGGTCAAATAACGGTGATACATTTTAATGATATTATAGGTGGAAGTAAGATTTTCTTCAGTACCTTAGATTCAGCTTCGCTTTCTCAAATATCAGCAGGTCAGTAACTCTGTGGATGATAATATGGCATATTGACTTAAAACGTACCAGTTGAGACTGTCAAGACATATTGTAAGAATTTCGGACATACTGGGTTTTTTTTTAATATCAGTATTGGCCTTTTGTTTCAATTTCGCCGAAACTTTCGCATCAGAATTTTCTCTCGATAATTCCCCAGATTGATTCAGACTGATCTCCGGCCTGGTAACGTAATAGCTGCTGGTACCCAGAAACTGTACCGCCCTGAAACAAAGGTATTCATTCAAATCACGAGACATACAAACTCACAAACAACTGCAAAATAATTAGAATAAGTGCATTTGAGTGGCTAGACCCCCATCCATTAGACACTACCGAATAACTGGAGCATACCGAAAGAACAGGAATCTAGGGCAAAGAAGTCTTACTCTAATAACTTCTAGTTTCGATTCATTATTATTACTCTTTTAAATGTACGTGCATTCTTTGTACTTACTGAGTCGACGGCTCACCTTTTCCTCTTGTTCTTTCCCCTTCCAGATAAACTCACACGCTGCTCCACAGAAATCGTTAGCTCATACGATAACTTCCAGCTAGACGCAAACTAACCAAATGCTGAAGTTACATTTATTAGTTCGTGAAAAGTATTGGACATTAGATATTGGAACTGTGGAACCTCGGTATCTGAGATATATATAAGGCGCTAATATGGTACAAGCTTTTCAGCGGGTCATTCGGTTGCAATAAATTATCTGATCGATTACCAAGGTATCTCTATCAGAAAGTCTAAATATCGTCTATTTTCTAAGGCTTCCCAGGTTGGGTAACTTTTTAACAATGACAGTTCTTTAAAACAGTCTAGGAATGCATTGAGATTTTCGAACGCCTTCTTAACTAAAACTTTTTTGTCTCACCAGACGTTCTGTCTAAATATTCAGTTTTAACTCCTTATCACAAATTATTTTCGCCGTAAAAATCTGATGACACTCGATAAATACATAAGTTGAGTTTGAAAATACTCAACGAATAAAGTCTAATAAAATATAGCTATGCTACAGAAATATGGCTATTCAAGTTATCTTACGCCTCTTACTATATTGACGATATAAAATACATTTTGCGCTATCGATTATTGTAAAAATAGACAGCATTATTAGGTGCAATGTAAAATACTGAAAAGAATCCGACGAGACATCACTCTCATATTGTGAACTTATGTACATATTTTTCTTCCGAAAAGTTGATATCCCAACAAACGTTTGAGTGGCACAATCGTTTTTATGTTATGCTCTTCCTACTTCAATCAAATCACTACTTATTACGGTAAATACCTAAAATGCTAACGATCATAATTTCAGCCTCCAGTTTCGAGGTAAACATATAAGAACTCCAGAGATCATAAGTCTTTTGCAGTGAATTAAAAGAACATGCAAATGTTGCGTTTCTTTCTCAGAGAATTGCAGTAATTCCCAATTAGACTTCAGAAACGGAACTCCATACATACATGTTTTGATCTCGGTTTTTGAGTTTTCTGACAACGTACCTTCAGATAATCTTTACTGAATAAAAAGGAAAGAAAAACACATTAACATGTGGTCAGCCAGTGTTATAATACCTCATGATATGCAGTAAAATGGTGAAAACAGGCTGAGCGTGATGATTACAAGTTGCTGAATTTCCTTTATAAACCAGAGGCTCCTTGGGGACTTTACAGTCCTCACCACCGTGGTTATGAACGAACGGGTATTCAAGACAGAAGAGTAACATCGAAATTATGGTATTAGAAACTCAAGTCAGGCATGTATTAGTTCACAAAGCTGTTGTAATTATATGTAAATACTACATTAAGGCATCACGGTCTATCTTCATAAATTGGGTCGGAAAGATTTTGCGTTACTTTGGTTTTTCTCTGTCTGGCCTCAAAAATATTCACTTTATAGATAAAACAGGAAATTTTTGTTTGAATCACAAACGCTTTTTAAAGCTTGCCTATAATTCTCAAAGTTCGATTTGATGGGATGTAAATATTTACATTCCAGAGGGCATCACTTACCATCATTACCATTAACAATAAATCATGCTTTGTTACTGTAACATATTGTTATGACCTATGCACACTAAAATTTTTCATAGTAAACCAATGCTGTAAGAAAACTGAAAACAAGGTAACTCAACAAATTATTCTCAATAACCCTGAGAAGGAGCTTTTAATTTAGTTCGAATGAGTGAATCTACAAATCATAAGTCTAACTAAATGATCAGTTGATATAATTTAATGCAACAGCCTTCTGAACGAAACACAATTATTTTTATGATTTCGATAGTTGAATTGCTTGAAATCGATCACATAAAGTTGAGTAAACTGGTCTGAGGCCTAAAATAAGGGGTGAAGTTTTGGTTGTCTCTTTAAAATAAGGTTCTTTTTTAAGTGATAGTATTAGTAATAGGTTTTTTAACCGTATTTCGATAAGGTTTATGATGTAAGTGACACTTAAAATACCCAGACTATGTTTACCTGCATTAATCTCATAAAAATAGCTGTATCATGATTAGAGAAGCATTGATGTTTTAAAAGTTAGTTCTTCTCTCGTCCCTACCTAGTACTCGTTTCCTATCGACAGCATTGTTTACTCGGTTGTCCCAGGATATACGAGCAATGCTTCGGAGACACATGTGATCGAAAACCAGCAAGCTACGAATATCTTCTTCTCTGACGGGCCATGTTTCGCAGCCATAAAGTAGGACGGAGCTCTGAGATTTCACAACACACTAGGCCATCAGCACCGATTAGACTTCCAAGATAACTGAAGCGATCGACACTCGCAACTGTTTCACTCCCTATTAATAGTTCAGGTGCCAAACCACTCCAATCCTGAAGAAACATTCTTTGGTACTCCTTTTAATGACAGACGATGTTACAGAGCCTCACGATCAAGAGAGTCAGACACTGCATTAGGGTCGCGGAATACAACAGTTCTGGGACTCTGAAATGTGTGTCCATATTCTAGGACCTGAAGCAGTGTGAACATGTGGTTTATACAGTCACGTCTAGTTCTGAAACAAGCCTAGTTTTCTCTAGTCTGTTCTTCAAGAGCTTTAGTTAGGCGTGTAAATATTATTGAAGCTAATATTTTGGATACTCTATTAGTTATTCCGATTCCTTGGTGATTTTCATGAGAGGACGTTTGTCCTTTCCTATAAACTGGGACAATCAGTGATTAGCACCAGTCAGATGGGAGTGAGTCTAGATCACAGATGTCAACTACCCGACACTGCTCGAGATCGTTGTGTAGGCTTCTAATCAGTCTGCAATTAAGCTAAATTCGCTATTCACCACGTTTAGAGCCAGATGCGATGAATTTCCAAGCATCTTTCGGTTCGGTAGATGTTACAGAAACCACGACTCCTCCCCAATCTTATGGTTTACCATCTAGCAGATATCACTGCTGTTTCCACAGCTTTTTGGATATTATTCCAAGCTGCCTGAGGGTGAGCATCACTTGTCCGCCTTGCTGTGTTTTAGTTGCTCCTGAAGTACACTCAGATTTGTTATCATTAAGTAGGACCCTAGGAGGTTTCTTTGCAGTTTCTTTCCTACGCCCAGTGAGATGCAGGCAAATACGCGATCACATTAGAGCATGATCTGGATCTAAACATATACTCCAGAATAAGCGACAGTCTTCAATGGAGCCTCTCCATCTGTGGCTGATGGCAATGTGGTCTAGGTGTGTCCAGCGTTGAGTTGGCTTTGGGGATCGCCATGTCAAAAGATGTTTTTCTTCATGCTTAAATTTAGTAATTGTCAGAAACATGTAGTTATCTGATCACTGTCGCAGCAGGCGGTCACGACACCATAAAATCTACCCAAGTGTCTTTCTTACACGCTTACGCTACCTACCTGAGCATCGAAGTCACTAACTCCTGTTACTATATCAGAGCGTCTAACTTTCTTAAGGATATCGGAAGGCTTTCTGTAAAATTCGTCTTTTACCTCGTCTGAACTGTAGTCAGTGAAAGTATAGGCGTAGAAAAGAAAGAGGCTACGGCAAATGTCTCTATCTTTACAAGTCCTTATCTACTTTAGTCAGACAGCTCATAAACGACTGTCTACTGAAATCCAGTCTAGGAGATTTAGTTCCGTCCTAGGACTTAATGCTATACCTACACCAGCGTGGCCACGGGAATCAGCAATGTGACTTCTAGCATACATCAATGGCACGAAATTGTAGAGTCCTAGCTAAGAAAGCCTGTTAACCTATTTGGCACGAGGTTTGGACACTGAAAGATCCAACAAGTAGTTTAGAGCGTGGTTTCAGGAGACCTGGAATAAGGTTTCGTATACTCGATTAGTTTGCATCAACAGCTAGAAGTGATAAGGAAATGTGAGAAGTGTTATTTATAAAAATAACAGAGTTATTAAAAGGGGTATAATGGATAGTGCTTTGAGTTTTATTGTTCTCCAATCGCCCTGCCTGGCATGATAAGACTTAAACGAACATGTATTTCGGCTATTATAGTTCGGCTGGGTCATCAAAACAAGCAAGCAACCACGTCAAGTTAGCAACTACATTCGGGTAATTGGTCAGTCTTGATTGGCATAAGTTCATCCTGACCGGATAGCATTGATAATATAAGTCATTCATAAGTCTTAGTAAAGTTGAATTATGACTGGTAGTGGTATCTATACGGCATGTTTCAAATGATTCGACATTCGAAAATACCTGTATCTCAGTGTTGGTGTTTTCACACTAAAACTTGAACCCAGAGCCTATAACCCAAAAGGCCAGCCACAAACGTTTGCAATTATTCTCTGTTTAATAGTAGAATGACTAGTTTCTTACTAAGTTTAATGGTTTGACATTTTAGCTATCAAATTTGATCCTAAAGGCTCTTAAATAAAGTCTAGATGTGTTGGTAAGGATTTCCATCCACATCTAGGTTAGCTGCTTGTGATAAAATCACTAAGTATATGAACTATTTGGTTTCTACAGCTGAGTTTAATGATGAAGAACAGGAAGATTATTTGGGTTAACTATATGTACTACTATTATTATTTCAGTAGTTCGGCATGTTGACAACAAAATTGTCTACAACTGAATCAAGGGTTAAAATAAAATTTACCGATATTTAGACTCACTATTAAGGACTCAGTAAGTAAACCCTAATAAGTAGCATAAAACATAATTTTACGAACAGAAATTTGATCTTCAGTAAGAAACACTATTACTTTTAGAGCAACCATATAACGGTCAATTCATGGAGGGCTATTTGGTCAAAGCCCGCTGATTAGTTTAAGTGATCCACGGTTTTATATGATGTAAAGCATGACTTATCATAGTGTCAACCATAATATCACATGTTTAAATTATACAAGATAGCATGCTCTAGTTTTATGATTTTTTATGAAGACAGTACAAATTTACAAAAAGGTAATCTAGGCTTTTTCTGATATCATAAAAATGAGTAAGTAGGAATAAACTGATGATAATTGCATGTATTTTATCAGTTTTTTTTCAATTACAGTTATGAAGATCAGTGTTCTTCACATTGAATAAATCATTGTTAGATGAGTCTCATACGAGGACAAAATGGCCGACCATTGATTCCGGGTTTCTAATTGTGGTCAAACTATGATTAAATCATGATTTCATTGTGTCAAAACAATGATCTCCATAACTCTAATTAAAATATCATACAATGTGTTCACAAGTGACTAGCTTCGTGACGAAATTCTCGGAGTTCTAGTTCCCTAGATTTATCAGAGTTGGACATTACCACTGTTGGATGCCGGCCCAAATCACGAGATAAGGCTTCCTCGACTACCGCGAGTAGCTGGTGTCACGGATACTGACTGCTGATAAGTCCCATTCCAGGACCAGACGGTCGTCCAATGCTTCCAGGTTTCTAATGGCGGTCTAACAATGATTGATTGATATTTCTTAAGATTTAGATGACTCTACAAAAGGATGAAGAAATCATCAAATTATTCCAACAACTAACTTTACATTTTGTTGCAACATCAGCGAAAACCTCAAGAATTCCAGTCGTAAATGAAATGAATTTGGAAACCTTCAGGTTGAATCATTTTAATAAAGGAGAATTCCTCATTTATATATCAAAGTTTTGATAAATTGTAAATAAGTATATGGAGTTAATCTAGTAGATTTCATTTATTTTTTCACGGATAGTTTTATCTCACTAAATTTTCATAAGAATATCTATCAATGTCAAATGATTAAAATGAAAATTTTTCGGTGAATTTTCACCAACTTATTTTATCTGAACATTTCAGGTACTTGCTATTCTGTTGTGTATACAGTTTTTTCTTACGCTGTTATCTAGTTTTAGTACTGTGTCTATGTTAGGATATTCAACAAATATCCTAAAGCCAGTGGATCATTTGTCTCGATCTTGTTTACCGAGTGAGCTGAATTCATAATAGTTTCAAGCATATCAATCGACGCATCATAACAGTCTATTTATTTTCAATCGTTCTTTTTTTCTAATTTTCATTTCAGACATGAAAAAAATCAATTTCACATATCAAACCAATATCTCAAGTCAAAATCATTTCCTTTTTAAAGTAATCTGAAATAGTCAACTATTTCAACTGACAATTATCTCTCTCTCTCTTTCTCTCTCAGCAGAATCTTCCTCATCATCATCCTCATCATCATCAGCAGAAAATGTATTTTAAACATTTCAATCAATCGACTAATCTATTGAATACTTATGATGGTAAATTTTCCCTATCACATTCCATTGTAGTGTTCTTTTTAAATGCATTAATTTAGTTTTTCGTTGATTTTTTTGTTGTTGTTGTTTTAGTTTATGCAGAAGCTCGTTGTTTATTAAATGAATGGATGATTAAAAACACATTGAACAATGAAAATTTCGAAAATGCCACTGATGATGATTACGAGCCAATCAGCATTACTCCTAGTCGAAAAGAAATTAAACGAGAATGGGATCATCTTTATCAAATTAACAATTGGGGAAATGATGTAAGTTGTGAGAAGATTTGCAAAAAAAACACTTTAACAGTCAGTCAGTCAGTCCGTCGAAAAATCGATATTTCTTAAGTGTATTACGTTTCGAATTCAGTTATTTTTTTAGTTTTAAGTATTTGTAAATTAGAATATTAACATATCTCATGGTGTAGTGAAGGAGAACACGGGTGGGGCAACCGAATTGTATTTAACGAAAATTACAGGGTGACTCAGTAAAATCGGAAAACCATATCATAAATCGTTAATTTGCAAAATATCAGTTCATCATATCGAACTGGACTGTTCCTGTTGCAAAACATCAATCCATTGTCACTATTCATGCGTTTCATACAAATTCCATTGTTTTCTAACTCTTCCTTTCTTGATCTTCCCCCCATCTTCGGCTGCCAGACATTACGTTTTTACTCGCGTCATATATTACTTATAAGTAGCTCGCACCACAATGTAATCAAAATGGTTAAGGTGGAATTTTGTCGCTTTTTGAGTTGGATGTTTCGGTGGTGGAGCTTTCAGTGTTCTTTTGAACATCATCATTAGCATAAATTTCAGGTGGATGTCTACATTGGAAGCTCCATAACCAAAAAATCCATCTCAGAGATTGAAAGTCCACTCAAATCATCCATCAGAGCTGCAAAATTCCTCTACCCTTTGATAATCAGAATGACTGGATAGTGTCGTCGGACTTCACATAATATTTCTAATCGATAGTCGTACGCTGATTACAGCAGATTTCTTGATGTAATAATTATTTTGATAAAATGATACACAGGATTTGTTTGTTAGGTCAATGCTTTTAATGGTGTGTTCTCGGATGTGGATGGTTTGATGCGGAATGTTTTATTTTTGTTGTGCATATTCATTATATTAGCTGTTCTAGTTGTAGAATTGAACTCTCTATTTGCTTTACAACAGCTGAATCAGTCTGTCCCGATGTTATTATTTATGCCTAGTTCTAAATGTAGGTTTTGTATATTTATTAACTTTTTCATTCCCTCCAACTGTCTCATTTATTTGAACACTGTTCATATGATTTTTCCGTCTTCTTCGTACCGATTAATAAACTAGATTACAGATTGATCTAAATACTGCCTCAGATTTTGATGTATTTACTATAAATGTTAAACAAACATTAAAAACCTGGAAGGCCATTTCGTTCCAATGTGGGACTCATCAGCAATGCGCATCCACGATTCCTGCGACTCGCAGGATTTGAACCTACGACCTTCGGTTTTGCGCATCCTCATCTTCGGCGGTCTAGCACTGATTTCGAAAAGTCAGCGGTTTCCATAACCCCATAATGCATATTTATCATAGTCTCAGAGTGTATCACTGCTGAAGATAAAATTTCATATCCTCTCACTATAAGTGCATTACTATCTTATGCATAAATTATTTATTTTCTTCGATAACTCAATTTTGTTGTACATAGAAGAACAAAGATGAGGATACTGTCTAACCAGTTGAAATATCAAATAACGAAACATTAAGGACATAATATCAATTATTTCTTGATTCGTATACTGAATGTTTACTTCTCTGATCACCTTTAGCATACACCATTCTCCATCAAATATGTTTAAACTTATGGATAAGAGGTTTTTTGTTAATTGGCTAGTTGAAGGAAATCTAAGCACAACCAGAACAAGACATGATATCACTTCATGAAGTCCCTAACATTTGGGCCTAGTCGTGTTGGCAGCTTCAGATTACACCTGGTCGGCATCTGAGCAATTATTGAAATCTATAGTTGGAGATGTTATGTGGGAATCAGTTACATTGGTTCAGATGCACGCACTTTTTGTCTTTCATTTGATTCTGAGATTCGATATTATCTCGCATTTTTTCTCTTCTCCCCTTGAATTGATTCTTTCTTCTCGAATCATATCGTTTATAACTAGTTATTTTAACACTACTAAAAATGTTACTATTTCTTGATAATTTCATCTTTTTGAGCTAATCTAATGTGGAAACGTGAACCGTTGCATATATATGCCAGGTTTTCCCTTGCTAATATAAGACTGATTAACATTGAATGTTGAGAAAAAATGCTAGCTTTTGTCAACAAAACCTGTAATGTCCAGGAATGAACTTGTTAACTCAAGGCGATAAATAATTTTCGTTTCATATTTGTGTTTTAACATTTTAAAATGTTTGGCAAAAACAAAAGACCAAACTAATTTACAACGGCTCTGATTGAGATTGATTAGTTTTTTTAAAGAAGTTACTTTGATTATGGGGTTGTTGAGATTGTCGAGCTACTCATCATTGAAATCGTTAATCGATCATTGTTGGACCACCAACAGGAAGCACTGAACAGATGTTTCGTTCTGGCATGGAACTCATCCATGAGTCCTGTTCCTTGCAGGATTCGAACCCAGGACCTTCGGTTTTGCGCGCGAACACCTCGCCGGTATCTAACGGTGTTGATGTCTAACTTCGATTACGGTCTTGCGCAACCTCATACACTGTCTTCGGTGGGCACTATTTCATACCCAAACAGGGTTGAACTTCAGTACTTCCAGGTTTCTAATGGTGGTCTAACAGTGATCGATTCATGATTTCAATAAGTAACTCAACAATCTCCACAACCCCATAATGCAAAAGTAATTTTTGTATTAAATTATTTTAATGTTGTTAGATTTTCAATTTAATGATCAACTGAATTCATCATTTTGGGGTAACTGCTTGTAATTCGGCATGATTGATCAATTTTTTTAATATATTTGCTCGTAACATATATCAACAACCGACAATTACAAACCACTATGTAGTTTTTCCACCCGTTGAATAAGTTGGCAGTTAACTGAACTCCTCATCTTGAAAGATAATTTGTCAGAGCCTTAATTTAAAGGTGCCGAATTTGAATTTAATGATAACACAACACTAGGATAGAGACAAATTCATCTGATGAGCCTTAAATAGGACGACATACATGTCTTTGCTTTTAGTGTTATCCTCACACTAAATATCCCAAGTTTACTGTATTTAGTACTTTAATGTCAATATTTACATATTGTGAGGTGATTTTTTAAATGACAAACTAGCAGCATATAGTGAAGTACTGGAAACTAGAGACGAGTGGGCATCACTCGGGTACTTTATCCACATTTAATATTTCGTGGCTGTGATTACCGATTACATTAAATAGAAAAAACACCAATGACTTTCAGGATATCGAATCGTTTCCTTAGCTTCCAGATATCTTTCAGCATATATCAAACTGATCATATTTATCTACTGTGTTGGAATTTTAATCAATGAAGAACCTAGCTGATTCAACTACTTTGGTTTGTTTTCAGAAATTTTAACATCTTAACATGTCAATCCATAAGTGAGTGTTGGCTTGTAAAGAAATCCTAATGAATCTTCGTTTACTTACTTACTTACGCCTGGTACGCCTAGTGGAGCATAGACTACCAACCAGCATTCTTCAGCCTACTCTATCCTAACCCTTCCTTTCTAGTTCTATCCAGTTGGTGTCCATTCTCTTCATGTCTGTCTCTGTTTCTCGGCGTAATTTGTTCCTTGGTCTTCCTCTTTTTACCTGGCTCTGAGGATTCCAAGCGAGGGTGTGTCTTGTGACGCAGTTGGGTGTTTTCCTCAATGTGTGTCCTATCCACCTCTAGCGCTTCTTTCTGATCTCTTCCTCTGTTGGAATCTAGTTTGTTTCTCTCCCACAGTAGGTTGTTGCTAATGGTATCTGGTTAGTGTAGAGAATCTTTGTTTTGTTTAACATAATTTTATGTTATACAGATAAACATTCTAAAATGACATCACTAAATTGTTTAGCTTATAAAATGTCACACTATTACAACAATGACATAATTCTATGGACTTATCAATCTCACTGTGTGTGTGTGATTATTTTTTGGTTCAAATTTCAGTTTACAGATGATGATTATGAAGTGAAAAGTATGCACTATTTAGAGCATGATTCTAAAACTACAAATTCACATCATTCGGACTATTCATCGAAACGTCATTCAACATTGGATAAAATTCTTTTACGTCAAGAAGAAGCTAAAGCACGTCGTGAACTACGTCAAAAAGAATTGGAATCACGTCGTCTACGTGAAGCGAATGATCGACAAATGAAAGCACAAATTTTATACAAAGCAAAACAAGTATGTATGATTTTGTTTCTTAAAATTAGTTATGTATATATATATATTTTTTTGTACAGATCATTCATTCAACTAAATAATTTGAATGTTTCTACTACGGTGCATGTGTGTGTTTAGAGTTATAAATTGATTGATTTGTTTCCTGCTACTCTTCATAATGCTTGATTCATAATCATATGTTATACTTCTATTAATTGTCAACATGTCGGCCCAGTGGTCCGATGGTTTGGCGTTCGCGCGCAATACCGAATGTCCCTGGTTCGAATCCTGCGGGGAGCAGGATTCGTGAATACGCACTATCACTGATGAGTCCCATACCAGGACGAAACGTCCGTCCAGTGCTTCCAGGTTTCTAATGGTGGTCTGACATAGATGGATTGATGATTTCGAATGTGTAAAAACACAAATCTCCAAAACTCCAACCGAAAATAGCTTTTGTTACAGATTGACATGAAGTGAGATGGTGAAGAAAGTTTGTAGCTCAGGTGGATGATTGTGGTGGTGTTTAGTTCTCTGAGTTGGTTGTTTTGGTTGTGTAGCTTTCATTTTTCGTCTGCTGAACAATATCATCAGCACAAATTTCAGATAGAAGTGAAGCATTCGAATTTTTCAACGTCTGACCTGTAGCTTGTTCTGCTAACCTCGATCTTGATTGGTTGTTGTTGACCTTAAACCTGTCGTTGTTTGCACCTTTGTTTTGATTGTATCCCCCTTTTGATCTGTTTCTTGATCCTATGTCACCTATGATTTTTCTGATTGGTTGATAAATTGGGTTAATGTCGATGCGTTTGTTGATTGCTGATTGACCTGAGTGCTAAGCTTCTAAAAATTCTCTAGTGTGCTTTGTCCTCCCCTTATCCAGTATTTCCACATTGTCCCATTCGAATGTATGTCCATTGTTGTCGGTGTGTATTGATATGAGCGAAGAAATGTCATAGCGTTTGACTGCTAATTGGTGTTCACGTAAACGAAGTTGATGAGGTTGTCGACTTTGTCCTATGTAGTGTTTTTCACAGTCTGAGCAATCTATTTTGTATATGATATTTGGTTTTTCTTCATTTGTCATTTTGTCCTTTGGTCTACATAGGATTGATTGAAGTGATTCTGTTGGTTTATGTGCCACACCTATTCCAAATGGTTACAGTAGTCGTGCTGTATGTTTCGGTATGTCGTTTATGTATGGTAGGATGATCCGTTTATTGGTTCCTGTACTTGATTTCGCATCAGTTGACGATTTCGGTTGATGTTTTTTGATGAAGTTGCGTGGATAGCCGTTCTTTTGGAAGATAGTCATAAGATGTTTTTCCTCGTTTTTTAGTGCCTTATGTGTACTGCATTATGTCTTCGCTCTTTTGAACAAAGTTTGTATGAAGTTGATTTTGTGGGTTCTTGGGTTGTTGCTACCGTCGTTGAGAATTGCGTCTGTGTGATTTGGCTTCCGAAATACTCGAGTTTCCAGTTTCCCTGCGTTAGTTCTGGTGATTAGTACATCTAGAAATGATAGACTGTTGTTTGATTCCTTTTCCATTGTGAATTTGATTTCATCGAAGATGTTGTTGATCTGATTGTAGATGTTCTTTAGCTCGTTTCTTTTGATAATGACGAATGTGTCGTCTACATAGCGAACCCACATTTTTGGCTTGATCACTTACGAAATCGACGCTTCTAGTCTCTGCATTACAGCTTCCGCGATGAGTCCTGATATTGGTGATCCCATTGGTGTTTGTTTTATTTGTTCGTAGACTCTTGTTGAATTGAAAATACGTTGTTAAGATTATGGAATAGTGGATCTCTGTTTCATTATAACATGAGACATGACATGTTGCATGATAAACACTGTGTTGATCTACTGTTATCCATGTTTCCAAATTCACTTAACTTGTGATATCGTATCGAGAGACTTCTTCATATATGACGTTGTAGAACTCTATTAGTTACACGATTTGCATGAACTTTAGAGGTCTATCATAAAATCAGTCACTACTGATCATCTATGAAAGTTCAGGATTCGATCGTGAGCGAGAACACAGGCACACAGTGGGGATTGAGTCCCATTGTGGAATGTAACAAATTTCAGAAGCTCTCTGGCCTTCAATAACTCTTGTACTAGTGCATTTGAGTGAAGAAAGTTATCGTCTAGTCAAATTAATTTTTAATGAGCTTTTTATCCCAATACTCTTAATCTATTTGTTTTAAGTTTTCTTGAATGCTTCTTCCTGATTTTAATGTATTTCCACTCAAGTTTCATTTTGTTTTATATAGGACTGTGATATGTTAGAGGACTAATTTTTAAAGAAAGTAGATTTTGATATCGTATTCACTTGTTCTACACCGATCTTCGATAAATATTTAGCATCACTTAGATAATAAAGACGAAATCAGGTTATTGAGTTTTTGGAATTTCACAGCAAAACCTAAGTGTTAGGGACGCCAGATCCCTAGGACTCACTAGATAAAGGTCCTCATTTTGAATTTTATGTTTTCACGCATGGGCTGATCAGTTGACCTAGAGATTACATTTCCCACCCGGAAAATCCTTGACCGTCATTGATGTGTTTGATGTGTTAATTTAGTACGCTATTTTTATGGCCCTCCCAAGGACGTTTCGATTATGTACAAATAAACTGGATTTGTGTGCGTGTCAACCTCGATTTCCAGGGTGCTTATAGAATACACTTACTACGTCTTGTCAAGACTTCTTCTCCTACTTAGTGGGGCTTTGGGACGCTCGGATTAGAGTAGCCTATCGTGTCACTGGATCATTTGTCTTCGCTCTCGTTTACCGACTAAAGTGAACTCATAATAGTTTCAAGCGTATCAGTTGACGAGCATAACAATTTGGCGACGGGAATAAGGTCACATGGATCCTCCTAGACTCAAATTATTATCCGAGCAGCAGCTGATAGATAACGAGCTACATCATTTATGGTTTCTTACAGAGATTACAACCAAAGACGTTATCCACAAGTTTAACAACCAGCTTCGAGTAACATCGTATTCACTTGTTCTATACCAATTTCAAATAAATTTTTGGATTTACTTAGATAATAAAGACAAAATCAGGTTATGGAGTTTTTGGAATTATATAGCCAGACCTAAGAAACAACATGGTTTTTTACGGAGATAACACCCAAAGACGTTATCAACAAGTTAAACAATCGGCTTCGAGTAACAACTATCAATGTTTAATTAAATAAGTTCTAGTCGATATTTTGTGTCTTATGGTAAAAGAATCCAAGATAAGAAAAGATTGATGAATCCCTTTCTCTCACACACGCACACACTCTCTATCTACATGTAAATGTACACATATTTATACCATTATATCATAAAATTCTCGAATGAATGTTGTTATTACTGATTGTGTTTCATGTTGAAAACAGGATGAAAAATTGAGGCAAGCAGAAGAGAAACGAGAAGAAGAATTAATTCATCAGGAGATGGTTCGAGTACGGAAAGAATTAGAACTAGAAAAACAAGCATCCATTAAAAACAAGTAGGTTTTGAAGATTAAATTTATTTGCAAATACGTCATGATGATAACTTAATAACAAACAGTAATAAGGACTTCATGAAAGAAAAATTGGTTGTAAGAACATAGAATATATTAAAATAAGAATAAACGAAAATATAAAAGAGTCCAGGAACAAACAAGGGAAAAAAAATTAATGCCGATAATCACAATGGACCTAAAAAAACGAAAAAAGACAAGCAAGAACGTTAAAAACAGAAAATAAAACAGATGATAAACTCAGATAGGTAAACAGTAAATAAAAAAAGGAAAAAAAAGAAACACAAGAATTACTGGAAAAATTCATGCATAAAAAGAATGAAAATTAAACAAAGCAAACAGGATAGCTAACGGAAAATTAGAAAACAGAGCAGTGTAAGAAGTAACCGAAAGAAAATGAGGCGAAACCAGTTTTTCACCCGACTCCGATGCATCTGGAGTACATGAAACGAGATGATTATCGCCACAGAATTGTGTGACTGGTTGTGCGCTGTGGCGACACTGTTGTTAGGCGTTATGTATTGACTGATCTGTTGAAGAGTGGGTATTGGAGCGGAGCGGAGCATTCGACGGGTCGGTGGGAGTGATGATGCGACTCTCCGTCTCCGTACACCAGTTTGTCTACACACGACACAAGAGGAATGTGTAAGGACGGGCTTTGATGAGACTTGGAGGTAAGTCAGAGTCGAAGTGGTCTGCATTGACCACGTAAGATGCCGACATCAGCGATCACAGGCTCCGTGACGGATCGCCATCAGGTCGTCATCTGATCACTATGAATCATTGGCGATTGATGTTCTGTGTGGACCAGCATTAGTGCATCAGATGAGTGAGTGGAATGTATGCGCTAATCTGAACTAGTCATGTGAGCAGTTGTTCCCGGATGGCTTGTGTTGGAGCGTGACAACTGTTTGGAGAAGTACGCCACACGTGACGATGATGAGATATCAGTCTGCCTGTGTATTGGTCAGTTCGGTGTGACGCGATTCTCTTCGAATTCGCTCATGTCTGTGGGACACGGGATTTGAAGTGTGTTATTATTCTACGGTTACTGCTAGTAATCTGGATGGTGGACGATGGTAGTGAAATGGTTTAGGCAGTGCCCCAGTATATTCGTACTTGTGGAAATTGACGAGATCGGCATGTCAAATAGATACGTGTAGGTATATATATGGTATATATATGAATATATACATGTATATGTATATATGTACATATAACTATATACCTTCATATGTATATATTTAGATATGTAGATACGGATTTATAAAGTGCATGCACAATGAATTTTGTGTAATTGATCTAGGAGAGAGCGAAGTGTGAGAGTGTTTGGTTGATTAGAATATTGAATGTGTTGGTGTGATTTGGAGGTGTTAGCAGTAAGTGTGGATAGGTTGATGTAATTTGAGAATGTGCGCGATCCTCATGTGTCGTACTAGTAATGTAGTAGTCGGAGTCGTAGTCGTAGTCGCACTGTTTGTTGTTGATGTGAAAATGTAGTGTTTGAGAGAGTGGATGTAGTGTGAGTTGTCGGATGTTGAGTGTTTGTGTTTGAGGTGTTTGAGGTGTGTGTGTGTGTGTGTGTGCGTGTGCGTGAGTGAGTGTGGATGTGGATGGAGATGGTTTGTGTAGGATGTTTGTGAATAGTGTTGTGATGAGGTGAGTGTAGGAGGCCGACGGGGAGGCCTCCATAGCTCAGTGGTTAGAGCACTGGTCTAGTAAACCAGGGGTCGGGAGTTCAATTCTCCCTGGAGGCAGAGTGTTCACACTCGCTTCGAATTGAGATCATGTTCGAGTGGTGTGACTTTTATGAACTGTCATCACTGATCATGAACCATGACGAAACACCGACTCGTGCGTGTTCCACTCGACACTCACAAGTTCGCGTGCAAGTCAGCATGTACTCGGAACACTGATGCTGACGATATGTCCACCTGTCAACAGCACTGTGGTCAGTTGAATTCATTGGAAATCATCGAGGCGGTCTGGTTGTTTGACTAATCCTAACACGAACTCACCGAAACGCGAAGCGTTGGATGTTGAGCGATGCAGCGAGAGAGGAGCGAATCACGCGAAACCTGTTTTTCACCCGACTCCGATGCATCTGGAGTACATGAAACGAGATGATTATCGCCACAGAATTGTGTGACTGGTTGTGCGCTGTGGCGACACTGTTGTTAGGCGTTAGGTATTGACTGATCTGTTGAAGAGTGGGTATTGGAGTGGAGCGGAGCATTCGACGGGTCGGTGGGAGTGATGATGCGACTCTCCGTCTCCGTACACCAGTTCGTCTACACAAACACTTGACAGATATTCGCAGACACACACGACACAAGAGGAATGTGTAAGGACGGGCTTTGATGAGACTTGGAGGTAAGTCAGAGTCGAAGTGGTCTGCATTGACCACGTAAGATGCCGACATCAGCGATCACAGGCTCCGTGACGGATCGCCATCAGGTCGTCATCTGATCACTATGAATCATTGGCGAGTGATGTTCTGTGTGGACCAGCATTAGTGCATCAGATGAGTGAGTGGAATGTATGCGCTAATCTGAACTAGTCCTGTGAGCAGTTGTTCCCGGATGGCTTGTGTTGGAGCGTGACAACTGTTTGGAGAAGTACGCCACACGTGACGATGATGAGATATCAGTCTGCCTGTGTATTGGTCAGTTCGGTGTGACGCGATTCTCTTCGAATTCGCTCATGTCTGTGGGACACGGGATTTGAAGTGTGTTATTATTCTACGGTTACTGCTAGTAATCTGGATGGTGGACGATGGTAGTGAAATGGTTTAGGCAGTGCCCCAGTATATTCGTACTTGTGGAAATTGACGAGATCGGCATGTCAAATAGATAGGTGTAGGTATATATATGGTATATATATGAATATATACATGTATATGTATATATGTACACATAACTATATACCTTCATATGTATATATTTAGATATGTAGATACGGATTTATAAAGTGCATGCACAATGAATTTTGTGTAATTGATCTAGGAGAGAGCGAAGTGTGAGAGTGTTTGGTTGATTAGAATATTGAATGTGTTGGTGTGATTTGGAGGTGTTAGCAGTAAGTGTGGATAGGTTGATGTAATTTGAGAATGTGCGCGATCCTCATGTGTCGTACTAGTAATGTAGTAGTCGGAGTCGTAGTCGTAGTCGCACTGTTTGTTGTTGATGTGAAAATGTAGTGTTTGAGAGAGTGGATGTAGTGTGAGTTGTCGGATGTTGAGTGTTTGTGTTTGAGTTTGAGGTGTGTGTGTGTGTGTGTGTGCGTGTGCGTGTGTGTGTGTGGATGTGGATGTAGATGGTTTGTGTAGGATTTTTGTGAATAGTGTTGTGATGAGGTGAGTGTAGGAGGCCGACGGGCAGGCCTCCATAGCTCAGTGGTTAGAGCACTGGTCTAGTAAACCAGGGGTCGGGAGTTCAATTCTCCCTGGAGGCAGAGTGTTCACACTCGCTTCGAATTGAGATCATGTTCGAGTGGTGTGACTTTTATGAACTGTCATCACTGATCATGAACCATGACGAAACACCGACTCGTGCGTGTTCCACTCGACACTCACAAGTTCGCGTGCAAGTCAGCATGTACTCGGAACACTGATGCTGACGATATGTCCACCTGTCAACAGCACTGTGGTCAGTTGAATTCATTGGAAATCATCGAGGCGGTCTGGTTGTTTGACTAATCCTAACACGAACTCACCGAAACGCGAAGCGTTGGATGTTGAGCGATGCAGCGAGAGAGGAGCGAATCACGCGAAACCTGTTTTTCACCCGACTCCGATGCATCTGGAGTACATGAAACGAGATGATTATCGCCACAGAATTGTGTGACTGGTTGTGCGCTGTGGCGACACTGTTGTTAGGCGTTAGGTATTGACTGATCTGTTGAAGAGTGGGTATTGGAGTGGAGCGGAGCATTCGACGGGTCGGTGGGAGTGATGATGCGACTCTCCGTCTCCGTACACCAGTTCGTCTACACAAACACTTGACAGATATTCGCAGACACACACGACACAAGAGGAATGTGTAAGGACGGGCTTTGATGAGACTTGGAGGTAAGTCAGAGTCGAAGTGGTCTGCATTGACCACGTAAGATGCCGACATCAGCGATCACAGGCTCCGTGACGGATCGCCATCAGGTCGTCATCTGATCACTATGAATCATTGGCGAGTGATGTTCTGTGTGGACCAGCATTAGTGCATCAGATGAGTGAGTGGAATGTATGCGCTAATCTGAACTAGTCCTGTGAGCAGTTGTTCCCGGATGGCTTGTGTTGGAGCGTGACAACTGTTTGGAGAAGTACGCCACACGTGACGATGATGAGATATCAGTCTGCCTGTGTATTGGTCAGTTCGGTGTGACGCGATTCTCTTCGAATTCGCTCATGTCTGTGGGACACGGGATTTGAAGTGTGTTATTATTCTACGGTTACTGCTAGTAATCTGGATGGTGGACGATGGTAGTGAAATGGTTTAGGCAGTGCCCCAGTATATTCGTACTTGTGGAAATTGACGAGATCGGCATGTCAAATAGATAAGTGTAGGTATATATATGGTATATATATGAATATATACATGTATATGTATATATGTACATATAACTATATACCTTCATATGTATATATTTAGATATGTAGATACGGATTTATAAAGTGCATGCACAATGAATTTTGTGTAATTGATCTAGGAGAGAGCGAAGTGTGAGAGTGTTTGGTTGATTAGAATATTGAATGTGTTGGTGTGATTTGGAGGTGTTAGCAGTAAGTGTGGATAGGTTGATGTAATTTGAGAATGTGCGCGATCCTCATGTGTCGTACTAGTAATGTAGTAGTGGGAGTCGTAGTCGTAGTCGCACTGTTTGTTGTTGATGTGAAAATGTAGTGTTTGAGAGAGTGGATGTATTGTGAGTTGTCGGATGTTGAGTGTTTGTGTTTGAGGTGTTTGAGGTGTGTGTG
>OX103971.1:70210758-70275622 GCA_944470395.2 Schistosoma turkestanicum | reverse complement strand
CAGCGAACTTGTGAGTGTCGAGTGGAACACGCACGAGTCGGTGTTTCGTCATGGTTCATGATCAGTGATGACAGTTCATAAAAGTCACACCACTCGAACATGATCTCAATTCGAAGCGAGTGTGAACACTCTGCCTCCAGGGAGAATTGAACTCCCGACCCCTGGTTTACTAGACCAGTGCTCTAACCACTGAGCTATGGAGGCCTCCCCGTCGGCCTCCTACACTCACCTCATCACAACACTATTCACAAACATCCTACACAAACCATCTCCATCCACATCCACACTCACTCACTCACGCACACGCACACACACACACACACACACACACCTCAAACACAAACACAAACACTCAACATCCGACAACTCACAATACATCCACTCTCTCAAACACTACATTTTCACATCAACAACAAACAGTGCGACTACGACTACGACTCCCACTACTACATTACTAGTACGACACATGAGGATCGCGCACATTCTCAAATTACATCAACCTATCCACACTTACTGCTAACACCTCCAAATCACACCAACACATTCAATATTCTAATCAACCAAACACTCTCACACTTCGCTCTCTCCTAGATCAATTACACAAAATTCATTGTGCATGCACTTTATAAATCCGTATCTACATATCTAAATATATACATATGAAGGTATATAGTTATGTGTACATATATACATATACATGTATATATTCATATATATACCATATATATACCTACACGTATCTATTTGACATGCCGATCTCGTCAATTTCCACAAGTACGAATATACTGGGGCACTGCCTAAACCATTTCACTACCATCGTCCACCATCCAGATTACTAGCAGTAACCGTAGAATAATAACACACTTCAAATCCCGTGTCCCACAGACATGAGCGAATTCGAAGAGAATCGCGTCACACCGAACTGACCAATACACAGGCAGACTGATATCTCATCATCGTCACGTGTGGCGTACTTCTCCAAACAGTTGTCACGCTCCAACACAAGCCATCCGGGAACAACTGCTCACAGGACTAGTTCAGATTAGCGCATACATTCCACTCACTCATCTGATGCACTAATGCTGGTCCACACAGAACATCACTCGCCAATGATTCATAGTGATCAGATGACGACCTGATGGCGATCCGTCACGGAGCCTGTGATCGCTGATGTCGGCATCTTACGTGGTCAATGCAGACCATTTCGACTCTGACTTACCTCCAAGTCTCATCAAAGCCCGTCCTTACACATTCCTCTTGTGTCGTGTGTGTCTGCGAATATCTGTCAAGTGTTTGTGTAGACGAACTGGTGTACGGAGACGGAGAGTCGCATCATCACTCCCACCGACCCGTCGAATGCTCCGCTCCGCTCCAATACCCACTCTTCAACAGATCAGTCAATACATAACGCCTAACAACAGTGTCGCCACAGCGCACAACCAGTCACACAATTCTGTGGCGATAATCATCTCGTTTCATGTACTCCAGATGCATCGGAGTCGGGTGAAAAACTGGTTCCGCCTCATTTTCTTTCGGTTACTTCTTACACTGCTCTGTTTTCTTATTTTTCTGTTAGCTATCCTGTTTGCTTTGTTTAATTTTCATTGTTTTTATGCATGAATTTTTCCAATAATTCTTCTGTTTCTTTTTTTTTCCTTTTTTTATTTACTATTTACCTATCTGAGTTTATCATCTGTTTTATTTTCTGGTTTTCACGTTCTTGCTTGTCTTTTTTCGTTGTTTTGATCCATCGTGATTATAGGCAATTATTTTCTTTTTCGCTTTTTTGTTCCTGGACTCTTTTAAATTTTCGTTTATTCTTATTTTAATATATTCTATGTTGTTTCGACCAATTTTTCTTTCATGAAGTCCTTATTACTGTTTGTTATTAAGTTATCATCATGACGTATTTGCAAATAAATTTAATCTTCAAAACCTACTTGTTTTTAATGGATGCTTGTTTTTCTAGTTCTAATTCTTTCCGTACTCGAACCATCTCCTGATGAATTAATTCTTCTTCTCGTTTCTCTTCTGCTTGCCTCAATTTTTCATCCTTTTTTCAACATGAAACACAATCAGCAATAAAAACAGTCATTCGAGAATTTTATGATATAATGATATAAATATGTGTACATTTACATGTAGATAGAGTGTGTATGCGTGTGTGTGGGAGAAGGGGATGCATCAATCTTTTCTTATCATGAGTTCCTTTACTGTAAGACACAAAATATCGACTAGAACATTTTTAATTAAACAGTGATAGTTGTTTCTCGAAGCTGATTGTTTAACATGTTGATAACGTCTTTGGTTGTTATCTCCGTAAAAAACCACGTTGTTTCTTAGGTCTGGCTATATAATTAGAAAAACTCCATAACCTGATTTCGTCATTATTATCTAAATGATTCCAAAAATTTGAAATTGGTATAGAACAAGTGAATACGATGTTACTCGAAGCTGGTTGTTTAACTTGTGGATAACGTCTTTGGTTGTAATCTCTGTAAGAAACCACAAATGATGCAGCTTGTTATCTATCAATATCTTCATTAGTTTAGCAGCTGCTCGGGTAATAATTCAAGTCTCGGAGGGTCCATGTGATCCCATTCCCGTCGCCAAATTGTTATGCTCGTCAATTGATATGCTTGAAACTATTATGAGTTCACTTTAGTCGGTAAACGAGAGTGAAGACAAATGATCCAGTGGCACGATAGGCTACTCTAATCCGAGCGTCCCAAAGCCCCACTAAGTAGGAGAAGAAGTCTTGACAAGACGTAGTAAGTGTATTCTATAAGCACCCTGGAAATCGAGGTTGACATGCACACAAATCGAGTTTATTTATACATGATAGGAACGTCCTTGGGAGGGCCACAAAAATAGCGAACTGAAATAATACATCGAACCCATCAATGACCGTCAAGGATTTTCCGGGTGGAACTGTAATCTCTAGGTCAAGTGATCAGTCCATGCGCGAAAACATAAAATCCAAAATTAGGACCTTTATCAAGTGAGTTCTAGGGATCTGGCGTCCCCAACACTTAGGTTTTGCTGTGAAATTGCAAAAACTCCATAACCTGATTTCGTCTTTATTATCTAAGTGATGCTAAATATTTATTGAAGATCGGTGTAGAACAAAAGAATACGATTTCGAAATCTACCTTCTTTAAAAATTAGTCCTCTAACGTATCACAGTTCTATATTAAACAAAATGAAACTTGAGTGGAAATACATTAAAATCAAGAAGAAGCATTCAAGAGAACTTAAAACAAATAGATTTAGAGTATTGGGATTTAAAGCTCATTAAAAATCAATTTGACTAGATGATAACTTTCCTCACTTAAATGCACTGGTACAAGAGTTACTGAAGGCCAGAGAGCTTCTGAAATTTGTTACATTCCACAATAGGACTCAATCCCCATTGTGTGCCTGTGTTCTCGCCCACGATCGAATCCTGAACTTTCATAGATGATCACTAGTGACTGATTTTATGATAGACCTCTAAAGTTCATGCAAAACGTGTAACTAATAGAGTTCTACAACGTCATATATGAAGAAGTCTCTCGATACGATATCACAAGTTAAGTGAATTCGGAAACATGGATAACAGTAGATCAACCCAGTGTTTATCATGCAACATGTCATATCTCATGTTATAATGAAACAGACATCCAGTATTCCATAATCTAAACAACGTATTTTCAATTCAACAACAGAGTCTACGAACAAATAAAAGAAACACCAATGGGATTACCAATATCAGGACTCATTGCGGAAGCTGTAATGCAAAGACTAGAAGCGTTGATTTTGCCAGTGATCAAGCCAAAAATGTGGGTTCGCTATGTAGACAACACATTCGTCATTATCAAAAGAAACGAGCTAATGAACATCTACAATCAGATCAACAACATCTTTGATGACATCAAATTCACAATGGAAAAGGAATCAAACAACAGTCTATCATTCCTAGATGCACTAATCACCAGAACTAACACAGGAAAACTGGAAACTCAAGTATTTCTCAAGCCAAATCACACAGACTCAATTTTCAAATACGGTAGTAACAACCCAAGAACCCACAAAATCAACTGCATACAAACTTTGTTCAAGAGAGCGAAGACGCATTGCGACACACATGTGGCACTAAAAAACGCGGAAAAACATCTTATGACTATCTTCCAAAAGAACGGCTATCCACGCAACTTCATCAAAAAACATCAACCGAAATCGTCAACAGAAGCGAAATCAAGTACAGGAACCAATAAACGGATCATCCTACCATACATAAAAGACATATCGGAACATACAGCACGACTACTGAAACCATTTGGAATAGGTGTGGCACACAAACCAACGGAATCACTTCAATCAATCCTATGTAGACCAAAGGACAAAATGACAAATGAAGAAAAACCAAATATCATATACAAAATAAATTGCTCAGACTGTGAAAAACACTACATAGGACAAAGTCGACGGCCTCTTCAGCTCCTTTTACGTGAACATCAATTAGCAGCCAAACGCCACGACAAAGCTTCGCTTATATCAATACACACCGACAACAATGGACATACATTCGAATGGGACAATGTGGAAATACTGCATAGGGGGAGGACAAAGAACACTAGGGAATTCTTAGAAGCTTAGCACTCAGGTCAATCAGCAATCAACAAACGCATCGACACTGACCCAATTTATCAACCAATCAGAAAAATCATAGGTGACATAGGATCAAGAAACAGATCAAAAGGGAGATATAATTAAAACGAAGGTACAAACAACGACAGGTTTAAGGTCAACAACAACCAATCAAGATCTAGGTTAGCAAAACAAGCTACAGGTCAGACATGGAGAAATTCGAATGCTTCACTTCAATCTGAAGTTTGTGCTGATGATATTGTTCAGCAGACGAACAATGAAAGCTCCACAACCAAAACAACCAGCTCAGAGAACTAAACACCACCACAATCTTCCACCTGAGCTACAAATTTTCTCCACCATATCACTTCATGTCAATCTGTAACAAAAACGATCTTTTAAAATTTGAACATGTTGACGATTGATAAAAGTATAACATATGATTATGAATCAAGCATTATGAAGAGTAGCAGGAAACAAATCAATCAATTTATAACTCTAAATACACACATGCACCGTAGTAGAAACATTCAAATTATTTAGTTGAATGAATGATTTGTACAAAATAATTACGGTAGAAAAATCATATCTACTTGTTTTGCTTTGTATAAAATTTGTGCTTTCATTTGACGATCATTCGCTTCACGTAGACGACGTGATTCCAATTCTTTTTGACGCAGTTCACGACGTGCTTTAGCTTCTTCTTGACGTAAAAGAATTTTTTCCAATGTTGAATGACGTTTTGATGAACAGTCAGAATGATGAGAATTTGTAGTTTTAGAATCATGCTCTAAATAATGCATATTTTTCACTTCATATTCATCATCTGTAAACTGAAATTTGAGCCAAAAAATAACCACGCACACACACAGTGAGATTGATAAGTTCATAGAATTATGTCATTGTTGTAATAGTGTGGCATTTTATGAGTTAAACAATTTAGTGGTGTCATTTTAAAATGTTTATCTATATAACATAAAATTATGTTAAACAAAACAAAGATTCTCTACACTAACCAGATACCATTAGCAACAACCTACTGTGGGAGAGAAACAAACTAGATTCCAACACAGGAAGAGATCAGAAAGAAGCGCTAGAGGTGGATAGGACACACATTAAGGAAAACACCCGACTGCGTCACAAGACACACCCTCGCTTGGAATCCTCAGAGCCAGGTAAGAAGAGGAAGACCAAAGAACACATTACGCCGAGAAACAGAGACATACATGAAGAGAATGGACACCGATTGGACAGAACTAGAAAGGAAGGGTTAGGACAGAGTAGGCTGAAGAATGCTGGTTGGTAGCCTATGCTCCATAAGGCGTACCAGGCGTAAGTAAGTAAGTAAACGAAGATTTATTAGAATTTCTTCATAAGCTAACATTCACTTATGGATTGACATGGATGAAAGATATCTGGAAGCTAAGGACACGATTCGATATCCTGAAAGTCATTGGTGTTTTTTGTATTTAAAGTAATCAATAATCACTGCCACGAAATATTAAACGTGGACAAAGTACCCGACTGATGCCCACTCGTTCCTAGTTTCTAGTACTTCACCATATGCCGCTAGTTTGTCATTTAAAAAATCACCTCACAATATGTAAATATTGATATTAAAGTACTAAATACAATAAAATTGGTATATTTAGTGTGCGGATAACGCTAAAAGCAAAGATATGCATTTCATACTTTTTTAAGGCTCATCAGATGAATGTGTCTCTATCCTAGTGTTGTGTCACCATTAAATTCAAATTCAGCACTTTTAAATTAAGGCTCTGACAAATTATCTTTAAAGATCAGGAGTTCACTTGACTACCAACTTATTCAACGGGTGGAAAAACTACATAGTGGTTTGTAATTGTCGGTTGTTGATATATGCTACGAGCAAATATAGTAATAAAAATTGATCAATCATGCCGAATTACAAGCAGTTACCCCAAAATGATGAATTCAGTTGATCATTAAATTAGGAATCTAACAACATTAAAATAATTTAATACAAAAATTACTTTTGCATTATAGGGTTGTGGAGATTGTTGAGTCACTTATTGAAATCATGAATCGATCAATGTTAGACTACCATTAGAAACCTGGAAGTACTGGAGTTCAACCCTGTTTGGGTGTGAAATGAGTGCTCACCGAAGACAGTATATGAGGTTGCGCAAGACCGTAATCGAAGTTAGACATCAACACCAATACCGGCGAGGCGTTCGTGCAAAACCGAAGGTCCTGGGTTCGAATCCTGCAAGGAACAGGACTCCTGGATGAGTCCCATACCAGGAAGAAACATCTGTCCAGTGCTTCCTGTTGGTGGTCCAACAATGATCGATGAACGATTTCAATGAGTAATTCAACAATCTCAACAACCCCATAATGAAGGTAACTTCTATTTCTACAATTGAAAAATATCTGGAACTCCAAACAACTTTAGACCAAAACCAAAATCAGGATTTTCAATACAAATGTCAAGACAGTTCTACTGTATGGAGCGGAAACTTGGCGAACTACAAAAGCCATCATCCAGAACATACAAGTGTTTATGAACAGTTGTCTACGCGAAATACTTCGGTTTCGTTGGCCAGACACCGTCAGCAACAACGTACTGTGGGGGAGAACAAACCAGATTCCAGTGGAGGAGGAAATCAGGAAGAAGCGGTGGAAGTAGATAGGACACACACTACGAAAAGCACCTAACTGCGTCACGAGACAAGCCCTCACATGGAACCCTGAAGGCAAAAGGAAAAGAGGAAGGCCAAGGAACACACTACGCCGAGAAATAGAGAAAGATATGAGAGGAATGAACAAACACTGGACAGAACTGGAGAGGGAAGCCCAGGACAGAGTTGGTTGGAGAAAACTGATGGGCGGCCTATGCTCCATTTGGGGTAACAGGCGTAAGTAAATAAGTAAGTAATGGGGTTATGGAGACAGCGGACTTTTCGAAATCACGAATAAATCAATGCTAGACCGCCGAAGATGAGGTTGCGCAAAACCGAAGGTCGTAGGTTCGAATCCTGCCAGTTTCAGGAGTCGTGGATGCACATTGCTGATGAGTCCCATATTGGAACGAAATGGCCCTCCAGGTTTTTAATGTTTGTCTAACATTTAACGTAAATATATCAAAATCTGAGGCAGTATTTAGATCAATCTGTAATCTAGTTTATTAATCGGTACGAAGTAGACGGATAAATCATATGAACAGTATTCAAATAAATGAGACAGTTGGAGGGAATGAAAAAGTTAATAAGTGCACGAAACCTACATTTAGAACGAGGCATAAATAATAATATCGGGCGGGATAGACTGATTCAGCTCTTGTAAAGCAAATAGAGAGTTCAATTCTACAACTAGAGCAGCTAATATCGAGAATATGCAGAACAAGAATTAAACATTCCACATCAAACGATCCACATCCGAGAACACGCCATTAAAAGCATTGACCTAACAAACAAATCCTGTGTATCGTTTCATCAAAATAACTAATACGTCAAGAAATCTGCTGTAATCAGTGTACGACTGTCGATTAGAAATATTATGTGAAGTCTGATCATCAAATGGTAGAGGAAATTTGCAGCTCTGATGGATGATTTGAGTGGACTTTCAATCTCTGAGCTGGATTTTTTGGTTGTGGAGCTTTCATTTTAGACATCCGCCTGAAATTTATGCTAATGATGATGTTCAAAAGAACACTGAAAGCTCCACCACCGAAACATCCAACTCAAAAAGCGACAAAATTCCACCTTAACCATTCTGATTACATTGTGGTGCTAGCTACTTATAAGTATTATATGACGTGAGTGTGAACGTAATGTCTGGTAGCAGAAGATGGGGGAAGATCAAGAAAGGAAGAGTTAGAAAACAATGGAATTTGTATGAAACGCATGAATAGTGACAATGGATTGATGTTTTGCAACAGGAACAACAGTCCAGTTCGATATGATGAACTGATATTTTGCAAATGAACAATTTCCGATATGGTTTTCCAATTTTACTGATTAACTCTGTAATTTTCGTTAAATATAATTCGGTTGCCCCACCTGTGTTCTCATTCACTACAACATGAGATATGTTAATATTCTAATTTACTGTACTTCAAATACTTAAAACTAAAAAAATAACTGAATTCGAAACGTATTACACTAAGAAGTATCGATTTTTCGACGGACTGACTAACTGACTGACTGTTAAAGTGTTTTTTTTGCAAATCTTCTCACAACTTACATCATTTCCCCAATTGTTAATTTGATAAAGATGATCCCATTCTCGTTTAATTTCTTTTCGACTAGGAGTAATAATGATTGGCTCGTAATCATCATCAATGGCATTTTCGAAATTTTCATTGTTCAATGTTTTTTTAATCATCCATTCATTTAATAAACAACGAGCTTCTGCATAAACTAAAACAACAACAAAAAATCAAGAAAAATTAAATTTAATGCATTTAAAAAGAACACTGCAATGGAATGTAATAGGGAAAATTTACCATCATAAGTATTCAATAGATTAGTCGATTGATTGAAATGTTTAAAATACATTTTCTGCTGATGATGATGAGGATGATGATGAGGAAGATTCTGCTGAGAGAGAAAGAGAGAGAGAGATAATTGACACAGTGAGCACGTGAATCTACTCTCTTTCCCCTCCTCCGTTTTTTCTTTCTTTTCCTTTTTCTTTTTTTTTTTTTCCTTCTTCCTTCGTTTCTTGTTTTTTCCTTTTTTCCCTTCTTCTACTCTTTTTTCTTTTTTTCTTTTTTCTTTTTTCTTGTTGTTGAGAGAGATTCACGTGCTCACTGTGTCAATTATCTCTCTCTCTCTTTCTCTCTCAGCAGAATCTTCCTCATCATCATCCTCATCATCATCAGCAGAAAATGTATTTTTAAACATTTCAATCAATCGACTAATCTATTGAATACTTATGATGGTAAATTTTCCCTATTACATTCCATTGCAGTGTTCTTTTTAAATGCATTAAATTTAATTTTTCTTGATTTTTTGTTGTTGTTTTAGTTTATGCAGAAGCTCGTTGTTTATTAAATGAATGGATGATTAAAAAACATTGAACAATGAAAATTTCGAAAATGTCATTGATGATGATTACGAGCCAATCATTATTACTCCTAGTCGAAAAGAAATTAAACGAGAATGGGATCATCTTTATCAAATTAACAATTGGGGAAATGATGTAAGTTGTGAGAAGATTTGCAAAAAAAACACTTTAACAGTCAGTCAGTAGTCAGTCCGTCGAAAAATCGATACTTCTTAGTGTAATACGTTTCGAATTCAGTTATTTTTTTAGTTTTAAGTATTTGAAGTACAGTAAATTAGAATATTAACATATCTCATGTTGTAGTGAATGAGAACACAGGTGGGGCAACCGAATTATATTTAACGAAAATTACAGAGTTAATCAGTAAAATTGGAAAACCATATCGGAAATTGTTCATTTGCAAAATATCAGTTCATCATATCGAACTGGACTGTTGTTCCTGTTGCAAAACATCAATCCATTGTCACTATTCATGCGTTTCATACAAATTCCATTGTTTTTCTAACTCTTCCTTCTTGATCTTCCCCCATCTTCTGCTACCAGACTTTACTTTGACACTCACGTCATATACTACTTATAAGTAGCTAGCACCACAATGTAATCAGAATGGTTAAGGTGGAATTTTGTCGCTTTTTGAGTTGGATGTTTCGGTGGTGGAGCTTTCAGTGTTCTTTTGAACATCATCATTAGCATAAATTTCAGGTGGATGTCTAAAATGAAAGCTCCACAACGAAAAAATCCAGCTCAGAGATTGAAAGTCCATCTGAGCTGCAAATTTCCTCTACCATTTCATGATCAGACTTCACATAATATTTCTAATCGATAGTCGTACACTGATTACAGCAGATTTCTTGACGTATTAGTTATTTGATGAAACGATACACAGGATTTGTTTGTTAGGTCAATGCTTTTAATGGCGTGTTCTCGGATGTGGATCGTTTGATGTGGAATGTTTAATTCTTGTTCTGCATATTCTCGATATTAGCTGCTCTAGTTGTAGAATTGAACTCTCTATTTGCTTTACAAGAGCTGAATCAGTCTATCCCGCCCGATATTATTATTTATGCCTCGTTCTAAATGTAGGTTTCGTGCACTTATTAACTTTTTCATTCCCTCCAACTGTCTCATTTATTTGAATACTGTTCATATGATTTATCCGTCTACTTCGTACCGATTAATAAACTAGATTACAGATTGATCTAAATACTGCCTCAGATTTTGATATATTTACGTTAAATGTTAGACAAACATTAAAAACCTGGAGGGCCATTTCGTTCCAATATGGGACTCATCAGCAATGTGCATCCACGACTCCTGAAACTGGCAGGATTCGAACCTACGACCTTCGGTTTTGCGCAACCTCATCTTCGGCGGTCTAGCATTGATTTATTCGTGATTTCGAAAAGTCCGCTGTCTCCATAACCCCATTACTTACTTATTTACTTACGCCTGTTACCCCCTATGGAGCATAGGCCGATCTTCAGTTTTCTCCAACCAACTCTGTCCTGGGCTTCCCTCTCCAGTTCTGTTCAGTGTTTGTTCATTCCTCTCATATCTTTCTCTATTTCTCGGCGTAATGTGTTCCTTGGCCTTCCTCTTTTCCTTTTGCCTTCAGGGTTCCATGTGAGGGCCTGTCTTGTGACGCAGTTAGGTGCTTTTTCGTAGTGTGTGTCCTGTCTACTTCTAGTGCTTCTTCCGGATTTCCTCCTACACTGAAATCTGGTTTGTTCACTCCCACAGTACGTTGTTGCTGACGGTGTCTGGCCAACGACTCCGAAGTATTTCGCGTAGACAACTGTTCATAAACACTTGTATGTTCTGGATGATGGCTTTTGTAGTTCGCCAAGTTTCCGCTCCATACAGTAGAACTGTCTTGACATTTGTATTGAAAATCCTGATTTTGGTTTTGGTCTAAAGTTGTTTGGAGTTCCAGATATTTTTCAATTGTAGAAATAGAAGTTACCTTCATTATGGGGTTGTTGAGATTGTCGAGCTACTCATCATTGAAATCGTTAATCGATCATTGTTGGACCACCAACAGGAAGCACTGAACAGATGTTTCGTTCTGGCATGGAACTCATCCATGAGTCCTGTTCCTTGCAGGATTCGAACCCAGGACCTTCGGTTTTGCACGAACGCCTCGCCGGTATTGGTGTTGATGTCTAACTTCGATTACGGTCTTGCGCAACCTCATATACTGTCTTCGGTGAGCACTCATTTCACACCCAAACAGGGTTGAACTCCAGTACTTCCAGGTTTCTAATGGTAGTCTAACATTGATCGATTCATGATTTCAATAAGTGACTCAACAATCTCCACAACCCTATAATGCAAAAGTAATTTTTGTATTAAATTTTTTTAATGTTGTTACATTCCTAATTTAATGATCAACTGAATTCATCATTTTGGGGTAACTGCTTGTAATTCGGCATGATTGATCAATTTTTATTACTATATTTGCTCGTAGCATATATCAACAACCGACAATTACAAACCACTATGTAGTTTTTCCACCCGTTGAATAAGTTGGTAGTCAAGTGAACTCCTGATCTTTAAAGATAATTTGTCAGAGCCTTAATTTAAAAGTGCTGAATTTGAATTTAATGGTGACACAACACTAGGATAGAGACAAATTCATCTGATGAGCCTTAAATAGGACGACATACATATCTTTGCTTTTAGCGTTATCCGCACACTAAATATACCAATTTTATTGTATTTAGTACTTTAATATCAATATTTACATATTGTGAGGTGATTTTTTAAATGACAAACTAGCGGCATATGGTGAAGTACTAGAAACTAGGAACGAGTGGGCATCAGTCGGGTACTTTGTCCACGTTTAATATTTCGTGGCAGTGATTATTGATTACTTTAAATACAAAAAACACCAATGACTTTCAGGATATCGAATCGTGTCCTTAGCTTCCAGATATCTTTCATCCATGTCAATCCATAAGTGAATGTTAGCTTATGAAGAAATTCTAATAAATCTTCGTTTACTTACTTACTTACGCCTGGTACGCCTTATGGAGCATAGGCTACCAACCAGCATTCTTCAGCCTACTCTGTCCTAACCCTTCCTTTCTAGTTCTGTCCAATCGGTGTCCATTCTCTTCATGTATGTCTCTGTTTCTCGGCGTAATGTGTTCTTTGGTCTTCCTCTTCTTACCTGGCTCTGAGGATTCCAAGCGAGGGTGTGTCTTGTGACGCAGTCGGGTGTTTTCCTTAATGTGTGTCCTATCCACCTCTAGCGCTTCTTTCTGATCTCTTCCTGTGTTGGAATCTAGTTTGTTTCTCTCCCACAGTAGGTTGTTGCTAATGGTATCTGGTTAGTGTAGAGAATCTTTGTTTTGTTTAACATAATTTTATGTTATATAGATAAACATTTTAAAATGACACCACTAAATTGTTTAACTCATAAAATGCCACACTATTACAACAATGACATAATTCTATGAACTTATCAATCTCACTGTGTGTGTGCGTGGTTATTTTTTGGCTCAAATTTCAGTTTACAGATGATGAATATGAAGTGAAAAATATGCATTATTTAGAGCATGATTCTAAAACTACAAATTCTCATCATTCTGACTGTTCATCAAAACGTCATTCAACATTGGAAAAAATTCTTTTACGTCAAGAAGAAGCTAAAGCACGTCGTGAACTGCGTCAAAAAGAATTGGAATCACGTCGTCTACGTGAAGCGAATGATCGTCAAATGAAAGCACAAATTTTATACAAAGCAAAACAAGTAGATATGATTTTTCTACCGTAATTATTTTGTACAGATCATTCATTCAACTAAATAATTTGAATGTTTCTACTACGGTGCATGTGTGTGTTTAGAGTTATAAATTGATTGATTTGTTTCCTGCTACTCTTCATAATGCTTGATTCATAATCATATGTTATACGTTTATAAATCGTCAACATGTTCAGATTTTAAAAGATCGTTTTTGTTACAGATTGACATGAAGTGAGATGGTGAAGAAAATTTGTAGCTCAGGTGGAAGATTGTGGTGGTGTTTAGTTCTCTGAGCTGGTTGTTTTGGTTGTGGAGCTTTCTTTGTTCGTCTGCTGAACAATATCATCAGCACAAATTTCAGATAGAAGTGAAGCATTCGAATTTTTCCATGTCTGACTTGTAGCTTGTTCTGCTAACCTCGATATTGATTGGTTGTTGTTGACCTTAAACCTGTCGTTGTTTGCACCTTTGTTTTGATGATATCTCCCTTTTGATCTGTTTCTTGATTCTATGTCTCCTGTGATTTTTCTGATTGGTTGATAAATTGGGTCAGTGTCGATGCGTTTGTTGATTGCTGATTGACCTGAGTGCTAAGCTTCTAAGAATTCCCTAGTGTTCTTTGTCCTCCCCCTATGCAGTATTTCCACATTGTCCCATTCGAATGTATGTCCATTGTTGTCGGTGTGTATTGATATAAGTGAAGCTTTGTCGTGGCGTTTGGCTGCTAAGTGATGTCCACGTAAAAGGAGCTGAAGAGGCCGTCCACTTTGTCCTATGTAGTGTTTTTCACAGTCTGAGCAATCTATTTTGTATATGATATTTGGTTTTTCTTCATTTGTCATTTTGTCCTTTGGTCTACATAGGACTGATGAAGTGATTCTGTTGGTTTGTGTGCCACACCAATTCCGAATGGTCTCAGTAGTGGTGCTGTATGTTCCGATATGTCTTTTATGTATGGTGGGATGATCCGTTTATTGGTTCTTGTACTTGATTTCGCTTCTGTTGACGATTTCGGTTGATGTTTTTTGATGAAGTTGCGTGGATAGCCGTTCTTTTGGAAGATAGTCACCAGGTGTTTTTCCTCGTTTTCTAGTGCCTTATATGCACTGCTTATGTCTTCGCTCTTTTGAACAAGTTGTATGCAGTTGATTTTGTGGGTTCTTGGGTTGTTGCTACCGTAGTTGAGAATCGCGTCTGTGTGATTTGGCTTCCGAAATACTTGAGTCTACAGTTTCACTGAGTCAGTTCTGGTGATTAGCACATCCATGAATAATAGACTGTTGTTTGATTCCTTTTCCATTGTGAATTTCATGTCATCGAAGATGTTGTCGGTCGATTGTAGATGTTCCTTAGCCCGTTCCGTTTAATAATGACGAATGTGTCGTCTACATAGCGAACCCACATTTTTGGCTTGATCACTGGCAAAATCAACGCTTCTAGTCTTTGCATTACAGCTTCCGCAATGAGTCCTGATATTGGTAATCCCATTGGTGTTTGTTTTATTTGTTCGTAGACTCTTGTTGAATTGAAAATACGTTGTTAAGATTATGGAATAGTGGATCTCTGTTTCATTATAACATGAGACATGACATGTTGCATGATAAACACTGTGTTGATCTACTGTTATCCATGTTTCCGAATTCACTTAACTTGTGATATCGTATCGAGAGACTTCTTCATATATGACGTTGTAGAACTCTATTAGTTACACGTTTTGCATGAACTTTAGAGGTCTATCATAAAATCAGTCACTAGTGATCATCTATGAAAGTTCAGGATTCGATCGTGGGCGAGAACACAGGCACACAATGGGGATTGAGTCCTATTGTGGAATGTAACAAATTTCAGAAGCTCTCTGGCCTTCAGTAACTCTTGTACCAGTGCATTTGAGTGAAGAAAGTTATCGTCTAGTCAAATTAATTTTTAATGAGCTTTTTATCCCAATACTCTTAATCTATTTGTTTTAAGTTTTCTTGAATGCTTCTTCCTGATTTTAATGTATTTCCACTCAAGTTTCATTTTGTTTTATATAGGACTGTGATATGTTAGAGGACTAATTTTTAAAGAAAGTAGATTTTGATATCGTATTCACTTGTTCTACACCGATCTTCGATAAATATTTAGCATCACTTAGATAATAAAGACGAAATCAGGTTATTGAGTTTTTGGAATTTCACAGCAAAACCTAAGTGTTAGGGACGCCAGATCCCTAGGACTCACTAGATAAAGGTCCTCATTTTGAATTTTATGTTTTCACGCATGGGCTGATCAGTTGACCTAGAGATTACATTTCCCACCCGGAAAATCCTTGACCGTCATTGATGTGTTTGATGTGTTAATTTAGTACGCTATTTTTATGGCCCTCCCAAGGACGTTTCGATTATGTACAAATAAACTGGATTTGTGTGCGTGTCAACCTCGATTTCCAGGGTGCTTATAGAATACACTTACTACGTCTTGTCAAGACTTTTTCTACTACTTAGTGGGGCCTTGGGACGCTCGGATTAGAGTAGCCTATCGTGTCACTGGATCATTTGTCTTCGCTCTCGTTTACCGACTAAGGTGAACTCATAATAGTTTCAAGCATATCAATTGACGAGCATAACAATTTGGCGACGGGAATGGGATCACATGGACCCTCCGAGACTCAAATTATTATCCGAGCAGCTGCTAAACTAATGAAGATATTGATAGATAACAAGCTGCATCATTTGTGGTTTCTTACAGAGATTACAACCAAAGACGTTATCCACAAGTTAAACAACCAGCTTCGAGTAACATCGTATTCACTTGTTCTATACCAATTTCAAATTTTTGGAATCATTTAGATAATAATGACGAAATCAGGTTATGGAGTTTTTCTAATTATATAGCCAGACCTAAGAAACAACGTGGTTTTTTACGGAGATAACAACCAAAGACGTTATCAACATGTTAAACAATCAGCTTCGAGAAACAACTATCACTGTTTAATTAAAAATGTTCTAGTCGATATTTTGTGTCTTACAGTAAAGGAACTCATGATAAGAAAAGATTGATGCATCCCCTTCTCCCACACACACGCATACACACTCTATCTACATGTAAATGTACACATATTTATATCATTATATCATAAAATTCTCGAATGACTGTTTTTATTGCTGATTGTGTTTCATGTTGAAAAAAGGATGAAAAATTGAGGCAAGCAGAAGAGAAACGAGAAGAAGAATTAATTCATCAGGAGATGGTTCGAGTACGGAAAGAATTAGAACTAGAAAAACAAGCATCAATTAAAAACAAGTAGGTTGTGAAGATTAAATTTATTTGCAAAAACGTCATGATGATAACGTTATAACGAACAGTAATAAGGAATTCATGAAAGAAAAATTGGTCGAAACAACATAGAATATATTAAAATAAGAATAAACGAAAATTTAAAAGAGTCCAGGAACAAAAAAGCGAAAAAGAAAATAATTGCCTATAATCACGATGGATCAAAACAACGAAAAAAGACAAGCAAGAACGTGAAAACCAGAAAATAAAACAGATGATAAACTCAGATAGGTAAATAGTAAATAAAAAAAGGAAAAAAAAGAAACAGAAGAATTATTGGAAAAATTCATGCATAAAAACAATGAAAATTAAACAAAGCAAACAGGATAGCTAACAGAAAAATAAGAAAACAGAGCAGTGTAAGAAGTAACCGAAAGAAAATGAGGCGGAACCAGTTTTTCACCCGACTCCGATGCATCTGGAGTACATGAAACGAGATGATTATCGCCACAGAATTGTGTGACTGGTTGTGCGCTGTGGCGACACTGTTGTTAGGCGTTATGTATTGACTGATCTGTTGAAGAGTGGGTATTGGAGCGGAGCGGAGCATTCGACGGGTCGGTGGGAGTGATGATGCGACTCTCCGTCTCCGTACACCAGTTCGTCTACACAAACACTTGACAGATATTCGCAGACACACACGACACAAGAGGAATGTGTAAGGACGGGCTTTGATGAGACTTGGAGGTAAGTCAGAGTCGAAGTGGTCTGCATTGACCACGTAAGATGCCGACATCAGCGATCACAGGCTCCGTGACGGATCGCCATCAGGTTGTCATCTGATCACTATGAATCATTGGCGAGTGATGTTCTGTGTGGACCAGCATTAGTGCATCAGATGAGTGAGTGGAATGTATGCGCTAATCTGAACTAGTCATGTGAGCAGTTGTTCCCGGATGGCTTGTGTTGGAGCGTGACAACTGTTTGGAGAAGTACGCCACACGTGACGATGATGAGATATCAGTCTGCCTGTGTATTGGTCAGTTCGGTGTGACGCGATTCTCTTCGAATTCGCTCATGTCTGTGGGACACGGGATTTGAAGTGTGTTATTATTCTACGGTTACTGCTAGTAATCTGGATGGTGGACGATGGTAGTGAAATGGTTTAGGCAGTGCCCCAGTATATTCGTACTTGTGGAAATTGACGAGATCGGCATGTCAAATAGATACGTGTAGGTATATATATGGTATAAATATGAATATATACATGTATATGTATATATGTACATATAACTATATACCTTCATATGTATATATTTAGATATGTAGATACGGATTTATAAAGTGCATGCACAATGAATTTTGTGTAATTGATCTAGGAGAGAGCGAAGTGTGAGAGTGTTTGGTTGATTAGAATATTGAATGTGTTGGTGTGATTTGGAGGTGTTAGCAGTAAGTGTGGATAGGTTGATGTAATTTGAGAATGTGCGCGATCCTCATGTGTCGTACTAGTAATGTAGTAGTGGGAGTCGTAGTCGTAGTCGCACTGTTTGTTGTTGATGTGAAAATGTAGTGTTTGAGAGAGTGGATGTATTGTGAGTTGTCGGATGTTGAGTGTTTGTGTTTGAGTTTGAGGTGTGTGTGTGTGTGTGTGTGTGTGTGCGTGTGCGTGAGTGAGTGTGGATGTGGATGGAGATGGTTTGTGTAGGATGTTTGTGAATAGTGTTGTGATGAGGTGAGTGTAGGAGGCCGACGGGGAGGCCTCCATAGCTCAGTGGTTAGAGCACTGGTCTAGTAAACCAGGGGTCGGGAGTTCAATTCTCCCTGGAGGCAGAGTGTTCACACTCGCTTCGAATTGAGATCATGTTCGAGTGGTGTGACTTTTATGAACTGTCATCATCACTGATCATGAACCATGACGAAACACCGACTCGTGCGTGTTCCACTCGACACTCACAAGTTCGCGTGCAAGTCAGCATGTACTCGGAACACTGATGCTGACGATATGTCCACCTGTCAACAGCACTGTGGTCAGTTGAATTCATTGGAAATCATCGAGGCGGTCTGGTTGTTTGACTAATCCTAACACGAACTCACCGAAACGCGAAGCGTTGGATGTTGAGCGATGCAGCGAGAGAGGAGCGAATCACGCGAAACCTGTTTTTCACCCGACTCCGATGCATCTGGAGTACATGAAACGAGATGATTATCGCCACAGAATTGTGTGACTGGTTGTGCGCTGTGGCGACACTGTTGTTAGGCGTTATGTATTGACTGATCTGTTGAAGAGTGGGTATTGGAGCGGAGCGGAGCATTCGACGGGTCGGTGGGAGTGATGATGCGACTCTCCGTCTCCGTACACCAGTTCGTCTACACAAACACTTGACAGATATTCGCAGACACACACGACACAAGAGGAATGTGTAAGGACGGGCTTTGATGAGACTTGGAGGTAAGTCAGAGTCGAAGTGGTCTGCATTGACCACGTAAGATGCCGACATCAGCGATCACAGGCTCCGTGACGGATCGCCATCAGGTCGTCATCTGATCACTATGAATCATTGGCGAGTGATGTTCTGTGTGGACCAGCATTAGTGCATCAGATGAGTGAGTGGAATGTATGCGCTAATCTGAACTAGTCCTGTGAGCAGTTGTTCCCGGATGGCTTGTGTTGGAGCGTGACAACTGTTTAGAGAAGTACGCCACACGTGACGATGATGAGATATCAGTCTGCCTGTGTATTGGTCAGTTCGGTGTGACGCGATTCTCTTCGAATTCGCTCATGTCTGTGGGACACGGGATTTGAAGTGTGTTATTATTCTACGGTTACTGCTAGTAATCTGGATGGTGGACGATGGTAGTGAAATGGTTTAGGCAGTGCCCCAGTATATTCGTACTTGTGGAAATTGACGAGATCGGCATGTCAAATAGATACGTGTAGGTATATATATGGTATATATATGAATATATACATGTATATGTATATATGTACATATAACTATATACCTTCATATGTATATATTTAGATATGTAGATACGGATTTATAAAGTGCATGCACAATGAATTTTGTGTAATTGATCTAGGAGAGAGCGAAGTGTGAGAGTGTTTGGTTGATTAGAATATTGAATGTGTTGGTGTGATTTGGAGGTGTTAGCAGTAAGTGTGGATAGGTTGATGTAATTTGAGAATGTGCGCGATCCTCATGTGTCGTACTAGTAATGTAGTAGTGGGAGTCGTAGTCGTAGTCGCACTGTTTGTTGTTGATGTGAAAATGTAGTGTTTGAGAGAGTGGATGTATTGTGAGTTGTCGGATGTTGAGTGTTTGTGTTTGAGTTTGAGGTGTGTGTGTGTGTGTGTGTGTGCGTGTGCGTGAGTGAGTGAGTGTGGATGTGGATGGAGATGGTTTGTGTAGGATGTTTGTGAATAGTGTTGTGATGAGGTGAGTGTAGGAGGCCGACGGGCAGGCCTCCATAGCTCAGTGGTTAGAGCACTGGTCTAGTAAACCAGGGGTCGGGAGTTCAATTCTCCCTGGAGGCAGAGTGTTCACACTCGCTTCGAATTGAGATCATGTTCGAGTGGTGTGACTTTTATGAACTGTCATCACTGATCATGAACCATGACGAAACACCGACTCGTGCGTGTTCCACTCGACACTCACAAGTTCGCGTGCAAGTCAGCATGTACTCGGAACACTGATGCTGACGATATGTCCACCTGTCAACAGCACTGTGGTCAGTTGAATTCATTGGAAATCATCGAGGCGGTCTGGTTGTTTGACTAATCCTAACACGAACTCACCGAAACGCGAAGCGTTGGATGTTGAGCGATGCAGCGAGAGAGGAGCGAATCACGCGAAACCTGTTTTTCACCCGACTCCGATGCATCTGGAGTACATGAAACGAGATGATTATCGCCACAGAATTGTGTGACTGGTTGTGCGCTGTGGCGACACTGTTGTTAGGCGTTATGTATTGACTGATCTGTTGAAGAGTGGGTATTGGAGCGGAGCGGAGCATTCGACGGGTCGGTGGGAGTGATGATGCGACTCTCCGTCTCCGTACACCAGTTCGTCTACACAAACACTTGACAGATATTCGCAGACACACACGACACAAGAGGAATGTGTAAGGACGGGCTTTGATGAGACTTGGAGGTAAGTCAGAGTCGAAGTGGTCTGCATTGACCACGTAAGATGCCGACATCAGCGATCACAGGCTCCGTGACGGATCGCCATCAGGTTGTCATCTGATCACTATGAATCATTGGCGATTGATGTTCTGTGTGGACCAGCATTAGTGCATCAGATGAGTGAGTGGAATGTATGCGCTAATCTGAACTAGTCCTGTGAGCAGTTGTTCCCGGATGGCTTGTGTTGGAGCGTGACAACTGTTTGGAGAAGTACGCCACACGTGACGATGATGAGATATCAGTCTGCCTGTGTATTGGTCAGTTCGGTGTGACGCGATTCTCTTCGAATTCGCTCATGTCTGTGGGACACGGGATTTGAAGTGTGTTATTATTCTACGGTTACTGCTAGTAATCTGGATGGTGGACGATGGTAGTGAAATGGTTTAGGCAGTGCCCCAGTATATTCGTACTTGTGGAAATTGACGAGATCGGCATGTCAAATAGATACGTGTAGGTATATATATGGTATATATATGAATATATACATGTATATGTATATATGTACATATAACTATATACCTTCATATGTATATATTTAGATATGTAGATACGGATTTATAAAGTGCATGCACAATGAATTTTGTGTAATTGATCTAGGAGAGAGCGAAGTGTGAGAGTGTTTGGTTGATGAGAATATTGAATGTGTTGGTGTGATTTGGAGGTGTTAGCAGTAAGTGTGGATAGGTTGATGTAATTTGAGAATGTGCGCGATCCTCATGTGTCGTACTAGTAATGTAGTAGTGGGAGTCGTAGTCGTAGTCGCACTGTTTGTTGTTGATGTGAAAATGTAGTGTTTGAGAGAGTGGATGTATTGTGAGTTGTCGGATGTTGAGTGTTTGTGTGTGTGTGTGTGTGTGTGTGTGTGTGTGTGCGTGAGTGAGTGTGGATGTGGATGGAGATGGTTTGTGTAGGATGTTTGTGAATAGTGTTGTGATGAGGTGAGTGTAGGAGGCCGACGGGCAGGCCTCCATAGCTCAGTGGTTAGAGCACTGGTCTAGTAAACCAGGGGTCGGGAGTTCAATTCTCCCTGGAGGCAGAGTGTTCACACTCGCTTCGAATTGAGATCATGTTCGAGTGGTGTGACTTTTATGAACTGTCATCATCACTGATCATGAACCATGACGAAACACCGACTCGTGCGTGTTCCACTCGACACTCACAAGTTCGCGTGCAAGTCAGCATGTACTCGGAACACTGATGCTGACGATATGTCCACCTGTCAACAGCACTGTGGTCAGTTGAATTCATTGGAAATCATCGAGGCGGTCTGGTTGTTTGACTAATCCTAACACGAACTCACCGAAACGCGAAGCGTTGGGTGTTGAGCGATGCAGCGAGAGAGGAGCGAATCACGCGAAACCTGTTTTTCACTCGACTCCGATGCATCTGGAGTACATGAAACGAGATGATTATCTCCACAGAATTGTGTGACTGGTTGTGCGCTGTGGCGACACTGTTGTTAGGCGTTAGGTATTGACTGATCTGTTGAAGAGTGGGTATTGGAGCGGAGCGGAGCATTGGACGGGTCGGTGGGAGTGATGATGCGACTCTCCGTCTCCGTACACCAGTTCGTCTACACAAACACTTGACAGATATTCGCAGACACACAAGACACAAGAGGAATGTGTAAGGACGGGCTTTGATGAGACTTGGAGGTAAGTCAGAGTCGAAGTGGTCTGCATTGACCACGTAGGATGCTGACATCAGCGATCACAGACTCCGTGACACATCGCCATCAGGTCGTCATCTGATCACTATGAATCATTGGCGAGTGATGTTCTGTGTGGACCAGCATTAGTGCATCAGATGAGTGAGTGGAATGTATGCGCTAATCTGAACTAGTCATGTGAGCAGTTGTTCCCGGATGGCTTGTGTTGGAGCGTGACAACTGTTTGGAGAAGCACGCCACACGTGACGATGATGAGATATCAGTCTGCCTGTGTATTGGTCAGTTCGGTGTGACGCGATTCTCTTCGAATTCGCTCATGTCTGTGGGACACGGGATTTGAAGTGTGTTATTATTCTACGGTTACTGCTAGTAATCTGGATGGTGGACGATGGTAGTGAAACGGTTTAGGCGGTGTCCCAGTATATTCGTACTTGTGGAAATTGACGAGATCGGCATGTCAAATAGATACGTGTAAGTATATTTATAAAGTGCGTGCACAATGAATTTTGTGTAATTGATGTAGGAGAGAGCGAAGTGTGAGAGTGTTTGCTTGATTAGAATATTGAATGTGTTGGTGTGATTTTGAGGTGTTAGCAGTAAGTGTGGATAGGTTGATGTTATTTGAGAATGTGCGCGATCCTCATGTGTCGTACTAGTGATGTAGTAGTCGGAGTCGTAGTCGCACTGTTTGTTGTTGATGTGAAAATGTAGTGTTTGAGAGAGTGGATGTAGTGTGAGTTGTTGGATGTTGAGTGTTTGTGTTTGTGTTTGAGGTGTGTGTGTGTGTGTGTGTGTGTGCGTGAGTGAGTGAGTGAGTGTGGATGTTGATGGAGATGGTTTGTGTAGGATTTTTGTGAATAGTGTTGTGATGAGGTGAGTGTAGGAGGCCGACGGGCAGGCCTCCATAGCTCAGTGGTTAGAGCACTGGTCTAGTAAACCAGGGGTCGGGAGTTCAATTCTCCCTGGAGGCAGAGTGTTCACACTCGCTTCGAATTGAGATCATGTTCGAGTGGTGTGACTTTTATGAACTGTCATCACTGATCATGAACCATGACGAAACACCGACTCGTGCGTGTTCCACTCGACACTCACAAGTTCGCGTGCAAGTCAGCATGTACTCGGAACACTGATGCTGACGATATTTCCACCTGTCAACAGCACTGTGGTCAGTTGAATTCAATGGAAACCATCGAGGCGGTCTGGTTGTTTGACTAATCCTAACACGAACTCACCGAAACGCGAAGCGTCGGGTGTTGAGCGATGCAGCGAGAGAGGAGCGAATCACGCGAAACCTGTTTTTCACTCGACTCCGATGCATCTGGAGTACATGAAACGAGATGATTATCTCCACAGAATTGTGTGACTGGTTGTGCGCTGTGGCGACACTGTTGTTAGGCGTTAGGTATTGACTGATCTGTTGAAGAGTGGGTATTGGAGCGGAGCGGAGCGGAGCATTGGACGGGTCGGTGGGAGTGATGATGCGACTCTCCGTCTCCGTACACCAGTTCGTCTACACAAACACTTGACAGATATTCGCAGACACACAAGACACAAGAGGAATGTGTAAGGACGGGCTTTGATGAGACTTGGAGGTAAGTCAGAGTCGAAGTGGTCTGCATTGACCACGTAGGATGCTGACATCAGCGATCACAGACTCCGTGACACATCGCCATCAGGTCGTCATCTGATCACTATGAATCATTGGCGAGTGATGTTCTGTGTGGACCAGCATTAGTGCATCAGATGAGTGAGTGGAATGTATGCGCTAATCTGAACTAGTCATGTGAGCAGTTGTTCCCGGATGGCTTGTGTTGGAGCGTGACAACTGTTTGGAGAAGCACGCCACACGTGACGATGATGAGATATCAGTCTGCCTGTGTATTGGTCAGTTCGGTGTGACGCGATTCTCTTCGAATTCGCTCATGTCTGTGGGACACGGGATTTGAAGTGTGTTATTATTCTACGGTTACTGCTAGTAATCTGGATGGTGGACGATGGTAGTGAAACGGTTTAGGCAGTGCCCCAGTATATTCGTACTTGTGGAAATTGACGAGATCGGCATGTCAAATAGATACGTGTAGGTATATATATGGTATATATATGAATATATACATGTATATGTATATATGTACATATAACTATATACCTTCATATGTATATATTTAGATATGTAGATACGGATTTATAAAGTGCATGCACAATGAATTTTGTGTAATTGATCTAGGAGAGAGCGAAGTGTGAGAGTGTTTGGTTGATTAGAATATTGAATGTGTTGGTGTGATTTGGAGGTGTTAGCAGTAAGTGTGGATAGGTTGATGTAATTTGAGAATGTGCGCGATCCTCATGTGTCGTACTAGTAATGTAGTAGTGGGAGTCGTAGTCGTAGTCGCACTGTTTGTTGTTGATGTGAAAATGTAGTGTTTGAGAGAGTGGATGTATTGTGAGTTGTCGGATGTTGAGTGTTTGTGTTTGTGTTTGAGGTGTGTGTGTGTGTGTGTGTGCGTGTGCGTGAGTGAGTGAGTGTGGATGTGGATGGAGATGGTTTGTGTAGGATGTTTGTGAATAGTGTTGTGATGAGGTGAGTGTAGGAGGCCGACGGGCAGGCCTCCATAGCTCAGTGGTTAGAGCACTGGTCTAGTAAACCAGGGGTCGGGAGTTCAATTCTCCCTGGAGGCAGAGTGTTCACACTCGCTTCGAATTGAGATCATGTTCGAGTGGTGTGACTTTTATGAACTGTCATCACTGATCATGAACCATGACGAAACACCGACTCGTGCGTGTTCCACTCGACACTCACAAGTTCGCGTGCAAGTCAGCATGTACTCGGAACACTGATGCTGACGATATGTCCACCTGTCAACAGCACTGTGGTCAGTTGAATTCATTGGAAATCATCGAGGCGGTCTGGTTGTTTGACTAATCCTAACACGAACTCACCGAAACGCGAAGCGTTGGATGTTGAGCGATGCAGCGAGAGAGGAGCGAATCACGCGAAACCTGTTTTTCACCCGACTCCGATGCATCTGGAGTACATGAAACGAGATGATTATCGCCACAGAATTGTGTGACTGGTTGTGCGCTGTGGCGACACTGTTGTTAGGCGTTATGTATTGACTGATCTGTTGAAGAGTGGGTATTGGAGCGGAGCGGAGCATTCGACGGGTCGGTGGGAGTGATGATGCGACTCTCCGTCTCCGTACACCAGTTCGTCTACACAAACACTTGACAGATATTCGCAGACACACACGACACAAGAGGAATGTGTAAGGACGGGCTTTGATGAGACTTGGAGGTAAGTCAGAGTCGAAGTGGTCTGCATTGACCACGTAAGATGCCGACATCAGCGATCACAGGCTCCGTGACGGATCGCCATCAGGTTGTCATCTGATCACTATGAATCATTGGCGATTGATGTTCTGTGTGGACCAGCATTAGTGCATCAGATGAGTGAGTGGAATGTATGCGCTAATCTGAACTAGTCCTGTGAGCAGTTGTTCCCGGATGGCTTGTGTTGGAGCGTGACAACTGTTTGGAGAAGTACGCCACACGTGACGATGATGAGATATCAGTCTGCCTGTGTATTGGTCAGTTCGGTGTGACGCGATTCTCTTCGAATTCGCTCATGTCTGTGGGACACGGGATTTGAAGTGTGTTATTATTCTACGGTTACTGCTAGTAATCTGGATGGTGGACGATGGTAGTGAAATGGTTTAGGCAGTGCCCCAGTATATTCGTACTTGTGGAAATTGACGAGATCGGCATGTCAAATAGATACGTGTAGGTATATATATGGTATATATATGAATATATACATGTATATGTATATATGTACATATAACTATATACCTTCATATGTATATATTTAGATATGTAGATACGGATTTATAAAGTGCATGCACAATGAATTTTGTGTAATTGATCTAGGAGAGAGCGAAGTGTGAGAGTGTTTGGTTGATTAGAATATTGAATGTGTTGGTGTGATTTGGAGGTGTTAGCAGTAAGTGTGGATAGGTTGATGTAATTTGAGAATGTGCGCGATCCTCATGTGTCGTACTAGTAATGTAGTAGTCGGAGTCGTAGTCGTAGTCGCACTGTTTGTTGTTGATGTGAAAATGTAGTGTTTGAGAGAGTGGATGTAGTGTGAGTTGTCGGATGTTGAGTGTTTGTGTTTGTGTTTGAGGTGTGTGTGTGTGTGTGTGTGCGTGTGCGTGAGTGAGTGTGGATGTGGATGGAGATGGTTTGTGTAGGATGTTTGTGAATAGTGTTGTGATGAGGTGAGTGTAGGAGGCCGACGGGCAGGCCTCCATAGCTCAGTGGTTAGAGCACTGGTCTAGTAAACCAGGGGTCGGGAGTTCAATTCTCCCTGGAGGCAGAGTGTTCACACTCGCTTCGAATTGAGATCATGTTCGAGTGGTGTGACTTTTATGAACTGTCATCACTGATCATGAACCATGACGAAACACCGACTCGTGCGTGTTCCACTCGACACTCACAAGTTCGCGTGCAAGTCAGCATGTACTCGGAACACTGATGCTGACGATATGTCCACCTGTCAACAGCACTGTGGTCAGTTGAATTCATTGGAAATCATCGAGGCGGTCTGGTTGTTTGACTAATCCTAACACGAACTCACCGAAACGCGAAGCGTTGGATGTTGAGCGATGCAGCGAGAGAGGAGCGAATCACGCGAAACCTGTTTTTCACCCGACTCCGATGCATCTGGAGTACATGAAACGAGATGATTATCGCCACAGAATTGTGTGACTGGTTGTGCGCTGTGGCGACACTGTTGTTAGGCGTTAGGTATTGACTGATCTGTTGAAGAGTGGGTATTGGAGCGGAGCGGAGCATTCGACGGGTCGGTGGGAGTGATGATGCGACTCTCCGTCTCCGTACACCAGTTCGTCTACACAAACACTTGACAGATATTCGCAGACACACACGACACAAGAGGAATGTGTAAGGACGGGCTTTGATGAGACTTGGAGGTAAGTCAGAGTCGAAGTGGTCTGCATTGACCACGTAAGATGCCGACATCAGCGATCACAGGCTCCGTGACGGATCGCCATCAGGTTGTCATCTGATCACTATGAATCATTGGCGATTGATGTTCTGTGTGGACCAGCATTAGTGCATCAGATGAGTGAGTGGAATGTATGCGCTAATCTGAACTAGTCCTGTGAGCAGTTGTTCCCGGATGGCTTGTGTTGGAGCGTGACAACTGTTTGGAGAAGTACGCCACATGTGACGATGATGAGATATCAGTCTGCCTGTGTATTGGTCAGTTCGGTGTGACGCGATTCTCTTCGAATTCGCTCATGTCTGTGGGACACGGGATTTGAAGTGTGTTATTATTCTACGGTTACTGCTAGTAATCTGGATGGTGGACGATGGTAGTGAAATGGTTTAGGCAGTGCCCCAGTATATTCGTACTTGTGGAAATTGACGAGATCGGCATGTCAAATAGATACGTGTAGGTATATATATGGTATAAATATGAATATATACATGTATATGTATATATGTACATATAACTATATACCTTCATATGTATATATTTAGATATGTAGATACGGATTTATAAAGTGCATGCACAATGAATTTTGTGTAATTGATCTAGGAGAGAGCGAAGTGTGAGAGTGTTTGGTTGATTAGAATATTGAATGTGTTGGTGTGATTTGGAGGTGTTAGCAGTAAGTGTGGATAGGTTGATGTAATTTGAGAATGTGCGCGATCCTCATGTGTCGTACTAGTAATGTAGTAGTGGGAGTCGTAGTCGTAGTCGCACTGTTTGTTGTTGATGTGAAAATGTAGTGTTTGAGAGAGTGGATGTATTGTGAGTTGTCGGATGTTGAGTGTTTGTGTTTGTGTTTGAGGTGTGTGTGTGTGTGTGTGTGTGTGCGTGAGTGAGTGAGTGAGTGTGGATGTTGATGGAGATGGTTTGTGTAGGATGTTTGTGAATAGTGTTGTGATGAGGTGAGTGTAGGAGGCCGACGGGCAGGCCTCCATAGCTCAGTGGTTAGAGCACTGGTCTAGTAAACCAGGGGTCGGGAGTTCAATTCTCCCTGGAGGCAGAGTGTTCACACTCGCTTCGAATTGAGATCATGTTCGAGTGGTGTGACTCTTATGAACTGTCATCACTGATCATGAACCATGACGAAACACCGACTCGTGCGTGTTCCACTCGACACTCACAAGTTCGCGTGCAAGTCAGCATGTACTCGGAACACTGATGCTGACGATATTTCCACCTGTCAACAGCACTGTGGTCAGTTGAATTCAATGGAAACCATCGAGGCGGTCTGGTTGTTTGACTAATCCTAACACGAACTCACCGAAACGCGAAGCGTTGGATGTTGAGCGATGCAGCGAGAGAGGAGCGAATCACGCGAAACCTGTTTTTCACTCGACTCCGATGCATCTGGAGTACATGAAACGAGATGATTATCTCCACAGAATTGTGTGACTGGTTGTGCGCTGTGGCGACACTGTTGTTAGGCGTTAGGTATTGACTGATCTGTTGAAGAGTGGGTATTGGAGCGGAGCGGAGCGGAGCATTGGACGGGTCGGTGGGAGTGATGATGCGACTCTCCGTCTCCGTACACCAGTTCGTCTACACAAACACTTGACAGATATTCGCAGACACACAAGACACAAGAGGAATGTGTAAGGACGGGCTTTGATGAGACTTGGAGGTAAGTCAGAGTCGAAGTGGTCTGCATTGACCACGTAAGATGCCGACATCAGCGATCACAGGCTCCGTGACGGATCGCCATCAGGTCGTCATCTGATCACTATGAATCATTGGCGAGTGATGTTCTGTGTGGACCAGCATTAGTGCATCAGATGAGTGAGTGGAATGTATGCGCTAATCTGAACTAGTCATGTGAGCAGTTGTTCCCGGATGGCTTGTGTTGGAGCGTGACAACTGTTTGGAGAAGTACGCCACACGTGACGATGATGAGATATCAGTCTGCCTGTGTATTGGTCAGTTCGGTGTGACGCGATTCTCTTCGAATTCGCTCATGTCTGTGGGACACGGGATTTGAAGTGTGTTATTATTCTACGGTTACTGCTAGTAATCTGGATGGTGGACGATGGTAGTGAAATGGTTTAGGCAGTGCCCCAGTATATTCGTACTTGTGGAAATTGACGAGATCGGCATGTCAAATAGATACGGTGTAGGTATATATATGGTATAAATATGAATATATACATGTATATGTATATATGTACATATAACTATATACCTTCATATGTATATATTTAGATATGTAGATACGGATTTATAAAGTGCATGCACAATGAATTTTGTGTAATTGATCTAGGAGAGAGCGAAGTGTGAGAGTGTTTGGTTGATTAGAATATTGAATGTGTTGGTGTGATTTGGAGGTGTTAGCAGTAAGTGTGGATAGGTTGATGTAATTTGAGAATGTGCGCGATCCTCATGTGTCGTACTAGTAATGTAGTAGTGGGAGTCGGAGTCGTAGTCGCACTGTTTGTTGTTGATGTGAAAATGTAGTGTTTGAGAGAGTGGATGTAGTGTGAGTTGTTGGATGTTGAGTGTTTGTGTTTGTGTTTGAGGTGTGTGTGTGTGTGTGTGTGTGTGTGTGTGTGTGTGAGTGAGTGTGGATGTGGATGGAGATGGTTTGTGTAGGATTTTTGTGAATAGTGTTGTGATGAGGTGAGTGTAGGAGGCCGACGGGCAGGCCTCCATAGCTCAGTGGTTAGAGCACTGGTCTAGTAAACCAGGGGTCGGGAGTTCAATTCTCCCTGGAGGCAGAGTGTTCACACTCGCTTCGAATTGAGATCATGTTCGAGTGGTGTGACTCTTATGAACTGTCATCACTGATCATGAACCATGACGAAACACCGACTCGTGCGTGTTCCACTCGACACTCACAAGTTCGCGTGCAAGTCAGCATGTACTCGGAACACTGATGCTGACGATATTTCCACCTGTCAACAGCACTGTGGTCAGTTGAATTCAATGGAAACCATCGAGGCGGTCTGGTTGTTTGACTAATCCTAACACGAACTCACCGAAACGCGAAGCGTTGGATGTTGAGCGATGCAGCGAGAGAGGAGCGAATCACGCGAAACCTGTTTTTCACTCGACTCCGATGCATCTGGAGTACATGAAACGAGATGATTATCTCCACAGAATTGTGTGACTGGTTGTGCGCTGTGGCGACACTGTTGTTAGGCGTTAGGTATTGACTGATCTGTTGAAGAGTGGGTATTGGAGCGGAGCGGAGCGGAGCATTGGACGGGTCGGTGGGAGTGATGATGCGACTCTCCGTCTCCGTACACCAGTTCGTCTACACAAACACTTGACAGATATTCGCAGACACACAAGACACAAGAGGAATGTGTAAGGACGGGCTTTGATGAGACTTGGAGGTAAGTCAGAGTCGAAGTGGTCTGCATTGACCACGTAGGATGCTGACATCAGCGATCACAGACTCCGTGACACATCGCCATCAGGTCGTCATCTGATCACTATGAATCATTGGCGAGTGATGTTCTGTGTGGACCAGCATTAGTGCATCAGATGAGTGAGTGGAATGTATGCGCTAATCTGAACTAGTCCTGTGTGCTGTGTTGCGAGCTGCTTATAAGTAGTATATAGCGTGAGTGTCAACGTAAATTCTGGTAGCATATTATGGGGGGAAGATCAAGAAAGGAAGAGTCAGAAAACAATGGAATTTGTATGAAACGCATGAAGAGTGACAATGGATTGATGTTTGGCAGCAGGAACAGTCCAGTTCCATAGGATGAACTGATCTTTTGCAAATGAACGATTTACGATATGGTTTTCCGATTTTACTGACTAACTCTGTAATTTTCGTTAAATACAATTCGGTTGCCCCCACCTGTGTTCTCATTCACTACACTTGGTGTCGCTGCCTGCTTGAAGGAAGTAGCTCCCGTGGCCGAAGGAGTTGCAGGACGGAGATTGGCGGAGCTTCCTGGAGGAGTTTGGGGCCACGGTGGAGCTGGTGGGGGCTTGGGGCGGAGTTGACGGTGCTGGGGACGCTGTGGGGAGGTGAGGCGAAGGCGGTGCACGACAGCCTGGACGGTGCCACCAAGGAGACGGCGTGGGAGACGGTCACCGGGCGGCTGATAATGGAGTTCGACAGCCCAGCGGACAGGGAGGAGGCGCCGCAGAGGTTCCGGTTGGCGCGGCTGTCGGCCGATGGCGACCTGTTGGTGCTTGCTGTGGAGCTCACCGGATTGCGCCGTGAGGAGTGGACGGGGCACAGTCTTTGGCGTCGCAATTTATCGAGTGTGTGCCTGCCGCCGTGTTCCGGCATCGGGAACTTGTGGACGCTACACGTTGGATAGATGCCGTATCCATTCCAGACCAGTGATCAAGAACGATGACCGAAGTGGTAATCCGGCATAGTGTAGCGTGTCACGGAATACGGAAGGTGATATTAACTGACCAGGAGCTCTGTTTTGAAGGACCACGACGACAGCTTATTAAAAGGGGGGACGAGTGTGGTGCTGTGTTGCGAACTACTTATAAGTAGTATATAGCGTGAGTGTCAACGTAAAGTCTGGTAGCATAATATGGGGGGAAGATCAAGAAAGGAAGAGTCAGAAAACAATGGAATTTGTATGAAACGCATGAAGAGTGACAATGGATTGATGTTTGGCAACAGGAACAGTCCAGTTCCATAGGATGAACTGATCTTTTGCAAATGAACGATTTACGATATGGTTTTCCGATTTTACTGACTAACTCTGTAATTTTCGTTAAATACAATTCGGTTGCCCCCACCTGTGTTCTCATTCACTACACTGTGAGCAGTTGTTCCCGGATGGCTTGTGTTGGAGCGTGACAACTGTTTGGAGAAGCACGCCACACGTGACGATGATGAGATATCAGTCTGCCTGTGTATTGGTCAGTTCGGTGTGACGCGATTCTCTTCGAATTCGCTCATGTCTGTGGGACACGGGATTTGAAGTGTGTTATTATTCTACGGTTACTGCTAGTAATCTGGATGGTGGACGATGGTAGTGAAATGGTTTAGGCAGTGCCCCAGTATATTCGTACTTGTGGAAATTGACGAGATCGGCATGTCAAATAGATACGTGTAGGTATATATATGGTATATATATGAATATATACATGTATATGTATATATGTACATATAACTATATACCTTCATATGTATATATTTAGATATGTAGATACGGATTTATAAAGTGCATGCACAATGAATTTTGTGTAATTGATCTAGGAGAGAGCGAAGTGTGAGAGTGTTTGGTTGATGAGAATATTGAATGTGTTGGTGTGATTTGGAGGTGTTAGCAGTAAGTGTGGATAGGTTGATGTAATTTGAGAATGTGCGCGATCCTCATGTGTCGTACTAGTAATGTAGTAGTGGGAGTCGTAGTCGTAGTCGCACTGTTTGTTGTTGATGTGAAAATGTAGTGTTTGAGAGAGTGGATGTAGTGTGAGTTGTTGGATGTTGAGTGTTTGTGTTTGAGGTGTTTGAGGTGTGTGTGTGTGTGTGTGTGCGTGTGCGTGAGTGAGTGTGGATGTGGATGGAGATGGTTTGTGTAGGATGTTTGTGAATAGTGTTGTGATGAGGTGAGTGTAGGAGGCCGACGGGGAGGCCTCCATAGCTCAGTGGTTAGAGCACTGGTCTAGTAAACCAGGGGTCGGGAGTTCAATTCTCCCTGGAGGCAGAGTGTTCACACTCGCTTCGAATTGAGATCATGTTCGAGTGGTGTGACTTTTATGAACTGTCATCATCACTGATCATGAACCATGACGAAACACCGACTCGTGCGTGTTCCACTCGACACTCACAAGTTCGCGTGCAAGTCAGCATGTACTCGGAACACTGATGCTGACGATATGTCCACCTGTCAACAGCACTGTGGTCAGTTGAATTCATTGGAAATCATCGAGGCGGTCTGGTTGTTTGACTAATCCTAACACGAACTCACCGAAACGCGAAGCGTTGGATGTTGAGCGATGCAGCGAGAGAGGAGCGAATCACGCGAAACCTGTTTTTCACCCGACTCCGATGCATCTGGAGTACATGAAACGAGATGATTATCGCCACAGAATTGTGTGACTGGTTGTGCGCTGTGGCGACACTGTTGTTAGGCGTTAGGTATTGACTGATCTGTTGAAGAGTGGGTATTGGAGCGGAGCGGAGCATTCGACGGGTCGGTGGGAGTGATGATGCGACTCTCCGTCTCCGTACACCAGTTCGTCTACACAAACACTTGACAGATATTCGCAGACACACACGACACAAGAGGAATGTGTAAGGACGGGCTTTGATGAGACTTGGAGGTAAGTCAGAGTCGAAGTGGTCTGCATTGACCACGTAAGATGCCGACATCAGCGATCACAGGCTCCGTGACGGATCGCCATCAGGTCGTCATCTGATCACTATGAATCATTGGCGAGTGATGTTCTGTGTGGACCAGCATTAGTGCATCAGATGAGTGAGTGGAATGTATGCGCTAATCTGAACTAGTCATGTGAGCAGTTGTTCCCGGATGGCTTGTGTTGGAGCGTGACAACTGTTTAGAGAAGTACGCCACACGTGACGATGATGAGATATCAGTCTGCCTGTGTATTGGTCAGTTCGGTGTGACGCGATTCTCTTCGAATTCGCTCATGTCTGTGGGACACGGGATTTGAAGTGTGTTATTATTCTACGGTTACTGCTAGTAATCTGGATGGTGGACGATGGTAGTGAAATGGTTTAGGCAGTGCCCCAGTATATTCGTACTTGTGGAAATTGACGAGATCGGCATGTCAAATAGATAGGTGTAGGTATATATATGGTATATATATGAATATATACATGTATATGTATATATGTACATATAACTATATACCTTCATATGTATATATTTAGATATGTAGATACGGATTTATAAAGTGCATGCACAATGAATTTTGTGTAATTGATCTAGGAGAGAGCGAAGTGTGAGAGTGTTTGGTTGATTAGAATATTGAATGTGTTGGTGTGATTTGGAGGTGTTAGCAGTAAGTGTGGATAGGTTGATGTAATTTGAGAATGTGCGCGATCCTCATGTGTCGTACTAGTAATGTAGTAGTGGGAGTCGTAGTCGTAGTCGCACTGTTTGTTGTTGATGTGAAAATGTAGTGTTTGAGAGAGTGGATGTATTGTGAGTTGTCGGATGTTGAGTGTTTGTATTTGTGTTAGAGGTGTGTGCATGTGCGTGAGTGAGTGAGTGTGGATGTGGATGGAGATGGTTTGTGTAGAATGTTTGTGATTTGGTGAGTGTAGACACACACGACAGAAGATGAATGTGTAAGGACGGGCTGTGATGAGACTTTGATGTAAGTCAGAGTCGAAGTGGTCTGCATTGACCACGTAAGATGCCGACATCAGCGATCACAGGCTCCGTGACGGATCGCCATCAGGTCGTCATCTGATCACTATGAATCATTGGTGAGTGATGTTCTGTGTGGACCAGCATTAGTGCATCTGATGAGTGTGCGGAATTTATGCTTGTGTTTGAGCATAAGTTTTTATGAATGAATGTGTGAGTTTTGTTTATGTTTTTGTATTTATTTTGTTTTATTTATGTTCTTAATTCTTAGTTATTTGATTCAATTATTTAGAATTTTTCTGATTTTTTCTGTGTATATTATAGTCGCTTTTTACCGTATTGTTATGTTTGCAAATGGTTTTATCATTTTTTTAATATCTTTTCGTTATTTTTCAAATTGTTGCTGTATGCAATTGAACTGTCTGTGCGTTTGTATCCGAAATGTCAATTTTGATATTGGTTTACTCTCTTGTAGTACCGCAGATATTCTTTATCTGTGGAAATTCTGTCTTCGCCTCACCGATCCTTGTGTTTACATCAGCATCATGTGTACATTGTTGTTCAAGAACGTCAATCTGGTATGTAAAGATTTTCACATCTTCCAAAGCTTCTCCATCAAATGTGATTTGGTTGGTCCATATTGTGTTGTATCGGGTCATCTTTCTTTTCTCCTATATAGGTTGAGACCTACTGCTACTGCATTAGCCGTCCTCACCTGCATTTGTTGTTTTATGTGAGATAGAAGAGATAGATCACCTGCGAAGCTCAAATCGTTTAGCTGCATCCTGAAAGTCGATTGCATTCCTTGGTTTCTCTGATATTTTGATGTCTTCATAATCCAGCCATCCAACAGAAGAATGAGAAAGTGTGAGAGTAAGCAACCTTGTCTGATACTGGTCTTAACTTGGGGTGAGTCTATGAGCTGACCTCCATGCATGATTTTGCAGTATAATCTGTCATAAGGGTTCTGTATGATGTTGACTGCCCTCTCAGGCTCATCATAGTTCCAAAGAAGCCTCCATAATGTTGTCCTCTCTGCTTTATCTAATACTTTCTAGTAGTCAATGAAGTTGATGATTTCCATTCAACTGATTATTCCACAATGATCCGTAATGTCGCGCTTGGTTTGCTCGATAAACGATTGATCCTTCCGGAATCCAACTTGCTGATCTGAAAGTTGGGAGTCTAGTGAACTTTTATTCGGTTTAACAACACTCTGTTGAAGATTTCCTGGTATTGAGAGGAGAGTCATACCTCTGTAGTTCTCACACTTGCTGAGATAGCCTTTCTTTGGTAACTTGATGAGATTTACTTCTTTCTAGTGTGTTGGTACTTGTTCTTCCTCCAAATATTGTTGAGGAGTATGTGGAACATCTTCACAGTTACTGTTATGTCTGCTTTCGATGACTCACTTGGCGTGTTGTCTGGCCGTGATTCTTTGTCGTTCTTGAATTGTCCTATGGCTCCAAATAGGTCATACTCGCTGCAATCGCCTTTTTTCCCCTCATTTATGTATCTTTATTTTGCCTTTTTAAAAATCTTTGGATGTTTTGTCAATGTCTTCTTTTATTTTCTGTTAAGAAATTCTCAGATTGAAAACAAATCTTTCGCTTCTCCGAAAAATCCTGTTCCTCAGTTAGACTTAACATTTCTTTCTGAAGATTCAGTGGATGAGAGTGAATCGTTTACAGTGACAGCAAATGTTGAATGTGAACAAATTAAGCGTGAAAAAGATTTGGTAAGATGAAATATGGTTATGATTATTGTTTGATCATTTTAAAAAGTAAAATAAAATTAGTAAAAATGTTCATTGAACTTATAGATCGATCGATGTTAGACCATCATTAGTTTCCTGGAAGTGATGGTCGACTGTTTGGGACTCATTAGAAGTGTATATTCACGACCTTGCAGCATCCGAACCCCCGGCCTGGTTTCACTCAACAGCAACACCGTTGAATGCTTGCTCAGTTGTTTAAAGGTTAAGCAGTTCGTTGCGGGATCGGGGGTCCTGGGTTCGATTCCCAATGATAGGGTTGTGGATACGTACTACTGATGAGTACCATGTTAAGACGCAACAACCATCCAGTGTTTTTAGATTTCCAATAGTGATCTAACATTCATCGATACATGATCGATCAATGAATCTCAGCAATCTTCACAACCCTATGATGATAATAGAAATATATTTATTTCTGTATGTCTGGATATATATTTTTTAATGGTATACAGGTATGATAGATCAAACTTTAAGGAAGTATTTGCTGAAAACTTCAGTTGGCTTCTAATTTCAGTTTGATTATTATTTGATATTTGATATTTGATCATTTAAGATGCCTATTTTTATATCTTTATATAATAAAGTAAATCGATCGAAACCATCGAAAGAAAAGTAACTAGTCGTTGGTTAAATTATACATAGATTTTTAAAACTTCTTTTTTTGATCTAAGTATCGACTTATTCCATATAAGAAGCTTCGATAAAGTGCTCCATGATAAACTCGTCGATTTTTATCGATCACGATCATCAGAAAAGAAAGTATTTTTGAAGTAACAGTATATTTTGTTGGACTACGAAAGTCGAATAGGCCAAGACTAAAGTGTATCAGCATTTTGTATGTATGATGGGCATTGATGCTTCATTCTGTACCTCTCAATGAAATTATTTTAGTAGAACTAACTATTTCAGCTTACTTACTTACTTAATTACTTACGCCTGTTACCCCACCCCAGTGGAGCTTAAGCCGCCGACCAACATTCTCCAATCAACTATTTCAGCACCGGATATTTATTACATAATGAACTACTTATTTAAGGGAGGTAATGGCTGCAGTGGGTTCATCAACTATTCACACTTCTCTTTATCATTTGCTTGAGAAGAATTTTATCATTCTGAAATTAATGTATGATGTGAATCGACTTCACTACGCTTGGACCCCTCTGAGGCTACTGCCGGTCCCAAACCTATATAAAGGACGAGGGTTGGATTGGCAAAGCAAGAGCTGTATTTCTACAATTGAACAACTTCTGCAACTCCAAACAACTATCAACAAACACGAAAGTCAGAATTTTCAATACACATGTCAGGACAGTTGTGTTGTATGGGGCGGAAACATTGAGAACTACGAAGGCTATCATCTAGAAGATACAAGTGTTTATTCACAGTTGTCTACAAAAAGTAATTCGAATCTGTTGGCTAGACACCATCAGCAACAACCTACTGTGGGAGGGAACAAACCAGATTCCAGTGGAGGAGGAAATCAAGAAGAAGCGGTGAATGTGGATAGGATACAAATTGAGGAAAGCACCCAACTGTGTCACGAGATAAGCCCTCACTTGGAATCCTCAATGCCAGAGGAAAAGAGGAAGGCCAAAGGAACACATTACTCTGAGAGATGATGACAGACATGAGAAGAATGAACGAAAACTGGACAGAAATGGAAAGGGAGGCTCAGGGCAGAGTAGGTTGGTGAATACTGGTCGGTGGTCTATGCTCCATTGGTGGTAACAGGCATAAGTAAGTAAGTATGTGAATCGATTTGGTCAATTAGATGTGAAATAGGAGAGTAAACATTTTCTAAAAGTATTATCATCATTATTTTTATTATGGCAGATTTATAATTCTTATCCATGATAAAGCCGAACTATAATACTGTACAAGAAAAGATCAGTAAATTAATCATGGTGTTAAGACATATAATATGTAATTCAGAATCATTGAATTATAATTTATCTTACTTCATAATGACAACACTAATCCTAACTCTTAATATTTATCCCAAACACTCATTTTATACGTCATTTCGTCAAATACACTGTGACTTTAAAGCATTTTATGCGTGCATCATTGGCTAGGCCGTAATTTTTCTGGTATTACCGGACTGTTACAGACCGATATCAAATTGTGCGGCAATGAGAACTGAAGATCACCCAACCTCACTAAATCATTAGATTTGAACTCAGTAGTTTCAAAGTAGCAGAATTTTCGATGAAACTTATCATGGAATATATTTTTTACATTATTTCGGTTGTGTACATTTAGGTAACTTCATAATAGAACGAAAACACTATTCAATGTGTTGGGGACGTTAGATCCCCAGAACTCACTTGATAAAGGTCCTCATTTTGAATTTTATGTTTTCGAGCATGGGCTGATCAGTTGACCTTGAGATCACATTTCCCACTCGGAAAATCCTTGACTGTCGTTGGTCGATGTGTTATTTTAGTACGCTATTTATGTGGCTCTCCCAAGGATGCTTCTATGATAAATAAATTAACTCGATATGTGTGCTTATCGACCTCGTATTTTCTGGGTACTTGTAGAGTACACTTTCTACGCCATATCAAGACTTCAGCATCTACTTAGTGGGGCCTTGAGACGCTCGGATTAGAGTAGCCTATCGTGTCACTTGATCATTTATTTTCGCTCTCGTTCACCGACTAAAGTGAACTCATAATAGCATTCAAGCATATCAATTGACGAGCATAACTGTTTTGTCTTTTCTTTTTCATAGATGAAACGTACATTTCATGCATGGTATAATTTAATTTATAATATCAACATATTATTTACAATGTTACATGCGAAAAATGAATTTCATTTAAAGAAAACTTATTTTAATCAATGGAAATTAAAAATTCATCAAATTCATTATTATCGTGAAATTGAACAAGTGAAAATGAATTCTATCGAATTCATCAAGTAAGTTCAATGAATAATAATGATTATAATTTTTTTCAATTAGAGTTATCGAGATCAATGTTTTTACACACTGAAATCAATCACTGACTGAATCAATCAGTCATTGTTAGACTACCATTAGAAAGCTGGAAGTATTGAACGCATGCAAGACCAAAGGCCCTGGATTCGAATCCTATGAGTAGCAGGAGTTGTGGATGCTCACTGCTGATGAGTGTCATACCAGAATGAAATGACCATCCAGTGTTTCCAGGTTTCTAATGTTTGTCTAACAATGATTAATTGATTGATGATTTCAATAAGCAATATGAATAGTAGTATTGATAATAACAGTGAAATCGATTCAGTACAAGGAGGAAAAAACAGTAACTTTCTATAATTTTATGGTGGATATTTTGTTGTGCAGCTTTCATTGTTCTTCTGAACAACATCATCAGCACAAACTTCATGGCAGAAGTGAAATATTCTAAATTCTCCACGTATGAGTCGCAACTTGTTCTGTTGACCTCAATCTTCACTGGTTGTAATCAACATTTAACTTTTCATTGTCTGCACATTGATTTTGATTGTATTCCCTTTTGATCTGTTTCTTGACCCTATGCTTGCCTGTGATTTTCAGTGATTGGTTGATAAACTGGATCAATGTCAATGTGTTTGCTGATTTCTGAGTGCCGAGCTTCTTAAAATTTTCTAGTGTTCTTTGTACTCCCTCTATCCATTATTTCTATATTTTTCCGATCCAATGTATATCCATAGTTGTCCGTATATATTGATAAAATAAGGGAAGACATGTTATGGCGTTTGACTACCTACTGATGTTCACGCAAACGAAGCTGAAGAGGACGTCCCTTTTGTTCGATATAGTGTTTCTCATAGTCTCAGAAGTTTATTTTCTAGATAATGTTTGGTTTTTCTCCGTTTATCAATTTGTTTTTTGGTTTACATAAGATTGACTGTAGTTATTCAACAAAACCTCCACAACCAAAATATCCAACTCAGAGAACAAAACTCCACTATGAATCATTCACTTGAACTACAAATATTTTCTCCATTCTTTCTATAATTTTATGTACTCAAATTGTACAATCATATTTATGAATTAAGAAAGATCAGTCTAGCGAATGGTTAAAAATTAAAACTTTATTCTGTATTTTGAAATGTATACAACACTGAGAGTTAACTAATAACAGTTATCAAAAAGAGCGATATACGAAATGTAGGAATTATTTTGAACATAGTTCACTACAAGTCGATTACTTTGTGTGAGGGATGTTAGATCCCCAGAACTCACTTGATAAATACCTTTATTTTGGATTTATTCCATGGACCGATCAGTTGACCTTGAGATCACATTCCCTACCAGGAAATCCGTCGCTGTGATTGGTTACTGTGAAATTTTAGTGTGCTATTTTTGTGACTGTCCCAACGATGTCTCTACAGAGTATAAATAAACTCAACTTGAGTGCTTGGTTTCATTGTGTGCTGGCTTGGTGTTTGTAGAATACAATTTATACACTATATAAAGACTTCTTGCTGATACCTTTTGGTCATGGGATCACAGTATCCTACCTGGAAGATGGTTCATTGTTCTTTTCTCGTTATTCGACTAAGGGGAACTCGTAATATTTTAGGCATACCTAGAGTCGAGCGTAACACTTTGACATCATCTCTAAATTTACTTACTTGATAGATTTGTAAAGAGTCAAAGAAAATTAAATCAATAAATGAAAATTTTCTTCTTGGCTATTTCATTTACTTTCAGCTATAAAATCTTAGTCACAGTCAGTTTTACAATTTCGTAAAATAGTAATCTATAGTAAAATAGAATGACGCGTGCTCTTAAAGAAACAATATATTCAATCGCTTATTCTCTTATGGTCTTAAATTGCCTTTCAATCCTTTCGAAATTTACTTGTTCACTTACGTGTGTTACCACCAATGGAGTATAGGCCGCTGACCAGCATTCTACAACCTACTCTGTCCCCCAGCTTCCCTTTCCAGTTCTTCCCAGTTTTCGTTCATTCTTCTCATATCTTTCTCTATTTTTCGGTGTAATGTATTCCTTGGCCTTCCTCTTTCCCGCTTACCTTGAGGGTTCCATGTGACGAACTCATGCATTACTACACATATATTAGTATATGTAGGTGATCAGATTATCCTAAATGTATAGTGTAAATAAATTGTAATGTTTTTAAGATCAACTACATTTTCTCATTGTTCAATCAAAGTTTGTAAAAAAAATGGACACAGTCTCGAAATTTAATCGACACACATGAAGCCCACGAGATTTTATTGGTTATTGCGCAAACTACATTATTGATTAAATTTTGTATTTTTTGTATTTAAAGAAAAGAATTTCACGCTAAAAAGTATCATGAACGATTTCTATTGAAACAATGTTTTACACGTTGGATTTGTACAATACGCATAGACAAAGTAAGCAACAATCGGATAATAATTTATTTGATTTTGTTTTTTTTCACCGATTGAAACAAAAATATTTTCTTTAAATAGATATTTCTTTTAACCAAAACTACTGATATTTCCTTAACTATTCATTCATCTATCTATACATTGAATTAAAATTAAATTATATTTTATAGGATTTAAGTGAATGTGGTGTGTATGGAACTGGTCATATGTGTTTCTCCCCCGCCCCCGTAGGAATTATCGGATCAATAGGATCAAAGGGTAAGCTGTCAGTTGCGTAAAAAGAAGGCTTACAATTTGTCCGGATGACATGGTTCACAATAGCAATGAAAACTAGAAGATAAAACTATTCAGCTACAAAAAAAATTTCTCCATTTATTTTAATTATCACAAGTTGTAGATATCTAGTTGATTTTCTTTTGTGATTATATTGCTGATGGTGTCTGGCCAATGGATTCGAAGTATTTTGTGTAGACAACTGTTTATGAACACTTGAATCTTCTGGATGATGGCTTTGGTAGTTCTCCAAGTTTCCGCTCCATACATTAGTACTGTCTTGACATTTGTATTGAATATTATGGCTTTGGTGTTGATTGATATTTGTTTGGAGTTCGACATGTTCTTCATTTGTAGAAATACTGTCTTTGCTTTGTTGATCTGCGCCTTCACATTTACTTACAGATTTATCTTACTCATCAGTGATGCTGCCTAGATATGTAAAGGTTTTTTCATCTTCCAAGGTATCTCCATTAAGTGTGATTTGGTTGGCGCATGTTTTGTTGTTTCGAAGAATTTTGCTTTTCCTTTTGTGTATGTTGAGACCTGGTGTTGCTAAGGCTGCTGCTATACTGGTCGTCTTCTCTTGCATTTGTTGTTGCATGTGAGATAGAAGAGCCAGATGAACTAGATGATATTTTCCTAGCTGCAATGAATTCGACATAGGGCTCGTCACTTTGGTGGCCGGTGATTTGAATCCAGTTTGATTGAATGAAGAAATAAATCTTCCCTCTTATTTCCGTATTTAGGCGAACCCCATTTGTGCGACAGCGGTAATAAGAAGCCTAATACGGATTCAGTTGAATTAGTTTATTTCATGCAACTGTTGACGTAGACAGCGCAGAAGCCAAGTGAGCCAACTCCCATGTAATGATGTATGATTAGGTATTTATAAACCTGGAAGCACTGGACGGCCGTTTCGTCCTGGTATGGGACTCCTCAGCAGTGCGCACCTACGACTCCTACACACCGCTGGATTCGAACACAGGACCTTTGATATTGTAGGCGAACGCCTAACCATCGGACCACTGAGGAGTCGTGGATGCGTACTGCTGAGGAGTCCCATACCAGGACGAAACGGCCTTCCAGTGCTCCCAGGTTTCTAATGGTGGTCTAACATTGATCGATTCATGGGTTCAAAAATGTGTAAGCATTTATAGTCAGGCAATTATTGTACGCTAAGACTTATGACAAGCGAAGCAAGCATGCACATGCATACAGACACACACTCGATTAAAAACAATATTAGACAATATCCAAAGACGAGTGAATAATGATTCGAGAAGTAAAGGTTAATTAGTTTGTCTGAAAGGTAACATATAGGAAAACTCACAACAATACATATATTCATTTCATGTCAATTCAGTAAAACGTTATTTCTCATATCATTCTTTTAGATTTATTCCTTATTTATACATATGTATATATATATATATATATATATATATATATATATATATATCTTTTTCATAGTCAACTCGTAATCAATTAGAAAAGGAATCATTAAGACGTGAGAAAGAAATTGAATTTCTCAATCATTTAGAAACTTTTATAAACACTGAACCGACAACAACATGTACATCTGATGATATTCATGAAAATACTGAATCTATACCATCTCATAGTAGCCGTAAATGTTTAACTGATAGAAAACCAAAACAATCAAAGGTAATTCATTGAATAAGTTTACTACGAAGATTATTTTATGTTTGTAAATGTTGCTTTTTTAATTTATAATTTAAAATGTAGCTCAGTGTGTAATTTTATTTTGACATACTATTTTAATCATCATTCTACTAAATTTTAAATAAGTATCATAAGAAATTTTTGACATGATATCACTTTGGACAATATCATCGACATCAACTGTTAAATTCTTTTACGTTCATTGTCTTTATTTTCTTCCCACCATGCCTGTTTTTTGTGTATTGACTTATGCTACTTATTTATATTAAGTAAACTGTTGTTGTCTGTATTAATTTTATAAGTGCTTAATATAACCTCAATTATATTGCTATGTGACATCCTAATCCATTTACATAGACTAACTGCATCTGTTGTGTTTATTGCGATAATTGCTTTATTTAAACTCTTTTGACTGTTATCTCCTGCCTTATGTTTTCCTTGAATCTTTGTTAGAAAGAAACAAGTTCTATATATGTTTGCTCTCAGTTAGTTTTTGGTTCTCCAACCTATTCTGTCCTTGACCTTCCTTTCCAATTCTACCCAATTACAAATTCATTCTTTTCATGTCTGTCTCCATTTCTCAGCGTAATGTGTTCCTTAAACTTCTTCCTTTCTGTTGGCCTTGAGGATTCTTTTTGAGGGTATGTGACGTAGTTGGGTGCAAGCAAGCTAGCGAGTGAGCGAATCGGCGAATGAATGAATAAGATTAAAATACACATAGGAAAATTTCTGAGTCACGGAAATATTTAAGAGGTTAACAACAAAGCGAGTAGTACGAATATTTGCGTATGCGGTAAGCCATATTCAGTCGTACCAGCTCATACAAACCAGACAATAGTCAAAACCAATGGTACATATAAGTTGTTACTATACAGATGGCTTGGTTAAATAAGTTAATCGAAACGCTTGACCAAATTAAATATGGACGAACTCAGCTGAATGTGGAGACACTACACTCTTACCATCTCGCTCGAGTAGCCAGTTTGTAGGGTTAACGCGTATCACGTTCACATCTTGGACATTACACATCACAACACCATACTAATAATCTGATCGTAATTTATATATAGAATTGAGAAACTAACATGTTGTTATTGTTCTCTCACATTAAGTTTTATGATTATTATTATTATTTTGTAAATTGTTATTTGATTAATTCCAGATTGGATGTACCCGTAAAACACGCCTGAAATCAACGAATTCAATTGCTTCAGTCGATGACTTGATTTCTGACAATTGTATCACTGATCAAAATAAAACTAACAGAAAAGTTAGTTCACTTTATTATTTTTGATTGTTTTTTATTGTTTCAATCTAACTAACATCAAACTACCATTGTTAGCTGTTCACTTTTTAGAAAATTCTAGAAAATGTACATTACAAAATGAAAAATTGAACAATGAAATATTTCTTGCAAGTTATAGATTGATATCAGAGCTCTAGATAAATATTACAACTGAATATAAATCCGATTCTAATCAAATGATGATATGAGTTAAATTTCAATAATAAAATTTTAGTACCAGTCCATGTAAATAGTTTGAGCAGATGAGACAATGGTAAAATTTAAGATTTAAACTAGTAACAAATTAAAATAATTTAATAGCAGAATATATGATAACGTCGCCTGGAACTCCTCTGAGGTTACTGCCGGTCCCAAGCTTGGATAAAGGAGGAGGGTTGGGCATAGGTTGGCGACCCCATCCAGTAGAAAACCAACTCCCTAAGAAAACACTAACATGAAAAAAATAATTTAAACCATATAAACCGTGCCCTGGGAGTTAGAAGGTCTTCTTTCAGAAAAGTTATGATGACTCATGATGAAAACTGAGTTCCTTCGGAAGTCACGAGGCCGATGCCCCTTATGACAATCAGAACAATCATTAAAGAAGAAGGCTAAGGAACACATTACGCCGAGAAATATAGACAGATATGAGAAGAATGAACAGCGATTGAACAGAACTAGAAAGGAAGGCCAAGGACAGAGTAGGTTGGAGAATACTGGTCGGTGGTGTGTGGTCCATTTGAGGTAATAGGCTTAATTAAGTAAGTAATTAAAACTATATTATGAATACTATGAGAAGACTTGTTAAGTAGTTAATTAGAAGTAACACAATTATCATAAGTGAATTTAGGCATTCTGATTCATTTCTGGTTGAAGTTGGTCGGGTAGGAATCCCTAATTTTTTTTGCTAGTCAGAACTCATCATCAAGATGTGCCTAAAGTCTAACGGGAATTGATGTTTTGTGTAAACTTTGAATTGACATTATCCAGCATCACAGTCAGAGAGAGGATACCACTGTGCTATTAAAGAGTTAAGGGATTATCAGTAAGATTGAGATATTATATACATATATATATATATATATATATATATATATATATATATATATATATATATATATATATATATATATATACGCCTGTTACCTCAAATGGAGCACACGCCACCAACCAATATTCTCCAACCTACTCTGTCCTTGGCCTTCCTTTCTAGTTCTGTTCAATCGCTGTTCATTCTTCTCATGTCTGTCTATATTTCTCGGCGTAATGTGTTCCTAAAACTTCTTCTTTAATGGTTGTTCTGATTGTTATAAGGGGCATCGGCCTCGTGACTTCCGAAGGAACTCAGTTTTCATCATGAGTCATCATAACTTTTCTGAAAGAAGACCTTTTAACTCCCAGGGCACGGTTTATATTGTTTAAATTATTTTTTCATGTTAGTGTTTTCTTAGAGAGTTAGTTTTATACTTAACTCTTATATTTATAATTTGTTTATTCAATAATACACGTCATGGTGTGTACTGGTGTGTGTAGCCTACAGGGCTTGTTCTAGCCTTTTAAAAAACTAATTAATTCACCCTTCTCGAGTGAACTTGTCATTTATTCACTTATGAACTTGGTTGTTCTTATTTGTGCGTGTGTACATTGCTTACTTCGGTTATCACGTGATCAGATTATTTTCGTCTGACTACAAATACTTAGTCACGCGTCATCGCGTCGGGTCGGTCCACTCTCCTTCTCCGCTTTATTTCACTTCGGTTTTATGATTTTCTTTGTTATGTATCTGCTTACGCAAATGTCGGAAATAAATTCATCCACATAAAACTGAAATTTAGCTTCTCATTACTGCGGTCACAAAAACGGAGTTCCTTTAAGATTAATATGATTCATGAGCGTATATAATCGCTCATCTATATTGCGATCAGATGCTAGGTCACTATAACTTTCTCCTTGATTTCAGTTACCAACAATGTCTATATATGACTGCAAGATTAATGAACTTTTTTTAACTAAACAATTTCTAAACGAACGAATTATAGAAATATGAACCTAATGGAAATCTGATCCAATAACTATACAAATTTCTTTCTAATAAGCTGTTTTACAAAATGTATTGTACATTTTAGTGATAACAAATTAATTGATATCATGGTTTCGAATGTATTTATTACTAAATAATTTATTAGTTCAATAGGAAAACGTTCTATTTAGGAATATTTTTTTTATAGGTTATACATATATTTACAATATATTGAAATGCAGATGGAGCATAGTCCACTTACCAGCATTCTACAACCTATTCTGTCCTTGGCCTTCCTTTCCAGTTCTACTGTTATGTTCGTCGCTAGGTACGCTTGAAGCTATTACGAGTTCACCTTAGTCGATAAACGCGAACGAGACAATTAACAGCATCCATGTAGGCTACCTTAAATCCCAAATTGTAAAACAGAAGTCTTGGTAAGCGTAGAAAGTATATTCTACAACACCCAGCAATCACAATACAATCAAGCAAACAACTCTCGTATATTTATACATCATAGAAACGTCCTTGGGACAGTTACGAAAATAGCACACTAAAATACACAGCAGCCAATCACAGCCATGGATTTTCCTGGTGGGAAATGAAATCTCAAGATCAACTGATCAGCCCATGCTGGCAAACGTGAAATCCAAAATAAGGCATTTATCAAGCGAGTTCTGGGGATCTAACATCCCCAACGTCGACCCAATTACAAATTCATTCTTCTCACGTCTGTTTCCATTTCTCAGCGTAATATGTTCCTTGACCTTCTTCCTTTCAGTTGACCTTGAGGATTCCTTTTGACGGCTTGTGATGTACTTGGGGTTCTCTCCTCAATGAATATCCTTTTCACTTCCAGTGTTTTTACCAGATTTCTTCTTTTAATAGAATCTGGGTTGTTCTATCACTCAGGAGGTTGTTGTTGATGGTGTCTGGCCAATATATTATGGTACAATACTCAAGTTAAATTTTATTTTGACAGCTACATTTATTCAAATTCGAACCTTATTTGTTTTTTTTTAATATAAGGTCTAGGATTACTTTCTCCTATTCTCCAGTTGTATTAACTGAAACATAATGGTATGATTAAATGTCGGGAACTTTGACCTAAAGGCTATTGTTTTATAACAATATGATTATTAGTTTTCAATAAATCCCATCTGCTTGAATTTTATATTTTACTGCATATTCTATCTCATATACACTAGGCCTTTATTCATATATCTCTTTCTATTCTAAAATTCTAGGCAAATCGAATACGATCCACTCAATCTGATGTAATGAAACCAATATTTAATCAAAAATTGATGCAACTTCGTCATATTATCAATGCACAACATCGTGAAATCAATGAATTGAAAGCTGCACAACGTTATTCTGAATGGTTGTTACAAGCTAAAGCACAGAAATTAGCTAAAAATATGTTAGAAAATGTAAGTGAATCCATATTTCCGTTAGTTAGTTAGTTTGTTTTTCAGGTCAAACAAAGAACGATAACTATCACCTTTGTTATATTCATCAGTATAAGTTTCGTTTTGTGTTTACTATGATGTTATTAATTACTTCGTCATTGATTTTAAAAAGAATACCTAACTAGAATATGTTGCCGATTCAATCAGAATAGATGAATTGTGGCTATTTGTAGAATTCAGAATGAGAATTTCGTCTTGTATTTTTTTGACTCGTCAGTTCAATTCACTTGAACTTGCAAACCGGATCGAAAACCTAATACTCTGCTGACATGTTATTCACTGAATCTTATAGTTTAACTACTTATCTACTCAACGAATATTATTAGCAGTAAATGTTTGAGTTATCCTGTTGTTGTTGCTTCGTCAGAAAATTTTTGGATTTCTAGTAAAAGATTGTGGTAAGTGAAGTTCTACCGTGTCAGGTAAGAGGCAGTCACTCATTGAAGACAGTGAATGAGGTTAGACATTAACACCATTTGATGCCGGCTCAATGGTCGGAAAATTAAGCGTCTGCGCACCAGGCCGAAGGTTCTAGGTTCGATTCCTACTTGCACAGGTCGTGGATGCACACTGTTGATGAGTCCCACACAAGGACGAACCAGCCGTCCAGTTCTTCTGCTAGGTTTCTTATCAAAATCAATTCATGAAAAATAACACCAGAATAAATCTTAATCCTTGCTAATAATTCTAATCTGATATCTTATATTGAAATTCTACTTTTCTTTTAATTTTAGACAAATACAAAACCTACTGAGACGGATAAACTTTCTTTTATAGAATCACCTCAACTAATAATAGATGATGAAAATGGTACAGATGATCAAGTTCCTTCACAAATAATGTATGTTTTCCATGTTCATAGATCATTTATGAAAAATATGATCATGTTCCTTATATTTGTTGTTGTTTAACAATGTGATAGGAAGTGGGAATTTCAATATTATTACATAATTGTACAATAAAATGTAAGTAACCAACGTGTTGACTTCAGTAACTTTAAAAGGTTTTAGTGGCCGATAATCTGACTCTAATATTTACGGACAGCTAAATATACTATGAAATAAATCTCTCTTTTGATTTCTACATATCGTCATACTTAAGCGAACCTCGTTTGTGTGACAGTGATAAGAAGAAACCAATTACGGATTCAATTGGATAAGTCGATTTCAAGTAGTAATTGTTCATGCCGACAGACGTTAGAATAGAAAGTGTACAAACACAGCGAAGTGGAGTGGAGAATGTGAGTGAGTCAGTCAACTCAATACGATGAAGCATGACTAAGCATTTATAGTCAGACAAACGTAGGTTAAACATGTAGTCAGCGAAGTAAGCATGCACGCGTACATTTCAGGCATCCAAGGCTATAGGCGAATGATGGACAAAGTTAAAAGATGTGTGAATTAAAACTCAAGAAGAATGGATTAATCAGTTTTTCGAAAGACTAAGACTCAGCATATTGGAATACACACAATACAAGCTTCAATGAGTTGTATGTAATCCCGTTTTGATCAAACAGAAGCTTTTTAAGACTGAAATCTAGAATCAACAGCCACCTAAGACTATCTAACTGTTACTGCTTTTCCAGTTGATGTCAGTCAATATAAAGTTGCATACGTATCCTAAAGAAAATCACTTTAGATATTTTGATGATTTCATTAGCTAATCTTTTTCCTATTAGTTATGAATCTTCTCGATACGATTTTGGACAGATTTGATTAACCCCATTTGGTTTATATGGGTGTAATTTAGTTAGGAGTGGAATCCACAAGGAATGTTTCATTCTATTTAGGACTCCTCTACTACAGATCTACCAGCTTCTTCTAGTTGATGACTAATCCGGAACTCGAAACTAACACCGTTTAGTTCAAAAACCCTCCACTTAGCTACTGAGTTCAGATAGCCATTCACTTGTGCCACGAGTAATCAGGTTTGAACAATAAACATTGTTTTCAAAGTAAACGTGTCCATAACATGAATGATTGAATTTTCAATACAAATGTCAAGACAGTTCTACCGTATGGGTAAGAAACTTGGAGAACCACGAAAGCCATCATCCAGAAGCTACAAATGTTTATTAGTAGTTGTCTACGCAAAATACTTCGGATCCGTTGGCCAGACACTATCACAAACAACCTGCTGTGGGAGGCAGACATAGGAAGAAACGCTGGATAGATATTGAGGAAAGCACCCTCCTACGTCACGAGAAAAGGTCTCACTTGGAATTCTCAGGGCCAAAGGAAAAAAGGAGGGTCAAAGAACAAACTACTGTGCGAATTGCAGACAGACATGAGGAGAATGAACGAAATTAGGCAGGAGGACTAGTAAGGAAGGTTCGGGATAAAGTAGGTTGTTGAGCTCTGGTCGGCGGGGTATGCTTCATGAGAGGTAACAGGAGTAATTAAGTGAACGCGAATGACTAGATCAAGTTAAACAAAGTGGTAATTACTTAAAACTCACCAAATTTCGCTCCCCTTAACCTGTTTTATCTCAACCTGATGGTTGAGGTTCATTACAGAGTCGCCAACTAAAGTATCAGAATTGTTTGAAAGTTTCAGTATGTACATATTTTAAGACAAATGAAGTATGGAATAGAATGAAGAATGGAATAAATTGCAAACTTTTTATGTGTAATTTGTATATTTTTCAAATTCATATAAATCAGTTTGTATATACATTTTAAATCTGTATTTGTTCTTGCATACCTTTTAAACCCTTACATTTCTTCATCCTACTAGTTCCCTTTTTAAAGTAGTATATTTTTCTATGTTTATTTGTCTATCACCACCGACATGATAATTTCAATGAATAGGTAATTAAATTTTCATTGCTTTTTTTTTCTTGACGTTAAAAAAAGAACGAAAATTTATATTTGGACAATTTTAACACAAAATGAGGTTGATGTTATTCGGCACTGACAAGAACATATCCTGCAAATTAACTGACATGTTCTTTAAAGGTTTATAGGTATTCCTTTCATATTACAGTCAACTGTGAATGAATAAGCATCTATAAGCATCTGCTGAAAGAAGCACTTAAACTGATAGAAAAGAAGGCGAAGCCTACATCCGATTCAAAGAATATATTCCCAAAAGTGTAAGGTCATGTAGACTGAAGGCGTTGGGCAGTGCAGCCTTGAGCGTTTCGGATACAGGATATCATGTGAAAACACGGGAGGCTCTAAAGGTTAATGTTAATACACAAAAGAGTCTCGATCTGTGGAAATTTGCTGAAGCTATAGTCATCAAACGTCTAAAATCGAATTCGTGTTCAAAAAGAAACGGTGATAAATCTCTCTTCCACCTTCCTTGATTTCAACTTTTCCCCATGCTTTGATTACATCATTTTCATTTCTCTCAAACTTATAATTTTGATTCTAATCGAATGATTTCAACTCAAATTATTCTTTGTTACTATTAACCTGATCTCGGTTACTTAATCAGAAAATCGTTTAAAGTTTCATTGAAATTATGAATCAGTCAATAATGCCAGACCAACATTAGAAACCTGGAAGCACTAAACGGCTGTTTCATCCTAGTATGGATCTCATCAGCAGTGCATATCTACGACCCTACCACAGGAAACCGAACCTAGGAACTTGGGAACACTTTGCCTCAAGACAACTAGGCTGGCATCCAATAATGTTCATGTCAAGGATTTTTAACTCTTTGATATGTCATCACCAGTTCGGTATTCTGGATATTTTCCTCTCTAATATATTTTTCTGACCTTCTTAGCCATATTGGAAACTTTGCTACAACATGATACCCATATTCATCTCTAATCATTGTATTTATACGTATGTCCATTTATATGATAATTTTGATTTTAAAGTATTATTTTCAAGTTCTAAGCAGCTGCACTAATCTCCGAAATTTTGCTCACTTCAGAGATTACAAGGGAACTATGTATACAAAACGACAAAATAATCCAATTTTTTTTTCTTCGATCTAGTATAAACCAAATGATTTCTTTGCGCATGATTCTTGTTCTTTTGGTACGATTCCAAGTATCTGATTCAAATCAAATTGACCGGATTCTGACTCTACAACCTTATACTTTGTTTTTAGTAATACTGAAAAAAACAACTAATTATATGCATATTTTTATCTCATAATGGTCCACCAGAGTGTTAGGTACCTGTCTGTTGGTTGTGCCATAGGATTGAGCTGTACTGTTCAGATTGTAGTATTAACACGTAGGCAATGGCTGGTTCTTTTTGAAAACCAGTGAAAAAGTACCCTTGTCAAAATAAATTTTTACATTTCAGTATATACAACCAACATTATTTAATGCTGATTGACAGTTCTTACTTTTTATATCATTTCAACAAGCAGCTCAAACGAAATTAATGATCCCATCATTCAAGAGAGCAATAATCTACCAATGACAAATCCTCCCGTGACATCAACACCTTTGAAAAATGTACCGACAGCTAAAAAATGTTCATTTACTCAAAGTAAGTGGTTTCGTAGGTCATCGTTAAGAGAAGAAATAGTTGTCCAACAGCTTTTAGCTTGAACATCATTCAAAGGCCTTCTGCCTTAATATATTAGATCTTTTAATAAACTTATGAAATTGAATTAGTTAGTTAGTATACATCCTGGGAAACAGTAACTACATACCACACATTGTAATCGTTGGACACTTTTTCTCCTTTTCAGCGTATAGATGTGGAGATTGCTGGATTTCATTGAAATCATGAGCCGATCAATATTAGACCATAGTCGGCAGCCTGAAAACACTAGACGGTCGTTTTGTTTTAGTATGAGATTTGTCAGCAGAGCGCATCCATGATACCCGAATGTAGGGCCCTATACGGTCATTTAGTGCTTTCGGCTTTACAAAAGTGATTTAACATTGTTCGGTTCATGAATTTACCCATTTCATTGTTCCCGTTTTGATAAAACTTTGTCTAAAGTACAAGTAGCATGAAATAATATGTTTATAAAATCATGTGAATTTGTTTAGTGTCATATTTGGAGTTAAGATCTGCAGCTGATTTTATTTATCAGTCATCCATTAGCTCCCAGTATGATTCCTGATAAACTGAATCAAAGTAAATCCTTCTTTGTAGATATGAGTTAGACGAAAGCTTTGGCGTTTGAGAACATGACGCGCTACATTTGTCACGAAGTTACAAACATCTGATCAAAAGATGAAAAGGTTGACTATAGAAAAAAACTCAATTCAAAATGCCAGTTTTTATGAACGATAGTTCAGAGGATAATAAATTCATCATAACTGCTGAGAAGTTGCATGGATGGTTTAAACTGAAGAGACATCGAAAGAACCAGCGTATTATCACATATTGAACGTTTTTCAAATGACGTTTTGTTAATCCTTCATAGAGTGCGTGAAATAAGTTTTGAAAATGATATTTCGCGCATTTTTTACATAGGTTAACCGTAATGAGACTACGTGATTGAGGTCCGCGAGAAGATAGCAATCGATGGTTAGAGACTTTGAATGAAATGACTCAAAACCGTTCGCAACGGCGCAGATACATCCATTCTTTGGCTCCTCTCAAATTCGAATCCTCTGGATTCTGCATCACCATATTTCTTGTTTTAAGCTTATTTTACTAGATTATACTTCCTGGATAATATCTTCGAACCTTAATCTTCTCCATTACCGCTAATATCTTTACTACCTTTAGTACTGTGGGATTTGAATTGACAATTGCGTCTCTATGGTAATGTGATATGGCAACTTGAACTGATGTACGTACGTACATACGAAGTTCTACGTTTTAACTTACTAATTGACTCACTGAATGAGAAAATTACAGCGAATAATTATATGATGTAACCAAGTTGGAAAGCTACCAATAGTAACAGTCTCAATAAACTACAGTATTATCGACAAACTATGCCCATCCTATAATAACTAAAAGTTACTATTGCTGACTAATTTACAATGACTGATTTAATAACACAATGCGCCATTCAATATGATTACAGAATAATCTGTTCTATTCACATTGAAACAATTTACTACGATTGGATATTGGGTAACATCAATTAATTTAACAAACGAAACCATATTTATTTTCTTAACATTGCTTTTCATTTTGTTTCACAATAATCCCTTTTTTGTAGAAATGGAAGAAAGAGCAGCTGAACGAGCTCGTCGACGTGCAATACAAGCAGAAAGAAGAAATGAAATTGAACAAAAGAAGAAAGTAAGAGTATTTCTTTTACGCACACAGTTTCACCACGTTAATTGATATGCTTAAAACTATTATGAGTTCACCTTAGTCGGAAAACAAGAGCAAGGATCGATGATCCGGCAACACAACAGACTAATCTAATCCGAGACTTCCAAACCCCCATTAATTAGAAGAAGAAGAAGAAGACTTGATATGAAGTAGAAGGTGTATTCTACAAATATCCAGAAAGTATGAGGTACGAGTTCAGAAGAGGATAAGGATCCGGGTCATAAAACGTTACAGATAATCCACATTAATACAGTTAGATAGAATAGGAAATAACATTGTCGTATGTGACATTGATAGTTCGGACGACCATAATATTGACCAGTAGGAATTGACCAATAGAATTAGACTTATTTAGTGAATATCCTAAGAATTTCTTTTCCAATTACTTTTACATTCATCAATCAATCTATAACAGTAAATTACTTTGTGGGGGGAGGAGAAATATTACATGATAGATTTAAGTATGACAACACAGTTTTGCACTAGTGGATTGACTAAGAAATGTTCCTCTATTCTATCCTCCTTGCTCATCAGTTAACCTAACACGTAGATATGATTTGTAGTGAACTAATTATTTCAACTGGTCCAGTAGAAGAGTGTCAAGTAACGGTGTGTTGGTTGCATCACAAGATAGAACTGTACTGTTCAGGTTGTAGTGTTAACACCTCCTGATCAGTGTATGGTAATTCTAAAAACTAGTATAAAACTGCCCTTGTTCAGTGAGGGTAAATTTAGATAACTGTAAATTGTGAATTACTTAAATAACATTAAAACAATTGTGATGTAATTGTATTATTTTCAGAAATGTAAAATAATTAGTCCCTTTTATAAATTTTGATAGAATAGTGAGAAGACATAACTGATTTGAAAAATATTGTGATGTATTTGCGCTATACATTTTGAACAATCTGGTCACAGGCATGTACACTTGTCAAAGTATTTTAAATGAAGATTAATAAAAGGTTAATTAAATAAAAGTTCAAATAGATAATTGTAAATGAAGGAGAGAGAAAATTTAACGTAATATAGAAAGGATAGGAAATTATCTCATAACCCTAGGCCATAAAATGATGAATTCAAGGCTAACCGTTTCTATACACATCAGGGTGGCATTTATGATTTACGAACACCCAAGGCTTCCATCAACATCAAAGTTGGTCTTTCAACTTTTCTATATAATGTTCTGAAGGCTGATGAAGACACTTTATTCAACAGAGCTCCAAAATGCTATCTCCAGCAACAAAAAACTCACTCAGTAGAGTGCCAAGGAAAAACTACCACTTTGCATTCATAGGTTTGCTTGCTCTTATGGAGCTGATTATATTATCCATACGAAGCATTCAGTTGGTGAATGAATGTTTGAGCCCTACTCTACATGGCTGCAGAAAGAGCAGTGAAAACCAATCAACAACTCAATCCTTGAAGACAGTTAACTCAATTCATTTCCCACTACGTTGATCGTGATTCAAAGTCCTTTACAAAACGGGCTTAAAAAGATTTGAATGAAGTATTTGTACACATGTGAAGCTATAGCAATTTAATATTTCAAAATTGACTTCTAAGCACAAAAGAATCATGTTCAAACCTTTATTCTTCTTTGTCTTATCAACTCTTTGAAATTTCTAAATCGTCAGTGTTCATTATTATGTGAATCTTCACCTCCTTCTAATCCTCCTTCTAATACTATTGGTTAGTATTTCTTATTATTAACTTACGAAACTATTACATAACTTTGTTAAATGATCCAATGAACTTTTCATTTCATATTGGAAAACTTTAATTCTATTGGAATAAAACCCTACCATTTTTATAAATTGCTTTATTCAATTATTACATCGTGTAACAACATTTCATTTTTATTGACTTTGTTAATTTTATGTGTCGGGTGTGATACGGTTACCTGCCAAAGACAATGTATGTTGGTTGAGCATTATCATAGACTGACTGAAGTCAGACATTCACACCGTCAGGTGTGGACTCCAAGGTCTAGAGACTGTGTTTGCGCGTGAATCTGAAGGTCCTGGATTTGATTTCAACCCAAGGGGTCGTGGATGCACGCTGCTGATGAGTTCTATACTAGAACAAAACGGCTGTCCAATGCATTCACGTTTCAAGTGGTGAACATTTTATGACTTCAACTATGAAAATAATACAATCTTCGCGAATTCTATTAACTAGATTTGTGTATCACTCATCTACACTACTAAATGCCAACAAAAGATTGCCAATAAATACGATATCAGTGACAAGAAAACTTTCTTCACTGGAACGCTTCCATTCATTTTTCAATGAATTAATGTGCTTCTTTCGTTTTTCTTCACCCAATACTTTTGTACTACTTATTGCCAGACCCTCGAAATTTTGCATGATGAATAAAGGAAAAACCTACAGCATTTCTTAAATATCATCTCTAATTAATGCTTTTATCAGTCATTTCTATTTTTCCATAGCGTTCATTGATTCATCTCATCACTAAACGCGTTTATTTAACCTCTCAGTGCGGGCTGACATTAAAATATCACACTTGATGATGAAAGTATTGACATTGACAATGTTTAAAATTATGCCAAGAATATCAGTGAAATTATGTACATCATGTTGATAGATGTAGACTACCTGGTTGGGGTCCGCGAGACGAAAGTCACCAATGGTTAGAGACCTTGAACAACATGGCTCAGAATCGTTTGCAATGATGCAGGTGCATCCACTCTTTGTGTTCTCTCTAATTCTAACCTTCTGAATTCCTCATCATCTTCATCTTTCTCCTTCTAAATTTATCTCACTGAATTATAATTCTCCAATCATATCTTCACTGCCTAATCTTCTCCATTACTGCTAATACTTCTACTATCGCTACCACTACAGGATTTGAACTGACAGTTGCGTCTCTGTGCTGATGTGGTATTATGGTAACCTGAACTGATGTATTCACGTACGTAGTTCTGCGTTGTATCTGTCTATTTTTCTGTACATCACCTTTGAAATAGTTGTTATTTTATAGCGATCATTTGATGATATTTTTTGTAGCGTAAAAGTAAGTGACTGTGTAACAAGACTGCTAATCAATAAACAAAATTTTAAACACTTCTTTTTTTGTTTGTTATCAAAAGGAACAGTTAGCTAAACAATTAGAAGAAGAAGCTAATCGAATTAAAGAAGAAAAAAGAATGTTAAAAGAGAAAAAGATTCGTGAAGAAGAGGTAATTAGTTGTACTGTAGACAGTTTTGTTGTTGTTGTTGAGTTATGTAGACATTCTCTTGTATTAACATGAATCAAATTCAAAATATTTTATTATGAAGAGTGTTACGTTCGTTACTAGGTACGCTTGAAGCTATTACGAGTTCACCTTAGTCGATAAACGCGAACGACACAATGAACCAGCGTCCAGGTAGGCTACCTTGATCACAAACCTGCAAAAGAGAAATCTTGATAAGCGTAGAAAGGTATATTCTACAAGCATCCAGCAAGCGCAATACAATCAAGCACACAACTCTCGATTATTTATACATCGTAGAAACGTCCTTGGGATAGTCACAAAAATAGCACACTAAATTACACAGCAGCCAATCACAGCCATGGATTTTCCTGGTGGGAAATGAAATCTCAAGGTCAACTGATCAGCCCATGCTGGCAAACGTGAAATCCGAAATGAGGCATTTATCATGCGAGTTCTGGGGATCTAACATCCCAAACAAAGAGTTTTTAGAGATGAATAATATTTCTAACTCACATTATAACTGAAGTCAAAAAATTATTGTTAGACCAGGAAGCACTGAATAGATGGTCATGACATTTCGTAACAGTGAGTAACTGAAATGCACCCTAGAAGTCCGATTTAGGATTTTCATTTTTCCTAGTGTACATCTGACAGTTAGATCTCTAAGTTTGAATTTGAATGGTTTTTTTTACATTTCTAACTTTTCTTCAATTTATATGATTTTTTCACAATGTAATTTAATATAAAAGTGATTTTCTTCATTAATTGAAATACGAAATTGAATAATCTCTGGTAATCGGTGCCTCACTAGCTTTGTGGCAGTCGATATTCGGTATGTTCTTAGAATTCGTATACTGCTCGTCCAGACAACCGTTACTTGATAACACCTTATGACTTATAAATCAATAGATGAATACAAAGTGTTCAATGATTTTAATTGTCGCCACCACCTAAACCACAGGCACATGCAGAAAAAAAATGATATGCGAGCGTCTATTAGAGATTGATTCAAGATAGAAGAGATAGCATCATAAAGTGATCTGAGATTTCAAATGTCAAAATGAAGTTGTGTAATAATCTAGGCTTTAGGATATTAGTGGGTGAGAACAATATAAGGGTCGAAAATACATTAGAGGAGAAGAAGATAGGAGCCAGGAAAGGGTGAGAGGTTGGACACATCATTTCTGCACTGAGAGTTCAGCCCTGAATCGATGGAATGTCAGCGTGCATATGATTTTTGATCGGAACCCGATTTGGTCCAATTATTTTTACAGTCTATATATTGATATAATGAACAACTCTTCCAGAGTAACGTGTCTAGAGTTGACCAGATGCTCCTGTATTAAACTAGTGATAGCTGTGCATTCTATTTTTAAAAGCCACACCAATTAATTTTTTCAAATGTGTTTGGAAAATGATCTCATTATGCGGCCAATGTAACCTAACTCACAGGAGCAAGTAAATTTGTAGATACGCATAGATTCAATTGTTATTATAACCATTCCACTTTTTAGTTTTCATTTGCCAAATGGACAACTGTTTTAATTATAAACTTATAAAGATTGTTGAACTTCATTGAAATCATGGATCGATCATTGTTGGACCACCATTAGGAACTTGGAAGCCGTTTCTTCCCAGTATGGGGCTCATGGGAAGCATAAAAATGTGCTCATTAGCTTCATCGCTTACCGAAAACAGTGAGTAAGGTGGCGCATTTTCATGGGTTGATTGAAGTTAGACGTTAATACTATAGCATGCCGAGTCAGTGGTTTGGAGGTTGAGCATCCACTCATTAGACCGAAGCTCCTAGGTTCGTTTCTTGCCAGCTTGGGCGGCGAATGTGCATTGCTGACGAGTTTTATACTAGAACAAAAGGGCAACCCGGTGCTTCCAAGTTCCGAATGGTGGTCTAACACTGATCGATTCATGGTTTCAAGGACAACTATTTCTCAAATATCTGAACTTTAAACTATCCTCATCCGCTACCATTTTAATTCTAGGATTATTGCGTAATTTACTTTTGATATTTGAAATCTGGCATCATTTTATGATGCAATTTTTACTATCTTTCTACTGATGTATATATATATATATATTCCACTGCTGATAAGTCCCATACCAAGACTAAACGACCGTTCAGTGCTTCCAAGTTTCTAATGATAGTCGATTCATGATTTCATAAAGTAACTGAACAATCTCCACAAGTTTATAATATAAATTGGAATGTAAATGATTTCGTCGAAAAGAAAATTTTCTTCACTAAAAATCCTTCTTACTTTTATCCTTTGACCTTTTTGAATACTGATTTTCGTTTTGAACAAGCTACAATCAAGAATAAACCAGTTAATCGTTCATAGATATATTTTCACTTTTCTAATGCCGTTCATACTGAAGTTAGCTTACAACAAATTATTATTATTATTAAATGATATAAAAGTCGGTAAACATTTTCACCTTTCGCACTGAAATCCTGAATCGATCATTGTTAGACCAGCATTAGAAACCTGGAAGCACTGCATGGCCGTTTTGTCCTGGTAAGTGTTATGCTCGTCAGCTGATATACTTGAAACTATTACGAGTTCACTTTAGTCGGTGAGCGAGAGCGAATACAAATGATTCAGTAACACGATAGGCTATTCCGATTCGATTGTCCTTGGCCCTGCTAACGATATCAAAAAGTCTTGATATAGCGTAGAAAGTGTATTCTAAAAGAACCCAGAAAATATGAGGTTGTCAAGCACAAAAATCGAGTTTATTTATACATAATAGAAACGTCCTTGGGAGAGCCACAAAAATAGCGTACTAAAATACTCCGTCAACCAACAATAGTCAAGGATTTTTTGGCGGAAAATGTAATCTCAAGATCAGCTGATCAGCTCATGTGCGAAAGCATAATATCCAAAATGAGGACATTTATCAAGTGAGTTCTGGGGGATCTAACGTCCCCAACAGTATGGGACTCATTTGTCAGTAGTCGATGAATATTTTCAATTTTCATTTAGTTGTTTTTATTTTTTTATTTTTTTGTTGAAAAAAAATCATTTTCAGTTAAGACAACAAAAAGAATTCCAGCTAGCGAAACAACGTGAATTGAATTCGAAAATTTCAGCGCATAGAATCATCGCATGTTTACGTTATTATGGTTTAAAACCATGGATAAACTACATAGTTCAACAACACGAATTCATTCGAATAGCTGATTGTTATCAAAAGAAAATGATAATGAGGTAATTTTATGCTGTGATTGCTCTTACAAGAGCTGTGTTTATTCTATTCAGTCGTTTACTGCCATTTACTAGTGAGTGGTTTTTAAAAGCATATGGTATATATTTACATATATCAAAGAGAGTTTAGGTTAGAGTTAGTAGGAGAATGCTGGCGAGTAGTCTATGCTCCACAATGGAGTAAGAGGGGTAAGTAGTTGAGTGACAGCGTTAAATACGAAGTAGAGCTAATTAATTTAGTAGCCCGTGATCTGACTCTAGTTTGTACGAATGATCTAGTATGCTGTGTTTCTGTTTCCGTATATTATAGTTAGGTGAAACCAGCTTTTGTGACGGCGGTAATAAGAAACCACATACATATTCAGTTGGATGAGTTTATTTCAAACAATCGTTCATGCAGACCAACATAGAGAATACAAATCATTAAAGGAAAGCGAAGTAAAGTGGAGAAGGCTAGTTGGCTAACTCAGTGCGATGAAGGTAGATATATATAAAGCGTAGTATGCATGCACATACGCACTCTAGAATGAATGATTGACAAAACTGAAAGTCAAGTGAATAAGGACGCAGGCGGGAAAGGTCAATTAGTTTGTCTAAAAACTAGGACAAGTCCAGTGGGTTCAAACTATCAGTACACACAACAATATATATATATATATTTGTGCAGACGGGAATCACAGGCAGTTTCTTGTTGTCGTGACTAAGATGGTTGTAATGAAATAATTTAGCTTGTTGGATAATCTTACGCTTAAATCTTTTATTGACGTCCAGTAATCAAGTTGATCTTGATTTTGTTTATGTTGACTGATTACGTAATCTGGTGATAGAGTGCACTAAGAAGATATTGTCAGGATTGTGTGATTCATTGGCACAACAATATATTTCGATCGAGCAATCTGATCACATATAAACTACTTATTAAAAACATTTACATATATAGAAAATAACAAGTGTATTAGAGTAGTATAAGCGGAAACACTATCGTGGATCATAAAACATTATTTCCGAGGTCGATTAAGGGTGAGAGCAGACTGTTTTTGAATACATACACGTGGTTTAAACTTTGGTCTTACCAAGACTTCAATACAACCTTAGAATAGTTTCTTAAACGCTTTTATAAAATGTCACAAAAGCTTAGATAAGATCAATCATGTTACCTGTTTCATCTATATGTTTGGTAACGGATGACAACAGATGTTATTCTTCCACTCGTATTGGGTTATTTGGTTTGATTTATTTTTGTAGCCATTTAGACACATTTTCCAACACTGTAATTTGCAATTCAAATGTGTAAAAACGCAAACCTCCAAAACTGTGCCCCAAAATATCGTAACAGTGCTCACTAGTGACTAGCTTCGTGAGGAAATTCTCGGAGTTCTAGTTGAGAAGACGTGACCAGTGGAGTTCAACCCTTTCGGGTGTAGGCAGTAACTACCAAAGACAAATGGGTGAGGTCGCACAAAATCCCCAGATCAATCAGAGTTAGACATTAACACCGTTGGATGCCGGCCCAGTGGTCCGATGGTAAGGCTTTCGCTTATAATGCCAAAGGTCCCCGGTTCGAATCCTGAGAGGAGTAGGAGTCGTGGATGCGCACTGCTGAGGAGTCCCATACTAGGACGAAACGGCCGTCCAGTGATTCCATGTTTCTAATGGTGGTCTAACAATGATTGATTGGTGATTTCAATTGTGTAAAAACGCAAACCTCCAAAACTGTGCCCAAAATTCACAATTACTCCTCCCTATGTATGACTGGTCACACATACACGCACACACATTTAAATTGATAAACTAATTGCGATGTGATGCTACTATCATTTACATGGTTTGTAGGTTTTCGATGAAGTATGAACTTCGTGTTTTTTATCATCATGACCTCTACTATGTAATATGTTTTGCTGATAAAAGATTTGAGCCTTTGTTACAATTTAAGGCTATTTGACTCACCTCTGAACGGTAGGTTAATGTAAACCAATTTTTCTGCGCTGAAGGTGTAGTAGGTTTCACAACATTGTGACCTTCCCATCGAATTACGAATGGGAATCGGTAGCTATTTACCATCAACGTTTCACTGAATAACTTCACTTCGTATTCAATAGTGTCTTTTGTAATAAATAAGATCAATCCCATAAGTTAGCCCTTTGAACTGGATAATAACAATGATCACTAAAGTACTACTGACCTGTGCAAGTTGGCTTTCTAAACATTGATTGTTTCATTAAACCATCTTCTCATTTGGTGGCAAATTTCACATCATTTTTCTTACATAACCTTTACTACTTTCTCCTACACTATGTTTGTTTAGTGGACCTATCATTTTTTATATACAAATGTTCTTAATAAGTAGTTTAAAATGTATGATCGAAATGTATTGTGCTAATATATATCACATAGTTCTGATCATCTCCACCTTCTCATTACACTATCCAAATATATCAGCATGAACTTGTTATGGATGTGGCCTAAGCAGTTATGTGGTGATCGGTATTCGATAGATTCGTAAAATTCGTATACTGCTCGTCCTGATAACCGTTACTAGATAAAGCCTAACGGCGGATAAATCAGAAGGCGAATACGAAGCGTTGATTGAGTTGATTATTGCACCACACACACACACACACACAGATCACAAAACCACAGGAATTAGACGCGAAAGTGAAAATGACAAGAGAGTACCGAAAAGCGAACACGAGCAAATGAATAGGATCAAAATATTCACATATATACATAAGGAAATGAATTAGTCACCGAATTATTTAATTGGCTAACATTAAAGCGAGTACAATGGATATGCACGTAGACGGTAAGCAATGTTCAAACCTAAATGCTCATATAAACGCTAAAATACAAACATAACAGTACATATAAGTTATTGCTATACAAACGACTCCGTCTGTTAAATAACTTCATTAACTGTGAACAAACTCAAATATAGGTCTAGTGCTACAAACTAGCTACTTTGCTTACTCAATTGAGCATTAGCAATCATAATGTTGTGACCTTCTCCATATATATCGGTACATCAATCTTTATTACTTTATTTGATATCATGCCTCATGTCTTCTTCATCATTTTATAATTTGTCTAGCCTACTATGAACATCATTGTCAACCTTATGAATGCTAAATGTATGCTAAATGTTCATTTATAATAATAATCTTTTTAGTTTTGACAAATTTTGGTCGAATTTTTATAACTGTTGAGCAATTTTTTGTTTTTTTACTTGATTCATCAATCATAATAAAAATAATTTAGTTATTTGATTGTTGTGAATAAGTTCCATTACAAAAATTGACACTTGATTGAGAAAATATCTAGAAAAAAAAAACAAAATTGAATGTGAATCATTGAACATGATTTGTTTTGTTTTTATTTTGATTTATGATTCTTGAGTCAATTAAACAACTGTCATATGATTAAATGATCAATTTAGAGTTGAATGATTGAAATTTTCTCATTTTCATA
>OX103971.1:70150543-70210259 GCA_944470395.2 Schistosoma turkestanicum | reverse complement strand
ACACACATTTAAATTGATAAACTTGTTGCGATGTGATGCTACTATCATTTACATGGTTTGTAGATTTTCGATGAAGCATGAACTTCGTGTTTTTTATTATCATGACCTCTACTATGTAATATGTTTTGCTGATAAAAGATTTGAGCCTTTGTTACAATTTAAGGCTATTTGACTCACCTCTGAACGGTAGGTTAATGTAAACGACGTTTGCTGCTCTGAAAGTGTAGTAGGTTTCACAACATTGTGACCTTTTCATCGAATTATGAATGTGAATTGGTAGTTATTTACCATCAACGTTTCATTGAACAACTTCACTTCATATTCAATAGTGTCTTTAGTAATAAATAAGATCAATCCCACAAATAAGCCCTTTGATCAAATCCTATTTATATTGCACTGGAAAATAACAGTGATCACTAAAGTACTACTGACTTGTGCAAGTTGGCTTTCTAAACATTGATTGTTTCATTAAACCATCTTCTCATTTGGTGGCAAATTTCACATCATTTTTCTTACATAACCTTTACTACTTTCTCCTACACTATGTTTGTTTAGTGGACCTATTATTTTTCATATATAAATGTTCTGAATAAGTAGTTTAAAAATGTATGATCGAAATGTATTGTGCTAATATATATCACATAGTTCTGATCATCTCCACCTTCTCATTACACTATCCAAATTTATCAGCATGAACCTGTTATGGATGTGGCCTAAGCAGTTCTGTAGTGCTCGGTATTCGATAGATTCCTAAAATTCGTATACTACCGTTACTAGACAACGCCTAACGGTGGATAAATCAGAAGGCGAATACGAAGCGTTGATTGAGTTGATTATTGCACAGCACACACACACACACACAGATCACAAAACCACAGGAATTAGACGCGAAAGTGAAAATGACAAGAGAGTACCGAAAAGCGAACACGAGCAAATGAATAGGATCAAAATATTCACATATATACATAGGGAAATGAATTAGTTACCGAATTATTTAATAGGCTAACATTAAAGCGAGTACAATCGATATGCAAGAAGACGGTAAGCAATGCTCAAGCCTAAATGCTCATATAAACGCTACAATAAAAGCATAAGAGTACATATCAGTTATTGCCATACGAACGACTCCGTCTGTTAAATAACTTCATTAACTGTCAACAAACTCAAATATAGGTCTAGTGCTACAGACTAGCTGCTTCGCTTGCGCAATTGAGCATTAGCAATCATAATGTGACCTTCTCCATATATATATATCGATACATTTGTTTGAGATCATGCCTTATATCTTCTTCGTCATTTTATAATTTGTCTAGCCTATTATGAACATCATTGTCAACCTTATGAATGCTAAATGTATGCTAAATGTTCATTTATAATTAAAATAATAATAATCTTTTTAGTTTTGACAAATTTTGGCCGAATTTTTATAAGTGTTGAGCAATTTTTTTGTTTTTTACTTGATTCATAAATCATAATAAAAATAATTTAGTTATTTGAAATAAAAAATATTGTATATGTTATGAATAAGTTCCATTACAAAAATTGACACTTGATTGAGAAAATATCTAGAAAAAAAAACAAAATTGAATGTGAATCACTGAACATGTTTTGTTTTGTTTTTATTTTGATTTGTGATTTTTTGAGTAATTAAACATTTGTCATATGATTAAATGATCAATTTAGGGTTGAATGATTGAAATTTTCTCATTTTCATATATTATCAATGCGTACAACTAATAAAATATTGATTTTGTTAACTTCACCGATCCTGTATTGTTCTTTAAAAAAAAAATTGAAGTTTTATTTGGTTAGTGATAGATAACTATTCTATTTCAACTTGATATTTTTGATTAGTGTTTTGCTCAGCAAAGTTTTTGGTTGTACAACTTTCCACTTAAGACAGTTGTATTTTTGTGGAAAAAAAGAAAGAAGCAAAATACTTTGATACAACACAACATGCACTGACCCAAATCACACATGATGGAGAAGCTTTGGAGGATGTAGAAAGCTTAACATATTCGGGCAGCATCATTCATGAGCAAGGTAGATCTTATGCATATGTGAAGGCACGGATCGGCAAAGCAAGAACAGCATTTTTGCAATTAAAGGACATGTGGAACTCAAAACATCTGTCAACCAATACCAAAGTCAGAATTTTCAATACAAATGTCAAAACATTTCAACTGTATGGGGCAGAAACTTGGAGAACTACGAAGGCCATCATCCAGAAGATACAGGTATTCATTAACAATTGTCTACGCAAGACACTTCGAATCTGTTGGCCAGACACCATCAACAACAACATACTGTGAGAGAGAACAAACCAAAATGCAGCGGGGTAAGAAATCAGGAAAAACTGCTGGAGGTGAAAAGGGCACATATTGAGGGAAGCACCCAACTGCGTCACAAAACAAGCTCTCACTTGGAATCCTCAGGACCAAAATGAAAAGTAGAAGACTGGAAAACACATTACGCCTAGAATCGGAGACAGACATGAAAAAAATGAACAACAATTGGACAGAACTGGAAAAGAAGGCGCAGGACAGAGTAGGCTTTAGAATGCTGGTCGGTGACCTGTACTCCTGTGAAGATAAATAAGTAAGTAAGTAAGTAAGTAAGTAAGTCAGCGAAATATATGAAATCTGAAAAATTAAATCATTTACAGGGTCTTTTGAATACACTAATAAATTTTCACAAAGCTAATGACAAATCCTTATAAATCGTTGCAAGATTTCTAATGATTCTTAAAGTGATCTCATTTCAACATTGAAAAATCATATTGAAATCCATGATATCTAATTAATTTTTATCAAAACACCAAACTCTACTTAATGCTATATTTTACTTTACTGCTACTTTAGAAATTCATTTCATACTTGGTTATTAAATTTAAAAGTAAAATATCAACAACAAACTGAATTCGTTCAACATCACTATCATTTATTGCTTATGAAAAGAACAATAAAAGCATTTCAAATGGTTAGTTTCATTGAATTCAGTTTCTTTTTTGTTGTTGTTGTCTGTAATTAACAGTAATTTAATTTGTAGCTTGATTTATTCATCAAATGAAGTGGCTGTGGTATATAAATAAGGCCAATTGACATTTGGATTCAAGGAATTCAACGGTGTTTGATAGTAAGATGATGAAGAAAATTTATTGCTCAGGTAGAGATGATTATGATGAAGTTTCACTTCTCTGAGCTGAATGCTTTGATTATCGAGCTTTCATTGTTCCATGAAAGCACTCTGACAAAAAATGGACTCAGTCATGTTAGTAGGTGTAGACTACCTGGTTGTGGTCCGTGAGAGGATAGTAACCGATGGTTAGAGACTCTGAATGACATTGCTCAAAACCATTTGAAATGGTGCAGGTGCATTCATTCTCTCAAATCCTAATCTTTTGAATTTCTCATGACCGTTTTTACCCTCTTTTTCTAACTGATTCCTCTGGGTGTATACATCTCGAATGATATATTTGATCATTGATCTCTTTAATTACTGCTAATACTTCCTTTAGTTCTGTTACTATGGGATTTGAATCGATAATAGCGTCTCTATGTTAATGTGGTAAACCAACTTGAATTGATGTATGTACCTATGTACAAAGCTCTACGTTGTAACTGACTGACTGATCAGTAAAAATTAATTTAAATCATTTTTATATGGTCAGATTGTATTTTGTGCTTAATTTCATAATCTTGTTTTTGAATATATACCTAAACAAGAAGTAGAGATAGAGAGACGAACATGAATTAATTTATTATTATTATAAAGCTACTAACAAGAGACCTGGAATTACGTTTAAGACTACAATCGATCAGTCTCTTTAGTTTATATGCATCTTGTGATGATCATGTCTTTAGGTTACAAGCATTTTTAACAAGTAGCTATCCGAATTCAGTAGCTAAGTGGATAACGTGATAGCGTTTAAAGCGAGCAGTACTGAGTTTGAATCCTAGAGTGGATACCAACTCTGAGATTCAGGTGTGTCCAGCTGACAATTCCAAAATGGGAAGAAATGTGCATCCTAGCTTCTATTGCTAGTCACTATCAACTTCCGCTAAGCATACACTAATAATTTATTAGCCATTAACTTTAAATTATCCATATATCAATTGCACTTTCTAAACCCAGTTTAATTGAAAATCAGTTTCCTCAAATTGATAGATAAACATAAAATTACAGCATATATTGTACATTGATAAATCACTCATAAGTGTGGAAAATAGAATTATCAGTAATTAATGAACGTAAATTAAGTACTGTGCCTAAAATACAGATTTATTATTTTCTGGTTAGCGATTGTTTGGCGAGTTAGTTTTCTATGGAATGGGGTTCGCCAACCCCATGCCAAACACTGCTCCTTTATCCGGGCAATAACTCCAGGGGACTCCAGGCGGAGTTTCAAATACGGATAAGCCACTCAAGATGAATTTTCAAATAGCGGCAAACGTAAGTAGAACCAATCAAAGGAAGTAGAGAAGAATATGTTTGTCAGCATAAAAACTAATTGAGATATAAAATTTGCGGTATTAGACAGATTAAATAAGTGGTTTATTATGTGAAAGTATCACAACTGTTCAGCAAACAAATCACAAAAAAATGATCAAGTATAACTCAAACTATTGATTAATAATAAGTAATATCAGTCAGTATGCAGTAAAGTCAAACACAAACTGAAGACAGTAAAAGAGCTAATTGAATGTGAGATAAATAACAACTCAAGAAAATACTTTTCTCACATTTCGAAACTTCACAATTTTTTTGTTCATGAGCCTATCGTGTATAAACTGTTAAATATGTTACACAGTTTTTAGTTAAAAAAAGCCATACCAGGTAACTTTTCCGAGAACTTGTGGTGATATTTGTATTTAGTTTATATTGTTTGCTGAAAACTGTCATATGAAAACAGATAAAGTGAATTAAGAGTTTTTGTTGTTGAGTATCTACTTAAATATCATTTGCTTCCTCTGAGAGAGATGCTTTAATCGTATTACTTCAATTGTTGTTCTACACAACACTGTCAACATGAACTTCAAGACAAAGTGTAATGTTGGAAATTATTCATATATCTCTAACATGTTATCCTATTGATAAGGAGTATGATGACGTAATCTTGAATGACAAGATGGTCTCACCATTAAATCATAAAGTTCAGTAAAATCAAGTCGGAAATTCCTCTTCCGAACTATAAGTTCTTTTCTTGTAAAAAAACACTTATTGAACGATGTTCCACAAGTGAACAAATATTTCCGTTTCTCTGTATTCAGTATTATTCATTGTTAGGCTTTTTGTGAGTATAGACATTTTCATTATAAGATTGTAACGATTATTTAGCTCCTTTGAGGCAGTTACTCAGTGAAGACAATGAATGACGGTCGTGTAATATTGTGGATTGGTTGAAGTTAAATATTAAGACCATTCAGATGCCAAGTCAGTGGTTTTGAGCTTAAGCTTTCACGTGCGGAGGTCTCGGGTTCGATCCCCACACTGGGGATCTTTGGTGCGCGTTGTTGATGAATGCCACACTAGGACGAAACAGACGTCCAGTTCTCCCAGGCTTCTTATAGTAGTATAACACTGATTGATTCATGATTTCAAAGTCTGTGTAGGAATCTGCGACTTTGTCTTTTATTTTATTGTTATTATTATTATTATTATTATTATTATTACTGTGCAGGCCTGTGAGATATCTAAAAGAAATGAAGCTTATGCCGATGAATGGTATCATGGAAAACTATTACGACATTGTTTTTCGTTTTGGAGTCAATATATAACTGATCAGTGTATTCGAGAATGGGAACTAGAAGACATTGCGTTGGGACATTATAACAGGTAGAACATATGTATATATATATGATTTTTCACGGTAACCTCGACAAGTGAATTTTGAAATTGTGTTTGTAATTTAACGTAAAAAGCGATAATCGCTATTGTGTGACAAATTATTAGTGTATTTTTTGTCGGGGACGTTAGATCCCCAGAACTCACTTCATACAGGTCCTCATTTTGGATGTTGTGCTTTCGCGCATGGGCTGTTTAGTCGACTTTGAGATTACATTTCCCACCAGGAAAATCGCTGACGATTATTGGTTGATGGAGTATTTTAGCACGCTATTTTTGTGGCTGTCCCAAGAACATTTCTATCATGTATAAATAAACTCGATTTGTGTGCTTGTCAAACTCATATTTTCTGGGTGCTTGTAGAATACACTTACTAAGTCTTGTCAAGACTTCTTCCTCTACTTAGTGGAGCCTTGGGCCGCTCGGATTAGAGTAGCCTATCGTGTCACTGGATCATTTGTCTTCGCTCTCGTTTACCGACTAAGGTGAACTCGTAATAGTTTCAAGCACATTGACTGAAGAGCATAACATTTTTAAAGAAAATAGAAAGCCCAGTATATTTATATAACATATAATACTTGAGTTTTCAACGACTTACTTACTCCTGTCACCCTAGTAGAGGAGCATAGGCCACTGATTATTAAACCATGAAAAAATTCTTACTACAGGAAAGATTATTTACCGGGTAATAAACCTCAAAACTAATAAAATCATCAAGTTGGTTTTTTTCCCGGAAAATTTCTCGTCATGAACTAAAAAAAATATTTACGAGTTTTTCGCGTCCTCTGTTTAAAATACACAGAATAATATAAATTAGTCTATTTTTCGGACCCATGACTTTCGGTCTTGCGCGCGAAAGCCTAACCCGATTCATGGATTCTAGTGAGAAGACATGATAAGTGGAGGCAGTTGTCCATCGAAGACAATGGATTGAAATAAGATACTAACACCATTGGATGCCGGCTCATTGGTCCAGATGTGAAGCTATCGCGCGCGAGACTGGAGGTCTTGGGTCTGATTCCTACAGACTGGGGTCATAGATGGGGCACTAGTGTAGATTCCCATTTAAGGACGAAACCGTGTCCAGTGCTTATAGGTTTATAATGTTGGTCTAATAATGATCGCTTCACAATTTCATTGAATAAAAGTTTTGTCAAGAATAATCATACTATGCCAAAACTATCCTTTTGTTTAAAAGTACACAGATTTGTATTCAGTAATTTTGTTAATCTAATTTCATATAATCTTTGATTTCATTCATTCAACAAATATTACCAATAACTTATCCGATTGCATATTGTCCTTATTTTACTGAAATTTTTTTTCCAGAAAATAATCTTATTCTCTTTTTTTTCTTGTCATCTAGGCATTTATTGTATATTTATTTTAAATTATGGACTCATTATCCAACCATACAACGTGTACAACGTGATCGAGAATATCGTCGTGAACAATTTCGTAAATGTATCCTTGATATTATACCGGATTTTAATCCTCCACCTGAACAAGATGTTAGTGAAATGGACTGAACAACATTTAAAAAAAAACTCTTTTGTGAATGTTATAACAATGTTTGATTTAAACAAATGTTTTTGTTTTTCTTATTTGCAAAATAAATTGTAATTATTGAATATTGTGAAAAAATTTGTTTATTTTTAAATGATATATATATATTTGATTGATTAAATAAACTGACATATTATTTAGTTGTTCACGATCTGACTCCGATTTGGACGAACAATTGAATAGGCTATAAAAATAAATCCTCCCTTCAGTTTCCGTGTATCATTCTTAGGTGGACCCAGGTTCGTGTGACGACTTAATCGGAAAGTCCAATACGGTTTTATTTGGACGAATTTATTTCATACGCTCGCTTATACAGACAGACAAGAATGAGATGGGTAAAAGTGAAGTGTAGTGAAGCAGAGAAGGGAGTAGGTCACTTCCATGTAATGAGGTAACATTAAGTATTTTATAATCAAACATAGATAGGTTAGACATGTGATAAACGGAGCAAGCAATGCTTTTACGTATAGGCTGTTGACAACCAATCTCAAACTAATTCTGTCCTCCGCTCTACTTCACACTTCCAACCAGTTGCCACTCATTTTTTTGATGTGTTGGCCTTGACGATTCCAAGTGAGGACTTGTCTTGTGATGTAGTTGTTGGCTTTCCTAATTGTATATCCTATCCAGCCCCAGTATTTTTCCCTGGTTTCTCCCTCAACCGGAAACTGGTTTGTTCCCTTGTAGTGTGTCGATTTCGACGTTTTCCTAATGTTTGGTAATTTGCTCGTCCAGACAATCGTTACTAACTAGCGTCTGACGGTTATAAATCACAAGGCGAAGCGGATAAGCAGTGCATAAAACGAATGAAGCGACGTCGATTGGAGAAGGCTGTTGAGGCAACTCCAAGAGATAGAGCGTGACTAAGAATATATAGTCAAACAAAAAATACGACAGACATGTGACAAGCGAAATGGGCATTCATACATGAATAAAAGTGACGAATGATTGACAAGGTCAAAGGCAAGCGAGACAAGTCATGTGAGCTTATGCAAACCAGACAATAATAAAAACGTATGGTACATATAAATTGTTGCTATACAAATGGCTTAGTTAAATAAATTAATCGAATGGGCTTAACCAAATTAAATGTAAGCGAACCCGAATATATGTGGAGGCACTACACCCAACCAAAGTAGGTTATTGTTGATGGTGTCTGGCCAACGGATATGAAGTACCTTGCTTAGACCACTGTAATTTAACACCTCTGTCTTTTGGATAATGACTTTTTTAGTTCTCTAAGTCTCGACTCGAAACGGTAGAATAGTTTTGACGTTCGTATTGAAAATTATGGTACTTCTGTATAATTCTTCTTCAATACACATAATTCCCTTTATCATCTTGAAGATAACATGAACAATGAATGATTTCAGAGGCATTCGTTTTACTTCATCTGGTTCTTGTCAGTCTCTTCAAACCTGTAATCATTAAAATCGTAGTTGCAAGTTGGATTTAAATTATTTACATGGAAGAGTTCACTTGGAATTTGCTATAATTATACATCACTATGGTATAGCGATGTTGCAAATGATTTTAATGGATTGGATAAAGGATTGTAAATACATGCTTTACACAGAAGAACATTCTACCGTATTGATAATAACACAAGGATGGAGAGAAAGATACAAGTGAATATATGCTGGTAACAAGTAAGAATATAGTGAGTAAATCTCACTTAGTTAAGATAAGATTACTCATCTACAGTAAGACAGTCAAAATGAAAAGTAATGATGTGATTGGTTTCAAAGAAAGAGTTGGACAAAATCTAATGATCTAATGAAGGGATATTTATCACCAGGGTAAATAAAGATTCACAATCATCACTTTTTGAATGCATGAATCAGGAGGTTTCAGGTGACTGATAGCAAAATATATCTTCAGCAAACTTTCGAAGACTGGATGGAGCTTGGCTGTTTGTCAACCAAATTGAAAGTTTGTTTGGTATCAATCAACCTGAGGTTCTGTATAAAACAGATGTTTCGTGACTGCTACTTACTTACTTACGTCTGTTACCCCCAATCGATCAGAGACCGCTAACCAGTTTTCTCCAACCAACTCTGTCCTGGGCTTACATTTCCAGTATTATCCACTTTTCGTTCATTCTTCTCATATCTTTCTCTATTTCTCGGTGTAATATGTTCCTTGGCCTTCCTCTTTTCCTTTTGCTTTGAGGATTCCGAGTGAGAGCTTGTCTTTTGATGCAGTTTGGTGCTTTTCGTAGTGTGTGTCCTATCCACTTCCACCGCTTCTTCCTCATTTCCCCCTCCACTGGAATCTGGTTTGTTTTCTCCCACAGTTCGTTGTTGCTGATGGTGTCTGTCCAACGAATACGAAGTATGTTGCGCAGACAGCAGTTAATAAAAACTTGTATCTTCTGGATGATAGCCTTTCGTAGTACTCTAAGTTTCCGCTCCATACAGTAGAACTGTCTTCACATTTGTATTGAAAATCCTTATTTTGGTTTTGGTTGAAAGTTGTTTGGAGTTGCAGATATTTTTCAACTGTAGAAATGCAGCCCTTGATTTGCCAATCCGCGCCCTCACATCTGCATCCGATCCACCTTGGTTGTCGATGATGCTGCCCAGATATGTAAAGGTGTTGACGTCCTCGAATGCGTGTCCATCAAGAGTGATTTGATTGGTGCATGTTGTGTCGCATTGTAGAATTTTGCTTTTTCCTTTATGTATGTTGAGACCTACTGCTGCAGAGGCTGCAGCTACACTGGTCGTCTTCTCTTGCATTTGTTGTTGTGTGTGAGACAGAAGCGCCTGGTCATCCGAGAAGTCCAGATCATCCAGCTGCGTCCTAACTGTCCAGTTGATACCGTGCTTCCCTCCAGATTTCGACGTCTTCATGATCCAGTCGATCACCAGGAGAGAGAGAAAGGGTGAGAGTAAGCAACCTTGCCTGATACTGGTCTTCACCTCGAAAGAGTCTGTTAGCTGTTCAAAAAATTCTAAGGTATGCTGTCCATCCTGTTTGACCAATGTAATTGCTTTAGCAGGTAGGTACACGTAAATTTATAGATACAGTTGGCATTATCATGAAAAAGTTGCTTGTCAAACTTTGATTGGATTATTGGACGTTTAGTTTTATAGAGTATTAACTGTGTTTTCTGCCATGTAAATACTAGCTAATTCAGTTATAAGACTTCTGTTGATTGTTCTTGCAACATCCTCACCTACGAAGTTGAGATTTAGAAATATTGGTTTTTTGTGTATTCATCAATTCTCCCTCTAGTTTGTCAGAGGTACATATCCTTTCTACTCTATAAAAGTGTATTGACCAACTCTTTCTTGTAACTGATTAGACAAAAACCGTCGAAATTCAGGTAAAGACCATTCGAAGTATTTTTTTGATAAACTAAACCTTGAACTGTTCCATCTCTCCTCTGTTGAGTGGTCATATCAAGAAAGTGGAAAATGTCACTCTTTTCGTTTTTCATAGTAACTTCTACGTTGGTTGACCTTCCTTTTTTAACTTATCTTCTGAATGATCAACTCAATAAATCACAATTTTCGTCAGAGAGTGGCAGCATATACGTGTTGGGGACTTTAGATTCCGTGGACTCACTTCGAAAAAGTCCTAATTTTGTAATTAAGTTTTGAAATTTTTCATTTTTTATGTTTTCGCGCATAAGTCGCCTAGTTGACCTTCAACTTGCATTTCCAACTCGGAAAATTCTTCACTGTCACTGGTTGATGGATTATTTAAGTAAGTCATTTTGTGGCTCTTCCAAGGGTGTTGCTATCATTGTATAAATAAGCCTGATTTGTGTGCTTAGCCACCTGATAATCTCTGAGTGCTTGTAGAATACATTTTCTACGCCTTATCAAGACTTTTTGATCTAGATAGCGGGGCATGGGACTAACGGATTAGAATAGCCTATTGTGTCAGTGCATCGTTGATCTTCGTCCCATTAATTGAGTAGGTGAACTCGTAATAGTTTCAAGCATTTCCATACGTTATTAGTTTCTCTACAAGTAGCTGACAGACTAAATGGCCTGAATGACTGCTGGAAAGTTCATGGTCTTTTCAATGTATTTTTACCTTGTTGATGATTATACAACGTCTTGGAACTGTCGATATAATTTGTTATAATTTGTCCATCTCCTACATTTACTTCTGAGATTTATCAATTATAGTGTTTTTTCCGTTATGTAATCATATGATTTATATGTTTAAATATAAGAGAGAATTTGAGATTACTGATTTAACTTTCTGATATTTAATTGACCGTTTGAAAATATTCACATTTACATAACCCTTTATTGACGTGATTGTCACACTTACCGAACTACTCAGTTTTGATAAGCTTGAACTATTACGAGTTCACCTTACTCGGTAAACGGAACGAGGATCAGTGATTCTGTGATATGATAAGCTTATCTATACAATGATAAAACACATTCAGTTAGAGCCACAAAATAGCATACTAAAATAATCCATCAACCAATCGCAGTCAAGGATTTTTCGAGTGAGAAATGTAAGCTGAAGGTCAAAATAAGCGTCCTTGACGCGAAAATATAAAAATTCAAAGTTTCAAAATAAAATAATAAAATTAGGGCTTTTTCCAAGTGAATTCTAGGGATCCGGCGTCCCCAAAATCTTTACATGTTGATGTTGTGGATAATGGCAAAACAGTAATAAATGATCATTCATATTTCCATAGTTTTATGTTAGACAAATCTAAATACCACCCTAATATCTGATCAGTACATATTATTAATATTACATAATTATTAATGATTAAAATTATTTTAGAAAAAATACACTTTATTGAATAATCTTTTTAATTTTTTCTATTAATAATTTCTCTGTTTATAGTCAATTATCATCTTGTATTAATAAAATGAACACAGTTCTCATTGATGAAAAGAAAGGAAAATCTTTAAACATTTTCACATTCTACGTAGCACTGCTTGATCATAATCTTTTGTTAAAATCTTTTGAATTTTCGAATTCTGCAAAATAAAAATAAAAAAAACAAAGTTCCCTTTAAAAAATTCAACAATTCATGACTACTAGTTTGTTTAAATAAGTAGTTATTAAAAAAATCAAGAAAAAACACAAACAGAACAGTACTGGTTTCAGTATAAAGTTGAGTTATTTCTTTACTCTACTGTATTCATTATTGTGAAGTAATAACAATGTAGACTGTGGTGAAGTGTGGTGAATTCATTTCATTGTTTCTTGAACATCTAAATCCTCTTTTCATACGCATTAATTTTCTAGAGAAGATAATGATTTTTAATCATTTGAAATCATCAATCAATCATTGTTAGACCACCATTAGAAACCTGGAAACACTGAAAGACGGCCGTTTCTTCCTGTTATGGGACTCATCAGCAGTGCGCATCCACGACTCCTGCACCTCGCAGGATTCGAACCCGGGACCTTCGGTATTGTGCGCGAACGCCTAACCATCGGACCACTGGGCCGGCATCCAACGGTGATGAGTCCCATACCAGGGCGACACGGCCGTCCAGTGCTTCCAGGTTTCTAATGGTGATCTAACAATCATTGATCGATGATTTCAAATGATGGTTGAATGGTCTGTCAGTCTGATCATTTAATTATTAGTCCAATGACAAGCACTACTTTACTTTCAAGAAATAATATTACAATAATTATAAAAGGTATTATTTCGTTAATTAATATTGCTCTCATCTTTTGTCCATCGTTAAGAATAGGCATAGATTCAATGCGATTGATCATGTTATTACACTGTATGTACATTCTGATGATTTTGTTGTTACTACTAAACACTGAATAAGTTTTAGTTTCCCGGAATCTTGGACTCCAACTTTTTACGAACATTTGAATAAGCTATGAAATAAATCTTTCATTTGATTTCCGTATATCATTCTCAGGCGAACCCAGTTTGTGCAACAATGTTTATTAAAACCCCATTACGATTTATTTCAAATGAGTTTATTTCACAGATTCACGTAAGTGGATAGACAATAGAATGCGAAGAGTCAATATGAAGCGAAGCAAAGTAAAGGTGAGAAGGAGAGTGGTCCAATTCAATGTAACGAGGCATGACGAAGTATTTATAATCAGACAAAAATAGACCAAGACCTTTGATAAACGAAATAAGCATTGCACATAGGCACTTGAATAAAAACAGCTAAAATTTAAAGTGAATAACCAACAAGGTCGAAAGATATGTGAAGAAATCGAGAAGAAGAATGGAAAAATGAATTTGTCCGAAGGCTGAGACAATAAGCTATATGGACTCAGCTGATAAGTACACACACACAACCAAGACTCCTTGTAGAAAACTGTACATTGATTCATTATTTAGTGCATATACCATGCAAAATTCAATTAGTAGGATAATAATTTGCTAAAATCATTGAAAGTCAATATAAATGACTTTATGAGACTATGTAATTCACATTACACATTGTCATTAGTTAAGTAATCATTGAAATTTTAAAAAATCAAACATTGGATGACTTTTTTTTCCATGTATGTGATTACTTCGAAATGCCCAGTCGTCTAACCTTATCGAAATTGAACTTTTAACTGTCAAATCTAGTGGAAAGTGCTACATTTTTAAAATTATTAAGCTGGAATTTAATGAATTTCATTTTGGTGCAGAGTTTGTGTTTACATACATTTGAAATCATCAATCAATCATTGTTAGACCACCACTAGAAACCTGGAAGCACTGGACCGCCGTTTCATACTGGTATGGGACTCATCAGCAGTGCGCATCTACGATTCTTGCTCCTCGCGGTGTTCGAACCCAGGACCTTCGGTATTGTGCGCGAACGCCTAACCATTGGACCACTGGGCCGGCTTCCAGCGGCGCGAAATCCCTAGATAAATCAGAGTTAGACATTAACACCATTGGATGCCGGCTCAGTGGTCCAGCGGTTATGTGTTCGCGCACAATACCGAAGGTCCCGTTTTCGAACCCTGCGAGGAGCAAGAGTCGTGGATGCGCAATGCTGATGAGTCCCATACCAGGACGAAACGGCTGTCTTTCAGAGCCCCCATGTTTCTAATAGTGGTCTAACAATGATTGATTGATGATTTTAAATATGAAATTCATTTTATCTTTTTTTTTCACTAAAAATTAGCATTTTTAAACATTATAAGGCCATAAAATATTAAAATACTATGATTTATGAATGAGATTTTTCATGTATTTCTATACGTTAACCGACAATCATCAGTCTAAAATGGATATCGATTATCGCAAATTGTCAACATCTAATTCATGAGTATTGTGGTGTTTACGATATTAAAATTGTAGTATTTACGTATTGAGTAAAACCTCGTCTGGAACCCCTTTGGGGCTACTGCAGGTCCCAAGGCCAGATAAAGGAGTAGGGTTGGGTAATGGGGTTAACAACCCCATCCCTTAGAAAACCAGCTCCCTTAAAAAAACTCTAACCAGAAAAAATATAATTCAAACCATTTAAACTCTGCCTTGGAAGTTAGAAGATCTTCATTTACAAGAGTTTTGACGTCTCATGATGAAATCCGAGTTCCTTCAACAGTCACTAGACTAATGCTCCTTCTGACAATCAATCGGAGCAGCCATTTATTTTAAAATGTATTGTTGAGTAAACTGACCAGTAAATCGAATGTATTATAAGGATAAACAACTACTCTACTAAATTTTTTTCATCGTTTTCAATGTCACTACATAAATGAAAAAATCTGAAAAATAAAACACACCGCAACAAAGAAAATAATAGAAAATACTCACTTGACGAATTGATTTTTTCAATTGTTGTATCAATTTATTTTGTAGACCAATCATAAAAATCGCTTTAACTCTTAATGATGTCATTGCATTCGGTTGGTTAGCTATGATATATTCCATTTCCGATGTCTAAAATATATGTATAGGAGGAAATTATTGTTTATTGATTTTTCATGATAAAGTCATGGAGAGTGCTGTTTATTACTGAAATCATGAATCAATATCATTGTTAGACCTGATCAGGGGAGTTTAACCCTGCCGGGTGCAAGCATTGTAGTGCTTCCACATATATTCGAGTTCGATTACGTTTAATTTGGTTAAGTCTTTCCGATCAATTTATTTAACCAAGCCATTTGTATTGTAACAATTTATATGTACCATTCGTTCTTATTATTGTCTGGTTTATATGAGCTCACATGATGTGTCCCACTTGTCATTTGACCTTGTCAGCTATTCGTCGCTTTTATTCATATGTGCCTATTTCGGTTGTCTCATGTCTGTCTTATTTTTGTCTGACTATATATTCTCAGTCATGCTCTATCTCTTGGAGTTGGCTCATTAGCCTTCTCCAACGCTCTCCGTACGATTCGCTTCAGTCGCTCATTCGCTCGCCAGTGTACACAATAATGGTGATCCCGCCGTCGAAATCAGCCACCACTACAGCATCAACTAACATCCAAGTGGCCTAAAGGTTAAGGGCATTTACGCGCAAAACCGAAAGTCCTAGGTTCGGATGATGCAAGTAGCAGGAGTCGTTGAGTCACACTGCTGATGGGTCTCCCCCATACCGGAGTATCCTAAACAGCAATGAGAAGATTCAACTAACCAATGCGAACGAATTAAGTTTCAACTCAATACAACAAACCACTGGCTAATTGAACTCACTAGTCAAGTTGATAACGTGATGGAGTTTGAAACAAACGGCATTAGATTCATTCATATCTTGAAGTAAATTATTATTTCATATGTTTAAGATTATTTTCATTTTATATTGAAATTTATGCGTAAAACTTGATACATTATCTTTTGCATTATTTATTGAGTGTTAACTGACTAATTTTATTTATTGTGGTTGATGTGGGCTCAACAATCCATTTATGGCGGTCGGTACTACATATATATATATATTCTTAAACTTCATCTACTACTTGTCTTGATAATCGTCAACAGATAACTCCCAGTGGTGTATTAATCAGAAGACGAATACGAAACGTTGATTCCCTTTGTTATTATTATCGCACCACTCACAGATCACGAAAACGTAGGCACACGAAGCGAAAAAGATATACGAGTGAACGAGCAAGCGAGCGAGTGAATAGAGTTAAAATGTCCACGTATATAAGTACTTAGGAAAATGTATGAGTCATTGAATTATTTAAGAGAATGACTATGTGTGTAGGTGGTAAGCAATGCTGAATCATATCTACTCATACATATGTGACAATGATAAAAGTACAATAGTACAGATAAGTTATTGTTATACAAATGACTCTATCGGTTAAATAAGTTAAGCAAAAAGGGCTTAACCAAATTCAATGTGTAAACAAACTCAAATGTAGGTGAGTTGCTGTGATATCTTATTACTGAGTGTGTAGTATTTTCTTATATCAAAAGAATAACTTTTCTCACATACTGACCACCGATATTAGGTTGAGTACCAATGAAAGGTATAGTAGGATTCGACACAGTTTTGTAACTACCGAGGAATGACTGTCGTCTGGACATTCACGAAAGAGGGAATTAAGGTTTTTCTGTTTACCTGATGTGAACTACTAGGCTTATAGTCTATTAACCCAAACAAAATAATCTTGGTAAATCAAGGTGTTCAGATATTAAAAGTTTTTTGAATCTCACAGAACATTTTTTACGTCAATAATTGGTATTATTATTTTATGAGCAACATTTTGACTTTAATTGTAGACTAACTGATATGCTTGAAACTACTTCGAGTTCACCTTAGTCGGTAAACAGAGCTCGGATAAATGATCCAGTGACACGATAGGCTATTCTAGTCCGATCGTCCGAGGCCCCACTAACTGGAGGAAGAAGTCTTGACAAGGCGTAGAAAATGTATTTTACAAGCACTCAAAAAGTACCAGGTGGCTAAGCACACAAATCAGGCTTATTTATACAATGATAGCAACGTCCTTGGGAGAGCCACAAAATAACGTACTTAAATAATCCATCAACCAATGACATTCAAGAATTTTCCGGCCGGGAAATGTGATTTGAAGGTCAACTAAGCGTCTTATGCGCGAAAACATAAAAAATTCAAAATTTCAAAACTTAATTACATAATTAGGACTTTTTCGAAGTGAGTTCATAGGATCTAACGTCCCCCAACACTAACTAACTTTTAATCAATCAGCTTACATTATAATCTTTCTATAAATAGGTATTTTAAAGAATCATTATCTAATTCCTAAAACACAATAAAAGAGAATCACTTTCTTACTAAACTTTCAATAAATTGTTTCTTCATCATTTTCAGCCGTTTACAAGTTGATCTAATAATAATAGCAGCATTAACAGAGATCCTATTTCTTGATCAAATTACTTGACAGCAGCATCATTTGGCAATTTTCTCCTTTCTTCATCTTCTTTCATTTTTAAATATTTCCTAAGTTTTTCTTTCCTATATACAAGTATTATAATATCAGTTCTATGTGTGAAATACCTTTGTTTTCGATATATTTCTTGTATACGTTTCGTGGCTTTCATTTGGGCGTCATTTGCGAATTTACCGTCATTTACATCTTTAGACATTTTGTTCCGGTCCATCTTTATAATTAATCAATAATAATAATAATATTTTATTTGAAAATTTTTACTAATAAACACAATAAGTATATTTGAAATCATCAGTCAATCATTGTTAGACCACCACTAGAAACCTGGAAGCACTAGACGGTCGTTTCGTCCTGGTATGGGACTCATCAGCAGTGAGCATCCACGACTCCTGCACCTCGCAGGACTGGAACCCAGGGCCTTCGGTATTGTGCGCGATCGCCTAACCATCGGACCACTGAGCCGGCATCCAACGGTGTTAATGTCTAACTCTGATTGATCTAGGGATTTTGCGCGACCTCACCCATTTGTCTTTGGTAGTTACTGCCCCACAATAAGTATAATTGAACAATAATTTCAAACTTTAATAAGTTTACTTCTAGTTTGTAGGCATGCTTGTGCGAGGGTCAGCGTGAAGTATAGCATGGCAGGCAGAGTTTGGAAGATCAAAGACAACAGTAACACAAAGATGAGATAAAAACAATTTAGTAATAGAAGTCAGTAAACAGTTCTCATGTGGAGAGAACTAAGGTTATCTAGTTTCCTGTCATTACAAATCACCTTCATTATTCTTCAGACATTAAACTCCATGATATTTGTTCAATGATGTGACTTGTTATTATGTAATTGACTATTATTATTATTATTATTGTTTTTAGTGATAAGTTCGTTGTATTCCAAGGTTATTGATGGTTAATACATATTGCTAACTTCTATTCAAAATAAATAACTATTCTGAAAGTCCTGTCAACCTCATCTTTAATTATTATTAACGGTAAAGTGGTTATGTATATTAGTTCATAGTGTGTGTACTTTTATATCGAGCCCACAGGGCTTGTTTCAACCTTTGGACAATTTAATTAACCCATTCTACCCGAGTTATCTGACCTTGCCAACTATTAGCTTTTATTTTAGTTGTTTTTATTCGAGTATGTGTTTGCACTGCTTACTTCAGTTATTACATGTCTAGCTTATTTTGTCTGACGATAAATGATTAGTCATGTCTCATCTCATTGAGTTGGCTCAGTTGCATTCTCCACTTTGCTTCGCTTTCCTTTCGAGAGCTATGTATTCTCATATCTGTCTGCGCAAATGTTTGCATGAAATAAATTCATTGACGAGACCGTATTTGGCTTCATATTAACGCCGTCGCACAAATGTGGTCCGCTTAAGTATGATAGACAGAAAGTGAAGGAGAGATTTATTTCATAGCGTATCTAATTGTTTGTAAATATTGGAGTCAGATAGCAGGCCGTTAAAACGGTGAGCCGTATTCAAAACCCAACGCAGTCACAAGCTACTGTTATATGGATTACTCCATAGAACCTGTTTTCATTCGAATAAATCGAATAAATAACTACAAAACCTTTACTCGATACAATGGTAGTAAAGTAAAAACAAACCTATAGTTGACAGGTTTGACTAGTCCAATATTCGATAGCTTAATAGTTACCAACATGCATACTATCATGTCCTGAATGTTAGTTGGATTCCAACAATCAACTTGCCAAATAGTTACTAATTTCAGTCACTCTAGACACTGCATTGCACTGAATTGTGACCGAATTGTAATTCAGCTGACAAATCCTATCACTACTAAGACGAGAGCAATATGTAATCCGTTCATACTGGATGATGCAGTGATATAAACATCCTGGTTTTAACAAGAAGTCAGTCAGTTAAGACTTGAATAATCACTTCATCGTGTATTCTACAATCACGATGATGATAACACAGTTCATACAGGCAATATCAGTCTTCTTATGATTTCAATCATACTACTATGTTGGATGAAACCTTAAGTTATCACAAATATCTCCTCTATTCAATTAATATCAGATATGATCCATAGATTAAGATTTTACCTATTCAAATAACAGGTTCGAAGATTTTTCTACATTATGTTAAAAATCATTCAACGGCATAGATTTCGATGATGCTTCTATAGAATTTGTTCAAATTTATAGCTCACGAAAAGAATATCAACCATATTCATCTCTCTAAGTTTTATGGATGAATCACAGTTGTCTCTCTCTATCTTTCTACATAAAATGATTAGATTAAATTGGAAGCTAGAAGTAAAAATTGAAGGTCATAGATAACTAGGAAGTTTCATATTTAAGTTAAGCTCAACAAACAGCTAGCATGTAGGGAAGATAGATGCTCAAGCTACTGACCAATGAGAAAAGTGATGATCAAGTACAAGGTCAAAGGTCATGTAAAGAGGAGCATAAAATCGAAATATACATGGAATAGAAAAAATTTTTGTACCAATCAATGACATTTTGATGGGATACGTAATAATAATAATAATAATCTATCCCCTTTTTCTATTAGTGTTCGTCAGTCTCACAATAATACTATTTAGCTAATAGAATGCATTACAAACCAGATTTTCAAGTAGATTCAGGGTTAAACAAATATTGACCATCGAACGAAATAAATTTATCACTGATATTTTGTAGAATGATATATAATCAATATTCGAAATTCTTCATCCGCATACGGAAAGTAAGAGGATGGTCACTGAGAATGGATATGTGGTGGCCGGTGTCTCACCAGTTTTGAGGCCGTCAGTATTCGATATATTCTTAGACTTCTCTTACTGCTCCTCCTGATAACCGTCATGAGATAACGCCCAACAGCGTATCAATCAAAAGACGAATTCCAAGCGTTGAATGCATTTATTGTCACACCACAAACAGACCAGCCAAACCACAGGCAGACGAAGCACAATGATGTGTGAGTGCTGAAGAGCAAGCAGGCGGGTGAGTGAGCGAGCACTTGTAAGGTGTGCATATATGTACATAGGGAAATGAATGGGTCATCGAATTATATAACAGGCTAATATTAAAGCGAATAGAATGAATATGCACGTAGGCGATAAGTAATGCTCAATCATACTTGCTCATACAAACGCTACAGTAATAAAAGCGCAGTGGTACTGATAAGTTATTACTATACTAATAACTGTTCAATAAGTTAATCAAAAGAGCTTAAGCAAATTAAATGTGTACAAACTCAAATGTATGTGAAGGTACCCCAGGTAACGTTCGGAAAGCGACAGTGTTGTGGAAAATAACAGAATATCAATTCAAAGCTATCACGTTATTTCTTCAAATGCGGAAAATGAAATCTTCGAGAATAACCTAATAGAATGTACAATGAGAAACACAAATTGAAAAATACAAAGGGAAAAAGTAAGACGAAGTAGCTTGAGTAAGTAAAGCACCAATAGCAATCCAAACTTATAAATATAACTGATCTGAGGATTCTACCTTGCTAATCAGGTTACATAAAGTATTTTTGAACTGGAGAACAGAATCTGTTTAACATCGCCTTACGGAAAATGATATAAACATTAAGAAACGATAAACCTCGAATCATGAGGTATCCATCTGTCGATCACATTGCGATTAAAGTAAACAAAATGTCTTTCGAGCAAAGGAATATGAATGAAATCCTAACAGATACTGTCAGAAAATATTACACAGATATCTGTAAAGAAAAGGATTCCTAATAAGATAAGTAGTTCAGATTGAACGGGGTTTTAAATGATAGCCAACACAATTACAGAAAGATGAAAGTAATGTGAAAAACTGTTGAAATTAGACAAGTAACCCAAAACGTACTGATTTGAATGGGATGAATAAACTTGCATAGAATCTCAAACTACTGAATAATAAATAAGTAGTGTAACACGCGTATCGCAAATAAAAAATTATTCCCAGTTATTGACATCCTTTCGAAATAATACTTCGTATTTCGTCCATGATTGATTTGTGTTAAGTATATATAATTTTCTAAGTCAGATTTTACCAAAATTTCACAGATATTGATTTTTATTATGATAATTTTTCAACTGGTCATTATAAGTGGATAAGTATGTTTTTCGGTTATGTTACTTTGTTGAACATCAACTTTCTCCATTTCTATAAATTTTATATTATAGTTTTATGTGTGTAATAATGATAATGATGGTAAATTTTAGTTTTTATAGATTAGAATAAGGGTACAGAGAATTGGCTGATGGGGTTTTGCATCTTCATTAACTGAGTTGGTTGGGATATGTATTTTGGATAGCCAGTCACAGCTTTCTTCGGCTCGTGGGGTTTTCTGAGGCATCAGTAAGTTAAGAGAAAACTAGACATAATCAAACCAAGATGTGGGCTCAGTGGCTGAAGTATTAGATTGAGCTGTTTCGATAGATACAGACCATTTGATTGGAGTTCTTACGGTAATCATAACCAATGATTGAAGTTAGTGGATAGCATGGCTCAGAATCCATAGGAGAAAAGGGAGACTAAAGAACATCGTACGCCAAGAATAAGAAGCAGCGATTAAAAGCAGTTTGGATGGAACTGGAAAGGAAGGCACAAGATCGAGTAGGTTGGAGAATGCTGGTTGGTGGCCTATTTTCCACGAGAGGTAACAGGTGTATGGTACGTACGTATGACTCAGAATTAGACTAAGTAGGAAAGATACATCCACTCTAAAACTATCCTTTATTTTTATTCCAGGAATTAATTATTTTTTCTGAGATTATATTGACTATACCAAAAGTTTCCTACTTTAACTGTTACTGTAACTATTTATATTACTCTGACATCTACATTGATCATGCGCTCTACTGTGTCGGTATAATGTGACAGCTTGAACAAATGCACATTTATAGAGAACACTGAATTGTATATCAGAGTCATTCCATGCTGTCTGTAGAATTAGCTGTTGAACACTTTTAGATTAATTTTTATTAGCTCAATTCATTGAAATGTTTGTATTAATGGAAGTGGTTGAAAAAACCAAAAAAATTTCACGATTATAACATTCTACCCTCATTAATGAAAATCGTGGAAAACCATACTTCTGAGGAACTATTCCCCTATCTCTTGAAGTGCTTATTTACTTACTCACCTACGCTACTTACCCCTGATTCAAAGTAAGCCACTCACCAGTATTCTCAAACCACTTATGTCCTGGGCTCCTCCCTTCTAATTCTACACAACTGCTGTTCATTCTTTTCATGTCTGCTTCCTTTGTTCCTTGGGTCTTGAGGATCACAAGCGAGGGCTTGTCTCGTGATGCAGTTGGGTGATTCCCGCCACTTTCACAAAGCACTCAAGTTAAAATATATAATTCTGTACGCAGGGAACATAGAGTAAGTAAGTAAGTAATCCTGGAAATATTATAAAACTAATTCTTTGATGACTTTCTCTTCTATTTGTCAGTTATACAGAATTCTCCTATAACAATATTCAACTTTTCTTTAGGTGTAAAGAACACGATAATTGATATCAAGTAATGGAGGACTAATAGTTTATGAACGTTAAATATTCAATCTCAGAGTGAACAAAACTAATAAATATATACTCACTTTAGTAGTACAATGAATTTTATTCAAATCATTTACACTAACTGTTGCTAAGCTACCAAGTTTTAGAGGGTGACTGACCTTATACTTATTAGTTTAAATGATTATTCGTATTCAATGTTCAACAAATCATTGATGCAATAAATGATTAGATGGTTGATGCAAAATTTGTAGAATAAGTAACCGGGATTAAGGAACTTTTCATTATCATATCGATGGACACAATGAGTTATAATCACTAGAATTAAAGGCTTGGAAATTATTGCATAAAATTACACCAATGCATAATTCAGTTTTCAAAATATCAATCTTAGTTGGATCAGTATTAAAAAATCAAGAAATACATACTGGACAGCTATTTCATTCTAGTTTGAAACGATACAGTGGTATAGAGAGGTTAAGTATTTGCGTACGATGAAGGTTAGCATCAAAAGTGATCATAACTAGAGAGTTTTATACTAAGATGAAACAGTCACCCATCACTTTCTAGCTCTGAGTGGAATTTCAATTAAGTTTAGGGTTTTTCAATTAAAAACTAATGAAAATTCTGCATTTTCCACAGATCCTCTTATACTGATCTGTCAACTTGTTAAAATATTTGATCATATAAGACATGGAATATATCAACATGAACGAATGTGAATTGACTAAGTCTTCAATGAGTGTGATAATTTCATATTGGTTACTTTTATCTACAAGTACAAGAGCTGTTGATAATAAAACAATGCTAAAGTTGTTATGTTCGTCACTAGATACGCTTGAAGCTATTACGAGTTCACCTTAGTCGGTAAACGAGAACGAGACAATTACCAGCGTCCAGGTAGGCTACCTTGATCACAAACTGTAAAACAGAAGTCTTGATAAGCGTAGAAAGTATATCCTACAAACACCCAGCATGCACAATACAATCAAGCACACAACTCTCGTTTATTTATACATCATAGAAACGTCCTTGGGACAGTTGCGAAAATAGCACACTAAAATACACAGCAGCCAATCACAGCCATGGATTTTCGTGGTGGGAAATGAAATCTCAAGGTCAACTGATCAGCCCATGCTGACTAACGTGAAATCCAAAATAAGGCATTTATCAAACGAGTTCTGGGAATCTAACATCCCCAACAAAAGTTTCACTTAGAGTAAAATAATTAACATTAAAGTCGTTCGGATGTATATAATCTATTTATAATCTATCTCCATAGCTCTCTGATGAAAAATCGGTAGAATACGCTCACTGGTGACTAGTTTCCAGAGAAAATTCTAAGGAAATCTAGTGAGGATACGTGATCTGTAGACTTCACTTCTGTTGAGTGTGAGGTAGTTGCCTACAGAAGACAGTGAGTGAGGTTGTGTAAAACGACTTAGACTGGTCAGAGTTAGACACACTAACACCGTTGGATGCTGATTGAATGGTCTTTCGGGTTAGGCGTTTGCGAGACCGATGGCATTTGGTTCAATCCCCGCTAGCAGGGGTCATGGATTCGCACTTCTGAAGAATCCCATACCAAGAAAAAACAGCCTTTCAGTATCTCCCCGTTTCTAATGGTTGTCTAATCATGATTCATTCATGATTTCAGTGATAAACAGCAACTCTTTAATGACTGTTTAAAAAAGGGTTATTAAAACCTAATTGTTTCTGAACTCATGTGTCTGACATTTGTCTCATCAAGTTTTCTTATATATATTTATTAGAATAATGGGATTTGTGTAGACTGTATAGTTTTCATAGTTTTCAATAACAATTTAACTCTGACTAGATTACCAATAGAAGCTAGAAAGCATTAGATAGTCATTTCGTTCAAATAACCATAAAGTTCTTTGTAGATGACTGACTGACTGACTAATCATTTTATCCAACAAAGAAAATATATGAAGATAGTGAACATTGTTAAATCACCCGCGTAATTCTTGTTGGTCAGGGAATAATTAAATACAATTTAAACAAACCTTTTTTAAATATGAATTGTTTGGAATTGTTACATTGAATTTCAATAGTTTTCACTAGGCATAAGGTACAAGTTAAAATAATGTTTTTTAAAATTTTAAATTTATCTCTGTTGTTTAATCGATTTTGAGAAAATATAATAATTTGAAAATTGAATATTTGATATTGGCAGGATAAAACATTCATTATTTCAAGAGTCAAGAAATTCAGTTGACTAATAATTTATCAGTCAGACTAAGAACTTTTATTTGACTTGTACGTTAGAAGTGATTTATTTAGTTTTTTTCTCAACAAGCTCTCAAACAGGAAAACTAGATTATTTTAAGCAACAGTTGAAAACATGAAAACACTAAAAATTTATTACTTCCTAGTATAGAGGGATTCGTCAGCGGTTGACCGGAGAATGAAACACTCTTCTAGTATTTTCAGGTTAACTTCGATAACATTCATGGTTTCTATGAAATTCAAAAAACCCTTCATTACTATTAATAGAGGTGAATAATAATTTATTTGATAACATAATCAAGCCGTAATATTTTATGCACACTAATCAATTGTTTACATGAAACATTAGCCGTATTACTTACTTACTTACTTACTTACCTACCTACCTACTTTCACCTGTTACCGCTGAAGAAGCGTTGGCCACCGACAGGCATTTTTCAACCTACTCTGTTCTTAGCCTTCCTCATCAGTTCTATTTAATCGCTGTTTATTTTTCTAATGTCTGATTCTAATCCTCAGCGTAATGTGTTCTTTGGTCTCCACCTTCTCTTTCGGTCTTGAGGGTCCCCAATTAGGGATTACCTTGTGATGCAGTTGGCTGATTTCCCCATTGTGTGTCCAATCCACTTCCAGTGCCTCTTCCTGGTTTCTTCCTTAGTTGAAAGTTGGTTTGTTCTCTTCCACAGTAGGTTATTGTTGATGATATCAGGCTGACAGATCTGCAGTATCTTACATAGACAGCTGTTTATAAACACGTGTACCATGTGAATGATAACTTTCGTAACTCTCCAAGCTTCCAATCCATATGACAGAACTTTCTAGAAGTTTTATTTTTAAAATTCTGACTTCTAGTGTTTATACTGAATAACTGATAATATAAGGTAATTTACAAAATGTATAGATACATGACTACTGAAATTCATCATAACTAAGTAGTATCTGTTATCTGTCAAATTGAACAATTGAAAAAAAAATAGAAATAAAAACAGTTATTTCTTGCTTTTTTTTCTCTCATTGAAACAATAACGAACATAGAACTTGTTCCAACAAAAAAAAAATTACAGTAACCATTTCATCATTGTTTTGTATAATAATACAGTAATGTTTCATTGATACTGTGTAAAAATACATGTATATTATTCATTCAATGATACATATAGTTATATATATTATGTTTTAAACAATCACAATATGAAACTATCATAATGATTCAATAGTGAAGAGATAATCATAATAATAATAATAATGGCACCACATGTTCATTAGTATTGTTTAAATGACATGTGTTCATTTCATTCAAATATGACGTGTGTAATGCATAGATAGATAGATAGATAGATAGATGGATAGATATAAAACGGTTGAATCAATTGTCAAAAATATAATGTTTCCATCAATATCTATACTCACTTTATTTTCTGTGATACAAGAAAGAATTGAGAATTATTGATAATTGAACAGAAAAATAGATAAGACTTGAAATGATTCCTACACAACAAATAAATGAATAACCTACATATGTACATAAAACAAACATCTGCTTTCATGTTGTTGTGTAAGTAAGTATTCACTCAAATTTGATGGGTGAGTTAGGATTTATCATAATGACCTAAACAATGTGATGTAGTAAAATATAAGACATTTTAATATTGTTATGATTTAATTAGAAGTTCGTTGAGATTTGTGTTAGTTTGAAGTATGATTTTCATTCTAGACTTATATGGATAGATTTAAAAAATACTATTGAACATTACGGAATATTGGTTAGCTGTTATTGTTAGTTTGAACTTCGCAGGATTATTGATCTACAACTTTACATTGAAACAAACCTCCCGGGGGACATGGCATCAAATCTGTCAGTTTTGTTAAGATTTCAAATATACGAAGTCAAGGCACTGGGTTTTTTGTCGGCTGTCTTAGATACCATAGTGAATGTTAAGTTATTAGGTAGCCGAAGGTGGTTGACAGGAATCGTTGCATCTAGGTTCTGTACTGGTTGACAATCATCAGTGAGGTGTATCTGTGAGCTTGACGAGAGTGATGTTTTCTGTAAGATTTTAACCTGTTCCACTTACGTTTACAGTCTGAATTGCGATGAGCAAGGTATTCGGGGTATAAGTGACCTACAGCAGTACTGAACAATTTGAATACCATGCATATCTCTAGTCCTTTATTATCGATTGAGGTATATCGATCAAGTTGTGCTAGAGCCACTGATCCAGGTGACTCCAAACTCCTTCCTAATTTGTCAACATAATGAATCTGTTAGTGTTCTATGAAGTCATTAAGTTAAAAACCGATGATGTACACTATTTATCTGATTTAAATTATCAGAGAATTTAACTGTAGGCCGCCGACCAGCATTCTACAACCTCCTCTCCGCTGGGCCATTCTTTTTAGTTCTATTCAATTGTTTATCAATCTCTTCATGTATGCTTACAATTCTCAGCGTAAGATATTTTTTTAGTGTTCCTCTTTTCTTCCACTCTTTATGATTTCAACTGAGTGCTTTATTCTCTGTGTCCTATCCACTTCCACTGCTTCATGTTGATTTCTTCTTCCACTGGAATTTCATTTGTTCTCTCTGATGACGTCTGGCCGCTACTTGCAAGCATTCTATGTACCTTCATTAATGGTTGCTCTGGTTGTCAGAAGGGGCATCAGCCTCGTAACTTCTGAAGAGACTCAGCTTTCTTCATGAGACGTCATAATTCTTCCAAATAAAGGCGTTTTAACTACCAAGGTAGAGTCTAAATGGTTTGAATTATTTTTTCTGGTTAGCTTTTCATAGCGAGTTGCTAACAAGATATCCAGTCCTCCTCCTCTTTTATCCGGGATTGGAAAAGGCCGTACTTACAGAGGGGCTCCAGGCAGCGTTGAAGTGACAACTGTTTGAAAAAAATAGAATTCCTTAAAATTCGATTAAACGAATATGCCAAAATATGTAAAGAAAATCTTTTTTAGATCACACTCTAGAAAAATATCATATAATCAAATCAATGTATTTGATTTATTGGGATTAATTCATCTGTCATTTTATCGCCGTTTCTCTTTCTATTGGTGATTAACTGGATTACGAAGACGTCAACATTTGGAGGAAAGCACGGTATCCACTGGAAGGTTAGGATACAGCTTGACGATCTGGAATCTGCAGATGACCTGGCTCTTCTATCGCACACACAGCAACAAATGCAGATGAAGACAACCAGTGTAGCAGCAGCCTAAGAAACAGAAAGTCTCAACATAAATAAAGGGAAAAGAAGGATTCTGTGATACAACACAACATGCTCCAGCCAAATCACTCTTGATGGACACGTCTTCGAGGACGTTAACGCCTTTAAATATCTTGGCAGCATCATCGACAATCTAGGTGGATCCGATGCAGATGTGAGGGCACGGATTGGCAAAGCGAGGGCTGCATTTCTATGGTCGGAAAATATCTGGAACTCCAAACAACTTTCAACCAAAACCAAAATAAGGATTTTCAATACAAATGTCAAGACAGTTCTACTGTATGGAGCGGAAACTTGGAAAACTACCAAAGCCATCATCGACAAAATACAAGTATTCATTAACAGTTGTCTACGCAAAATAGTACGGATTCGTTGGCCAGAAACCATCATCAACAACGTACTGTGGGAGAGAACAAACCAGATTCCAGTGGAGGAGGAAATCACAAAGAAGCGGTTGAATTGGATAGGACACACACTGCGAAAAGCACCTAACTGCTTCACAAGACAAGCCCTCACATGGAACCCTCCATGTCAAAGGAAAAGGCCCGCAATACGCCGATAAATGGAGAAAAATATGGGAAGAATAAACAAAAACTGGAAAGAACTGATAAGGGAAGCCCAGCACAGAGATGGTTGGAGAAAACTGGTGGGGGGCCTATGCTCCTTTATTGGTGGTAATAGGCGTAAGTAAGTAAATAATTCAGTAAGCAATTCATCTGTCATTACATAGCAGATTTAATACTTTCCAAACTAAGCAAAAATTGTTTTGTGCATATTATTTCTTAATTTTTTTTCTAAATTTATTCATGTGTACCATTCACTAAATGTACAAAATCGAAAGGACAATTTTTTTTCTCAAAAATAACTTTTCTGTACAAAAAAATTAATGCCTGGTTATTGTAAAGTTCAATCTCCATTCTTTTGAAATTTATAAGGTTTGGTAATCATGGTAAATATATAAATTATTTGATTGACAATTTGTCGTCATCTCAATGAATCTCTGCGTAATAATAATGATAATAATAATAATTATTATAATAATAATTGTTATTATTTTCACTATCCACGAAACAATCAAAGTAGAACATGTGAACGCCCGTGAAAATTAATTCAAAATAAGAAAGTATACATTAGTCACACCTTAGGAAAAATTAATATTCGCTAAATTTAAGGTCACAAATCTACACCCCATATCATCTACTGATAGAGATTAAGTGTGAAAGTCATTCATTAAATAAATATTCAGACGAAAAGTTAATACATAAACATAAAGAGATTCAAACTGTACATAATGTATTTAATGTAATTGGCCATCCTGTTTTTTTTTGGGACGTCTATGAGAAACACGGATTCATGACTGACTCTATATTAGGGATAGTGTGTTAGACCGTCGAGCTTCTCTGAAATTTTTTGATAATGTATACTCTGAAGATTGGTTTTCAAATGAGTTCTAGTGAGACCTTGTGTTCATCAGTGGAATTCAGTCTTACTGAATACGAGGCAGTTACTCAGCGGTGAAATTGCACAATACGGGCTTATTAACTCATGTTAGAAATATTTTTCATCATATTCCAGGTCATTATTTCAAAAGTTTAAAGACTTGAAGACACTAGAACATATTCTTGCCAAATTCATCAATACTACTTACTGTTTTTGTGGAGTCTCATGCCAGGATGAAACAACTGTCTAATGACCTGTAGTTTTCAATAGTTATGAACTACGACATTTACACCATTGTATTTGGTACATGATGACTTTTATTTTCGATTTCAGTTCATTCACGGTAATACACAGATATATAATCAAGTGGGTTAGTTATAAATTTCACAGTGCTCATAATGTTACATTATCAAGTATAAACTTTTTAAGTAGACAAAATAAGCATTTTCAATTGTTCAATATTCAATTAATTGAATAAATAACATGTACATATATACCTATACTACTTAATTGCAAGTAATTTGTCCAAAACAGTGAAAGTTCTCATTTCTTTTTTTAAAATTAACCATGGATGATTGATAAAAAAATTTTTTTTTTCAAATTTCTAAAATTGTCTTTTCTATTCATTTAAAGAAAGTAAAGAAAAACGTGTTCTATGTTCAATGTTCTAATATGTTACTATTTTCTAATACAAATAGAAAAATTCATTGAATTTCACACCTAGGAATCATTGTAAAATTATGTTTGTTTCAATAAACCATTTCTAATTGCAAAAATAAAATGATTCATTTCAATTAAGTAACTAAATAAATTAATTAATTAGCTTTTCTAAACAACTTCAACCCAACGCAAACCGATACACACATATTCTCAATCTTCAGGTGTACGCACATACACAATCATATATATATATATATATATATATATATATATATATATATATATATATATATATATATATGTGCATAATAGACTACTCAAATAAACAGGCAGCTATATATATATATGTATATATAGTACACATTTTAACAATAGAAAGTTCACGTTTTTAACTTCATGAACAATACATCATCACTATATGATTCAATAGAATTTTGGAGAAGTATAGACACATACACATACACACACACACGCCCTATGCAGCTTATTATTAGTATTATTATTATTATCTAATGGAGAAGACGGGAACACCAGAGAGAAACATAGAAGTGTTTGTTTATTTTTCTTTGAATAATGAGTATACAAGTAAGTGATTCTCCAAGCTGTTTTTTTCTCTTTCAATTTTATTATTATTACTATTATTGTTATTAGTAGTAGTAGTAATATGTGAGTGTACAAAAGTAAAAATGAAATACTGATTCTCTCCCGAAGGATTAAAGCAGAGTTCATCTTAAATAGAATAATAAAATAGAGAATACCCTAAGGATAGTAGTGTGTATTAGCATTTATTGTGTATGTGTGTGTGTGAGTGTGTGAGTATACTGACTGTTGACTAATAGGCCAAAGTCCGGATATTTACAATAAAGAAGCAAGAGGCAAATTCATAACAAATGGATACTTGTTAGAACTCTGTTGTAGAATGTGTACAAATAAAAAATGAGATAAGGAAATGGTAAGATTTTTGTTCACTGCAGTGAAATATACAGAAACACAACTGTAAATTTACTCGTAATTAATCAGATGATGATTACTGAAAGAAATGACTCAATCAGTTGTAGAATATCTTTGGATATGTTTGATTTTATGTGTTGAAGTTTGACGAAACGGCTTTTTTCTATGAATGATAAACTAAAAATGACCACAAGATGACTGGAATGAAAGAAAAGTTATTAGGAAAATTCGAAACTCTATACAAAAATGGAATAAGTAATGTCTTGAGGAACAAACAAGCAAACTAACTGACTGACTGACTGACTGACAAACTAACCACAACTAATTAAAGTTGTATCGTGTCAGTCAAAAAATTTAAATTAGTTTTGCTGTGAACATGAGATATCTAAAAAAAAAATCAATGCGTAATAATTAATGCTTTTGAATTACTAAGCAATTCGATAGGCTAATAATGTAAAACAGTATTGATTTTGTAGTAAACAAATTTTGGGGGGGATTGCGATTATCAGCTGTTTTTTTGATATGTTAAATAATTGTCTAATCATTAACGACTTAGCCATTCAACTGCTTTGATATTTACAAAAATTTATCATACCACTCACTATAGCAAGCCTTGGAGAACTACCAAGGTCATCATCCAGAAGATACGAGTTTTTTATTAACAGTTGTCTATGCAAAATACTGAGGATCCGTTGGCCAGTAACAGTTTACTGTAGAAAAGAATAAACCAGGTTCCAATGTAGGAGAAAATCACAAAGAAGCGCTGGAAGTGGATAGGACACACAATGCGAAAAGCACTGAACTGCGTCACAAGGTAAGCCTTCAATTGGATTCCTCAATTTCAAAGGAAAAGAGGAAGGCCAAAGAGCGCATTACGCTGAGAATCGGAAGTAGATTTGAAAAGAATGAACAGCGATAAAGTGGAAATGAAAAGGAAGGCGTCTTATTCTCCATCATGAGGCTCAAGTAAGTAAGTAAATAGCTATGTAACATAAAAGGTTTCTTTTTCTGCAAGACTGTTCATTAATCCTTGTCAGCAGAAGCTGATTAAAAGTATACAGAAATAGTTATAAATCTGCTTTCAAGACAGCATTTCAAAGTATGTGACCATCAGAGTATTTCAATAGAAGTCTAATACAAATATGAATTCTTTAAGTGTGACAAGACATTCAATTATAAATCAATAAAAGAGATAATTAGCTAATCATAATTGTTGGGGGTGTTAGATCCCCGAAACTCGTTTGATTAATATCTTTATTTTGGATTTATTTAATGGACCGATTAGTTGACCTTCAGATCACATTTCCCACTAGGAAAATCCTTCGCTGTGATTGGTTACTGTGTCATTTTAGTGTGCTATTTTTGCGACTGTCCCAATGACGTCTCTATAGAGTATAAATAGACGCAATTTGAGTGCTTGGTTTCATTGTTTGCTGGCTGGGTGTTTGTAGAATACACTTTCTACACTATATCAAGACTTCTTGCTGATACGTTTCGGTCAAGGGATCACAGCAGCCTACCTGTACACTGGTTCATTGTTTTGTTCTCGTTATTCGACTAAGGTGAACCCGTAATAGTTGTAAGCATACCTAGAGACGAGTGTAACAATAATGCTGGATTGAAAAAAAACTCTCATTCACTAATGTCTGGAAATCAGAATGATTATGATGAATTCTTTTCATTTCATCAAAATTTTTTTTTGTGTGAGACATTACCATATTTTACTCAGTTTCATTAATGCATGTGTTGATAACTGAAAAGTTTCATTTTATTTTGACAATCTATTAAATAAACTTGTGACTTTCACAAGTTATTGCATGAGTGTTAAAATCTCTAGGTACCCACATTTCATCTGAATGCTACACATCAATGTTACTGAGTATCATATTCAGTTTTATTGATTTTGTTAATATTAATATTCTTGAATATGAAAATGTAAAGCGACCTTAGTTTTTATCTCATCAACTGGTCACGTGCACTCAGTATTCTATTTTAATGGAATGAAACACTGGAATTGAGTATTGAGACAAAATAAAGTAGTTTGTAAATCACTCAGATTCTACTAAATAGTTAGGCAGCTTATTCATTGAATGGTTTAATTATGACCAATATCCTTTATTTGTAAACAGAGGAAACTGTTTGACAATAGCATTATTTAGAGATTTATTGCAGATAATCATAGCTGTTAGTGGGCAGGTGTTGTTTATGTGCTATTTTAGTACTCTACTTACTTACTTACTTAATTACATACGTCTGTTACCCCTAATGGAGTATGAACCATTGACCAGCGAGTCAGTTGTTCTTGTAGCATCCGAACTGAGGTTTGGATTGAAGAATAACTGTCTAGGTAGTTTAGATACGCGTCTTGATCAGTTTAAAAACCAAAACAAGTGATTTGGGTAAATGACGGTTCTAATATTCATCACAAATGCAAATGTACATCATTGCCTAAACAAATATTACCACTCAGTTATTCCTTCAACAATTGTTCAATTATTCAAATCAACCGCAACAAATAAATGTTATTTTATCCCTTCTGGATAGATCAGATTCGTTCGAAAGGTGTTATTTGGTTGCTTTATAACACAGAGTGTTTCCCATTCTGGAAGAGCGCTCCAATTCACAATCCAACTGCACAATTCCAGTTAAAGCGAGCAATCCAGTCAAAAGAGGAACAAATCACATGGCTGTCGCTTTAACTAAGTATCAACTTAAACAACCAAAATGCAGTTCGGAAAGAAACACAGAAACTCAATAAAGGTAGAAGAAATAGGAACTATAATAAAATACAAATATTATCATCACAAAATGGAATCAAACAGATTCACAAAATATACGACTGAAGGAATCAGTAAGAACAAATTACAAATGTAGACATAGAGGGACTTTCACAAACAAAACCTTCAAAAATGAATCTAACAGTTCTGGTTAGCGTTTTTTTAGCGAGTCAGATTTCTCCTGGACGTGGTCACTAACTCCATGGCCAACTTTCCCCCTTTATCTGAACTTGGGACTGGCATTAACCCTTGAAGCGCTCCAGGTGGAGTTCTTTTTAGTACTTTAATGTCACACGACACAGTATCTGTTTGAGCATCAATTATTATAACCCAATACACTAACACGAGAAAGTTACATCTTGATGTTAGATGATTGTAGAAAGTCAGCATAAAGCATTAAACCTAGATTTCCAGCTAGTTATCACTCAGAGTTAGAACTTACTAGCAGCAATCTTAAAAGAAAAGATATTAACAGTACAAGTCGAATTCGTATCACCTTGATTTGAAGGTTGATATGTCACCGGCAAAATACTTGAGTCTAGACCTGACTTCTATGCAACCGAGATATTTACTTTAATTAATCATTGCGTAGCACCCATTGGAAAATATTATATGAATCTTCGTCAGTATATGAATAAACAGTTTGACAGATAAAACTGTCAAGTTGTGATTTAGGTAGAAGATATTATATGTGAAAATTATATTTTAAAATAACCTAAGTGATTGAAGTTTGAATACTTCCAACGTTTTATTTAGCGAACTTGTTTGAACTTTGTGGTAGTATTCAAAAAATATCAAAGTTGTAGAATATATATATATATATATATATTCCATAGGTTTAGCGTTGGCCGCGGACCTAAGGTCCTGAGTCCAATTCCTGAGAGTGGGTGCGCGCGGTGGATGAGTCCTACACTAGGACGAAACAGCTAACCAGTTCTTCCAGGTAACTTATGGTGATCAAGCTCAAATAATGAAAGTTATAATTCAGTTCATAATTTTTAATAATAAGAGATTTTTTTCCATTCTGATGTTGGTACACAACAAAAAATGACTTCATCTAAACAACTATTCAACATCAGATAGTATTACACAATTATTGAGTTTCGTATTTTCAATTAGAGTTATGAAGATTAGTGTTTTTACATATTCAAATCATCAATCAACCATTGTTAGACCACCATTAGAAACCTGAAAGCACTGAAAGACGGCCGATTCGTCCTGGTATGGGACTCATCTATTTGATACTCTTCAACAATGTTGTCCTTACATCCAGCTAAGAAACAAATCCAGTATCGTCAGGTCTTTCATGGACTTTAGACCACTAAGTTTAAAATAAGGACAATTGAGTGGTAAGTAAAGAGTATGAAATATCAAGGCTCTCTACAATGCCCAAATGGCGCGAATTTGATTATTGAAAAGTTTTTGTTATTATACTGTTAGAGAGCCTCATACAATAGGTTTTATCAATGAAAAAATTAAAATATGATCAGTAGACCAAGACAATTAAACATGAACCATTGTCTGATCAATTTCCTGTCGTTGTGGCTTTTTTTCCAGTGATTAAATGTGGTTTTCGTTAAGGAGTTATGAAGACTGTTGTTTTTCATTTTAAATCAAGAATCACTCAATGTTAGGTCACCATTAAAAAACCTCAAGACACTGGACGGCCTCATCAGCAATGCTTCGAAGTTCCTAATGGTGGTCTATCATTGATTGATTCATGATTTCAGGAGAAATCAACTATTTCCACAAACCTACGAATAAATTTATCATGTGCTCATTAGTGACTAGCTTCATGAAGAAATTCTAGGAATTTAATACTGTTCTGGTGAGAAGCAATGCTCGCCAAAGACACTGGATGAAGTTACTCAGTATAGTAGATTGTTTTAAGTTAGACATTAATACCACTTGATGTCTGCATAATGGTCTAAATGTTTAGTATTCATGTGCGGGAATTCAGGCTCTGGGTTCGATTTCCATCTACAAGGTCGTAGATTCGTACTGTTGATGAGTCACATACTATAACGAAACCACTGTCCAGTGCTTCCAGGTTTCTTATGCAAGTCCAGGGTTGATCGATTCATGATTTCAACGAATAAATATTCATATCATCGAACTGATTTCATTCATTCTGTGTGAAAATAATATTTTTTTCACTTTTTCTCTTTCAAGTTGCCGAATTTCTTGGTCAAAAAAATTAATAAAAAAAAACAACTTTGTTACCGGTTATCTTGATTCTATGCATTTCACATCAAAACAAACAATTTTTAAAATAAAGGCATTTAAGATGTGCAGAGAGAAAGGAAATACGTAAACATGAAAGTGATTGAACAAATCAATTTATGCCAATCATACTCTATAATAATAATAACAGTAATAGTAATAATAATAATTATTATTATTATAGCGACCACAGCCATTAACTACTACTACCCTCGTACTGATGGTCATTTGTAACTTTTTTTCAATGTTCAATTATCTTTAATTTCTCTTTCACATTCGGCAAATTGAAACAATTTTTCTTTTCATGTAACAATAATAATAAGAAGAATATTTTTCAATTACAAAACTAATTTAAAAACACCTGTAAACATCTGTGTTACCGGATGGGAGAAAGTAAGTAAGTCAGTGAAAACATGATGATTGTTGTTCCGTGTACACGCTATTCAGTTATTTAATAGTAATGATAATAAAAACAGGGGAAAATGACTGATGTTTCTTCTATTTTTTACAGCTGTGTTGACTACACGAGATTGTCTTGTGTGTGTGTTTTTAATTTCATTGTGATTTTGATCGTTTGGTCTTCATCACAGTCCTTAACCGACCGACTTCATTCATTGTAACACAGCAATGTGCACGCACACGCACACACACTCATGCAATCAGACATGTAACCAGACTATTCAATTGTGTTGCAAGTAATTTAACTCGGCAGGGAGTAACTAATTGTTCAGGTATGTATGTACCAATGATTAAGAATAGGCAAGTAGAAAGAAATCTAGTTAAGTGTTAATGACTGATGTATAAATTCAATTGTGGCTTGTTTATTTATCACTCATAGTATGATTATTATTAACATAGTTATTGTTATGTAATCGGTCATTTATTTCGATGAATGAGAAAAATGAAAGTATGATGCAAAAAATCTCTTTGTTCAAATGAATTGCCTCTTTTGAAATGAATTTTCGAAAGGAACAGATTTTTATGCACAATTTGATGGTGTGCTTACATTTCATGGAAGCGGCATTATTGATTATAATGATAATCGGTAAATTGTGATGACAATTCAGTCTGAAGTTCCTGGGTTCGATTCCTGCGGGTAGTGGGATTCGTTGAGGTGCACTGATGATGAGTCCTATAACAGGATGAAACTATTGATCAGTTGTTTCACAGCCACGACTTACATAGACGACCGTTAAATTTAATCTAGGACATTTACATCACTCACGGTGAATGCTTGATCTTCAGACAGTCAGTCAGTTAACAACAACATAGAACTTCGTACGTATGTACATCAGTTCATGTGGCCATACACAGTTGGCACAGTGAGATGGAATTGTCAATTCAGATCCCATAGTAGTAGAGGTAGTAAAGGTATTAGCAGTAATCAAAAGTTTAAGGGTTCAACGATATTATTCAAGGAGTATCATCTAGTGAGATAAACTTAAAAAGAAAAAGATGAAGGCGGTGAGGAATTCAGAAGGATAGGATTTGAGAAGACACAAACGGTTTTGAGCCATGTCAGTCAGAGTCTCTAGCCATCGATTATTATCATCTCGCGGACCCCAACCAGGTAGTCGACAACTACAGACATGACTCAGTCCACTTGTCAATGACTTCATGGATTTGTGCCATGTTTTGGTCTGACCGCCCCTAACTTTCTTCCACCCTATTCCTACACTACAAAACAAAGCTCGTCGAGGCAGTCGTTGGTTAGGCATACGTACCACATGTGCTAACCACTTCAGCTGATGAAGTTTCACCACTTCATCTATTAATCTGCCATCCTTACCTAGTGCTTGTTTCCTCATAACAGCATTGCTTACCCGGTTGTCCCAGGATATACGAGCAATGTTTCGGAGACACCTATGATCGAAAACCAGTAACTTACGTTTATCTTCTACTCTTACTGGCCATGTTTTACAGTCATAAATTAGGACGGAGTGAACTGCTGCGCAATACACTCCTCCTTAAATTAGCAGACAGATATTTCGCCTGTGCCATAAGTGACGCCCGAGCGATTTACATTTCCAACTCCGATCATTTATTTAGTGACCATATTCTTAATGTCACCAGTGAATAGCTGCCTTCCTTAAAACACAATTCGTTTGATTTCAACTAATCCTAGTTTCTCACTATAAAAAAATTATCTTCAAAAACTCATTAAAAAAATATAGAAACTACTTATGATTCTGAAATAAAGCAAATTCTTTTTACTTGGTCAACAGTTTACTTAGATTAACGAAAGTATTGTTATTGCCTCTCATTTTCCATTTATGAATTTATTTACCAATTTATATGAATATATACATATAAAAGATGGTTAACTAGAATAGAAAGGTATAATTCCGAGAAAATCTACCTCAAGAAGTAGCTCGCATAATCATTGTTTTAATTTAAGATCAACTGTTTACAATAAGACACAACGTTGACGTTATACGAAATGATAAAATCACTGACCTATGAAAATGTTATGCTCGTCAGTTGATATGCTTGAAACTATTACGAGTTTACCTTAGCCGGTGAGCGAGAGCGAAGATGAATGTTCCAGTGACACGATAGGCTACTGTAATCGAAGCGTCCCAAGGCCCCACTAAGTGAAGGAAGAAGTCTTGACAAGACGTAGAAAGTGTGTTCTACAAGCACCAAGTAAAACGGAGTTCCACAAGCACACAAATCGAGTTTATTTATACATGATAGAAACGCCCTTGATAGAGCCACAAAGATAGCATACTAAAATACGACATCAATCAATGACAGTCAAGGATTTTCTGGGTGGGAAATGCAATCTCAAGGTCATCCGATCAGTCCATGCGCTCAAATATAAAATCCAAAATTAAGACCTTTATCAAGTGAGTTCTGTGAATCTAGCGTCCCTAACAGAAAATAAAATATTACTTAGCCTTCAAATGACTATTCACAGTATACTTTTATCTGTAATCACAGTTTATTTTCTACTTTTTGGTGATAACAGTTAGTTCTTTTTCTTCAATGTACTGACACTACCTATCGTATTTCTGATTAAAATCACACCTCAGGATCTCTAGACTTCTGAGTGCATTTAAATTTAATATTTAAAATAATTTAAAGATTAGAATGGATTAATTGAATACAATTTACTTGGCTCATTATCACAATGTCACACTTATGACAGACATATAACTCTGCCTGGAACATTTCTAGGGTTACTGCCGCTCACAAGCCCTGATAAGGGAGGAGGGTTGAGCATGGAGTTGGCAGTGACCCCATTCAGTAGAAATCCAACTCTCTAAAAAAAACACTAACCAAAACATCTAATTCGCTGGTCGACGGCTTATACTCCATGAGATGTGACAGGCATAAGTAAGTAAGTAAGTAAATGAGCAAGTAAATATGTGAGTAAGTAAGTAAGTGAGTAAGTAAGTAAGTAAGTAAGTAAGTAAGTAAGTAAGTAAGTAAGTAAGTAAGTGAGTAAGTAAGTAAGTGAGTAAGTAAGTAAGTAAGTAAGTAAGTAGGTAAGTAAGTATGTAACTGAGTAAGTAAGTAAATAAATAAGTAAGTAGGTGAGTAAGTAAGTAAGTACGCAAGTAAGTAAGTGATTAAGTAAGTAAGTGAGTAATGATACGCACATATATCTGTTGTTCAACATTCAATCTAGTATTACACCAATTTGAAAAACTGAACTACCATCAAAATTTATAGGTTGAAAGAATAAAACTATTCTGAATTTGGAAGTTATAAATTTTGAGTTGAAGTTTCTGTGATAATTATCAACACTAAGACTGCCGGGTAATATACATATATATATAATATTCCATTCATCTATTCATGTATTTATTTATGTTTAATTAAACAGCATTGAAAAATTGAGAATTAACAAATTTTCTATCAAGCAGCAAAGTATTTCTGTTCAATATTAATTGACAGATAATAATTAAGCAAATGATTTGAATTGACATGTGTACAATGTTCAATGTTATTCAATTATTCTTTCTTTTCAAAATTTAATTTACATACAGATGGACAGGTGTAAATATTATTGACACTTTTAGAAACAATTTACGCAAAGACAAAAGATACAATTTAATGTAAATATATGTATATATAATTCTATTTATAATTTTTGCCGAACTATTCAAAAAGAAAGCAATATTTGCAAAAATTGCAAACTTTCATTGTAATATTTTGTAGAGATGTATATCAGTGAAAATAAACATTTTAAATAATAATAAATAATTCTATTTTATTGAGTATTTTATGTTGGTAATGTTACAAACGTTAAGATATGTTTACTGCATGGATCGGAAACTTGTAGAACCATGAAAGCTATCACCCACAAGATACAAGTGCTTGTTAACTGTAGTGTGGGCAAGATACTGAGGATCTGTTGGTCAGACACAATCAACACCAAGCCATTGATGGAGAGAATACACTAGATTCCAGTTGTGAAAATAATTCGGGAGAAGCGCGGGAATCACCGAACTGAATTAAGAGGCAAGACCTCACTTGGAATCTCCGAGGCCAAAGGATAAGCTAAAGATGTAAGGACAGATTACTCAGGGAATTAGAGATAGACATAAGAATAATGAACACCAAATGGATAGAACTGGAAAGGAGTAGGTTATTGAATGCAGGTCGGCGGCCTTCGCACCTTTAGGAGTAACAGGCATAAGTACGAGTAAGTAATGTTACTGTTTTGTTAAATATCTATTCCAAACTGATATTTATTATTAGAGAATCGAAATTCTATTAGGAAAAATTAAATTAGTAATTAAATATTAATTTGAAATCATTAATCAATCATTGTTAGACCACCATTAGAAACTTGGATGCACTGAAAGACGGCCGTTTCGTCCTGGTATGGGACTTATCAGCAGTGAGCAATGACGGATTGATGATTTCAAATGTGTGAAAACAATAATTTACCATAACTCTAATTGAAAAGATCATAAAATGTACTCACACTAGTGACTATCTTCGTGAGGGGATTCCCAGAGTACTAGTGAGAAGACATGACCAGTGGAGTTCAACCCTGTCGGAAGTAGTCAGTAACTACCAAAGACAAATGGATGAGTTCACACAAAATCCCTAGACTGAGCAGATTTCGACATAAACACCATTGGATGCCGGCCCAGTGGTCCAGAGGTTAGGCGTTCGCGCGCAAGACCGAAGGTCCCGGGTTCGAATCCTGCGAGTTGCCCGAGTCGTGGATGCGCATTGCTAATGAGTCCGATACCATGAAGAAACGGCTGTCTTTCAGTGCTTCCAGGTGTCTAATGGTAGGATAACAATGATTGATTGATGATTTCATATGTGTAAAAACAATAATCTCCATAACTCTAATTGATAAATATTAACTGGCAATAAATTTTTTAGTGAAATTTCTTTCTTCTTTACTTTTTCTAATGAAATTTAGATAAAATTCAATGATAATAATTATTGTTATATTTACTGGAGGTTTTATGTCTTAAATTCATGCTAATAACTTGTAATTTTAAATAAATTTCAGTTAATATTAATTTTCATGCAGGAAACATTAATTTTCTAACAATACAATACAGAGAAATAAACTGTTTTAATTACTTATTTTTTAACTATACCAATATTTCTGTAAGCCTTTTTCTATTCACATTGAACAGAATAGTTGTGCATAATAAAGTAAATGTACTGATGTAGTAACTCCGCCTGGAGCCTTTCTAGGTTCACTACCGGTCCCAAGCCCAGATAAATGAGGAGAGTTGGGCATCGAGTTAGCGACCCCATCCCGTAGAAATCCAACTCGCTAAAAAGACGCTAACCAGAAAATTAACTCTAAGGCAGGTGGCTTATACTACATTAGGGGTGACAGGAGTAAGTGAGTAAGTAATTAAATGAAAAAATGTTTACAAAATATTATGACGTTTTTTTCTCGAGGATATTTCTTCTTTGTTCTCTGTGTACCGTCTGCTTGACGTCTCGATCACCGTTGTCAGGATTGTTAAATGTTCTGAGGTGAGTGTTTCCTCTAGTTTTCTCTATTTTTCGTTCATTCATGTTGTGTTGGTATTTGTGGAATCTGTAATCATTAAGTGTACCGTTTGTCTTCCTTTTTGCTTAGCTATTTGCCATCTTGCTTGACAGTTGACTGGTGGTTTGTACTTGATTCCTGTTGATAGAACATGCTGACGAAGAAGTGTTTCAAGCTTGTCGTTGTTCGAAAATGGGGGAGTTATGTCAAAAAAGGTTAGCTTCTAATTGAGAACAACTCTATTTTCTCAACGAATGTTTTACAACTTTAAATACTGTAGGTTTTAACAAAGAAATAATGCAGTGGTTTGTATATTTTCATCATTTTATCTCGATAACTATGAAGAAATGTATTGGAATAAATTATGATAGATTCTGATTTAAGGTAATCTAATAATTTTGATAAATTTAAATAAAACAAAGAAAGCAACGACTGGAAGAACAAGGACAACATCTGGGACTTCAAATAACTGTCAACCGACATCAAAATCAGAATTTTCAATACAAATGTCAAGACAGTTCGATTGTATGAAACGAAAACCATCATCCAGAAGATAAAAGTATTTATAGACAGTTGTCTATACAATATACTGAGGAGACCTTGGTCAAACACCATCAATAACAGCCTAGTTTGAGGGAGATCAAACATGTTTCTAGTGAAGGAAGTTATCAGGAAGAAGCATTGAAGGTGGATAGGACACACATTAAGGAAAGCCCTCAACTGTGACAATCCCTCATTTAGAATCTTTAACGCCGATAGGAAAAGATGGACCAAAGAATATAGTACACCAAAGGACGGAGAAAGACAGGGTTAGGACAGAGTAAGTTGGAGAATGCTCGTCGACAGCCAATACTCCATAAGGGCTAACAAGATTAGTAAGTAAGTAGTAGAATATACTTATTAGTTTGTTCTTTTGTAAAAATTCTACACAAGCAATGGTGATACAAAATGAAATACAAATAAAATTAAATCAGAAACAATACAGTGATTAGCATAGTTTATATTTTTTGTTCTCAAAGCAGTGGAGACAATACATTCAGATTAACACGTCAAACACATTTTGATGTGGAAACGAACAAAAAGTGTTACAGTGATAAAAATAAACGACAAATTAACACTACTGAAGTACAAATATGCCAAAATAAAATGAAATGTTTCTATTGTATAACAAATTTTTCATACTCAAAATTCTTTACTGCAACCAAGTGTTTACCATCGCATAAAGTAGTCATGATTAAACTTAAAAGTCAACTTTTTCGACTTGACAGAAGTGAAGACGAGATCAGATTAGGAGCTGCCAGTTTTGTGACAAATATGAGACACATATTCAGAATATTGCCTGTCGTTAACTAACACTTCACAGAGTACCTAGTAGAACAAGACCTAGGTACACTGTTTAATGTCGACAACACATTTGTCCTTACTTAAAGGGATGAGCTAGAGAACATCTACAATCAGATCAACAACGTCTTCAATGACATAAAATTCACAATGGCAAAGGAATCAGACGCCAACCTTTCATTTCTTAATGTACTAATCACCAGAACTAACACAGGAAAATTAAGGAGACCCAGGTATTTCGGAAGCCAACCCTCACAGACCTAATTATCAGCTACGGTGGTAACAAACCAAGTACACGCAAAATCAACTGTGTACAAACGTTGTTCAAGAGATCGAAGACACACTGCAGTTCACTTGAAGCACACAAAAAAAACGAAGGAAACTATCTAATGACCATCTTCCAAAAGAACGGCTATCCACGCAACTTCTTCAAAAAATGCCATCTAAAATCGTCAACAGAAGCAAAATCGAGTGCACGAACCAATAAACGGACCATCCTACCATATATAAAAGACATATCGGAACATACAGCAAGACTACTGAGACCATTTGGAATAGGTGTGGCACACAAACCAACAGAGTCCTATGTAGACCAAAGGACAAAATGAAAAATGACGAAAAACCAAATATCATCTACAAAATAAATTGCTCACATTGTGAAAACACTACATAGGACAAAATGGACGTCCTCTTCAGCTTCGACAGCGTGAACATCAATTAGCAGTTGAGCGCCACGACATTTCTTCCCTTATATGAATACATATGGACAACTGAGGACATACATCCGAATGAAACAATGTTTACATACTGGATAGGGAGAGCACAAAGAACATGAGAACTTTTAAAAGCTTGACCCTCAAATCATTCAATAATCAACACACACATCGACATTGACCTAATTTATCAACCAATCAGAAAAATCATAGGTGACATAGGATCAAGAAACAGATCAAAGGAGGATACAATCAAAATAAAGATGCAGACAAGCTACAGGTTAAACGTGGAGCGATTCGAATACTTCACCTCTGTCTAAAGTTTGTTCTGATGATGTTGTTCAGTAGAAGAACAACGAAAGCTCCACAACCGAAACATCCAGCTCACAGAACGAAACTGCATCACAAAGTTTAATGTCAACTCTCAATAACCAACCTAACATCTCAACATTGTGCATGCCCAATCAAGCCAATTAGACCTACAGTCGAATTGAAACTTGACTGATAGAATTCGTTCATTAACAAAGAAATGGACGAAAATGTCTTATCAATGATCAATTAATTTCTTTCTTCCATTTATTTAATAATTTTTTCAAACATTGTAATTTATAAACATGTATTAAACTGCTCAGACTGAATAATCCTTAATACCGACCAGCTGTATGTACTTATTGACTGTTAAAGTTGACTGTGAAACCTAAACAGAGGCACTCTATTTCCTCGTATATCTTCCTTTTGTATCTATTCTTTATTAAAAAGTAAGAGGCAAACAACTTGTTGGAGTTCAAGCACTTAATATATATATATTTATCAACAAAAAGGCAGATAGAAAGCTATAGTAAGTAGATACAGGTGAAAGATCATGATGACCATTGTAAACAAACATCATATTTATATTTTAAGTAAATAGGAACGTATAGTAGAGAGACATTTATTGTAATATTGTATGAGTGGTGCTAAAAACTATTCAAATATTTGTTTTTAGAAAATATTTCAGTATTAAGTGAAGTTATTGTTGGCCTCAATGGTAATGCTTCAGAGTGAAACAGAATAGGTTGGATTCGAATCTCATAGGTGTGTTGAGGTTCCTTTAAGATTCAAAAAAATTAAAATTCTTCTTTGCTAGTGCTAACCGGCATGAAACTGACGATTAGGGTTTTGTATTGAGTGAATTAGTGACCTTTACAAGTAGTCTTCACGTCAAAAGTAAGTAGTAAGTAGTAACAGTAGTTAGATAGTAATAATTTACAAATATAACTGGTAAAAATGATCACCCTGCTTCGTTAAAGTTAATCAGTCGCAAGTTGCTAAGTAGTATGTATTTCTGCTTTAAAAAATGTATGTAACTTATGGCCCTGCAGAAGGAGTTCATTTAGAATACATTTATGCCATCCTTAATATCAACCACGAAAGATTCAAGCTCATATCCGTTACAAAATTTAGTTCTATTAGGGACGTTAGATCCACTGAACTCACTTAGAAAAGGTCCTAATTTTGGATTTTTGTGTTTTCGCGCATAGGTTGCTCAGTTGATCTTGAGATTATATTTTTCACTCGAAAAATCCTTGACTGTCATTGGTTGATGGATTATTTTAGTACGCTAACTTTGTGGCTCTCCGAAGGACACTTCTATTATGTATAGATAAACTTGATTTGTGCGCTTGTCAACCACATATTTTCTGGGTGCTTGTAGAATACACTTTCTACGCCATAACAAGACTTCTTGATCTCGTTAGCAAGGCCGGGGACAATTGAATCAGAATAGCCTATCTTGTCACCGTAACATTATTCACCCTATTTACCGAGTAAAGTGAACTCGTAATATTTTCAAGCATATCAAGTTCCACTCTGGAATTTTTATCTAATTGAATAACATGTTAGTTTTTAAGTTGAAAAGATACTGAGTTCCAGTTCTAGGGAGAACATATACATAAACACAAGTAAATGTGGTTGGAAAGTCTCAATTAAGGTTTATAAATATCAGTTATATTACTTACTTACTTACTTACTTGCTTACGCCTGTTACCCCAGATGGAGCATAGGCAGCCCACCAGTTTTATCTAACCAACTCAATACTGGACTTCCCTTTCTAGTTCTTTCCAAATTTTGTTTGTTCTTCTCATATCTTTCTCTATTTCTTGGTGTAATGTGTTCCTTGGCCTTCCTCTTTTCCTTTGACCTTGAGGGTTCCATGTGAGGGATTGTCTTGTGACGCAGTTAGGTGCTTTTCGTAGTGTGTGTCCTATCCACTTCCACAACTTCTTCCTGATTTCCAACTCTACTGGAATCTGACTTGTTCTCTCCCACAGTACACTGTTGCTGATGGTGTCTGGCCAACGAGTCCGAAGTATTTTGCGTAGACAACTGTTAATAAATACTTGTATCTTCTGGATGATGGCTTTGGTAATTCTCCAATTTTCCGCTGCATACAGTAGAACTATCTTGACATTTGTAATGAAAATCCTTTGAAGACACATCGGTTCAACTTTTCAAACTGATTAATAGAAATGATCACAATAAAAATCGGTTTAATCAATAGTTTCATGATACAGTTGCAGAGATTGTTGAGTTCCATCGAAATGATCATCATTCAAAAATTCTGACTTAGTTTTTAGTCGACAGTTGATTTGAACTGCATGTGTCTTTCACTTTTAGAAATACTTTTCTTGCTTTACTGACCCAGGTCTTTACATCTACATCAGATCCATTTTACTCAGATATGTAAAGGTTGACACATCTTCCAGAGCTTCTCTATCGAGTGTTATACTACTACATCGGAGAATTTTACTTTTTCCTTTCGGGCATACTCAGACATACTACTACTACAAAGGTGCACATTGATTCATTGATATGATTAAAAGCTAAATTATTGTACAATTTAAAATAAATTTACAATGTCTAATAAAATTGACTGAACAAACCAACTTCATTCTTGATTAAACTCATAAAAAATAAAATAAAATAAAATAGAGAAACAAAGAAACCTCCTTTGTACAGACAAAATTTCTTTTTCTACTGACAGTTATAGAAAAAAAGTTTTTTTTTTTGAATTTACCACTTCTTTTTTTCTATTTTTTTGCTGCCCAATTCAATCAAATCTGTTGATTGTTCAATGATTTTTTTTTCTCGTGTTATAACAAAAAAAATAAGATCATAAAAGATCATTTTTGAAAATTTTGGAGAGAAACACACAAAAGTTTCTAGTTGAATTTTTTTATTTCTTATTCGTTTTTTTTTATCTTTCTCCAAACTGTAATTATCTTATTTTTTCTTATGGTCAAATCATATGATAGATATTTTTGCCTGATTACTAGTATTACTATTATTATTATTACGTAATAAAAATCTTTTGTATTCTTCTGCCATACTTTTTTTCTTTATTGAACTATCTTGCATACACTTACACACAATTCAGTGGTACTGCAAATTGATGCCCCTTTGTTTTTCATTATCTTTCGAAAAAATTGCCAAATTTTCAAATGAAGGAGAATATTTTCTAGAAAAAAACACTAGGACGGGATTAGATAATCAATTACTTACTTACTTACTTACTTACTTACTTACTTACTTACTTACTTACTTACTTACTTACTTACTTACTTACTTACTTACTTACTTACTTACTTACTTACTTACTTACTTACTTACTTACTTACTTACTTACTTACTTACTTACTTACTTACTTACTTACTTACTTACTTACTTACTTACTTACTTACTTACTTACTTACTTACTTACTTACTTACTTACTTACTTACTTACTTACTTACTTACTTACTTACTTACTTACTTACTTACTTACTTACTTACTTACTTACTTACTTACTTACTTACTTACTTACTTACTTACTTACTTACTTACTTACTTACTTACTTACTTACTTACTTACTTACTTACTTACTTACTTACTTACTTACTTACTTACTTACTTACTTACTTACTTACTTACTTACTTACTTACTTACTTACTTACTTACTTACTTACTTACTTACTTACTTACTTACTTACTTACTTACTTACTTACTTACTTACTTACTTACTTACTTACTTACTTACTTACTTACTTACTTACTTACTTACTTACTTACTTACTTACTTACTTACTTACTTACTTACTTACTTACTTACTTACTTACTTACTTACTTACTTACTTACTTACTTACTTACTTACTTACTTACTTACTTACTTACTTACTTACTTACTTACTTACTTACTTACTTACTTACTTACTTACTTACTTACTTACTTACTTACTTACTTACTTACTTACTTACTTACTTACTTACTTACTTACTTACTTACTTACTTACTTACTTACTTACTTACTTACTTACTTACTTACTTACTTACTTACTTACTTACTTACTTACTTACTTACTTACTTACTTACTTACTTACTTACTTACTTACTTACTTACTTACTTACTTACTTACTTACTTACTTACTTACTTACTTACTTACTTACTTACTTACTTACTTACTTACTTACTTACTTACTTACTTACTTACTTACTTACTTACTTACTTACTTACTTACTTACTTACTTACTTACTTACTTACTTACTTACTTACTTACTTACTTACTTACTTACTTACTTACTTACTTACTTACTTACTTACTTACTTACTTACTTACTTACTTACTTACTTACTTACTCACTTACTTACTTACTTACTTACTTACTTACTTACTTACTTACTTACTTACTTACTTACTTACTTGCTTGCTTACTTACTTACGCCTGTTACCCCTAATGGAGCATTGGCCGTCGACCAGCGAATTATTGGTTCTGGTTAGGGTTTTGTTTTTAGCGAATTGGATTTCTACGGGTTGGGTTCGCTGCCAACCTCATGTCCGACGACCCTCCCGCTTTATCTGGGCTTGAAACTGGCAGTAATTCGCGAAGAGCTCCAGGCGGAGTTGTTTATATAATCGCAGCAACACTAATAGCGAGGATGAAATGTTAGAACAGATTTTGTATGCTGTGGATAATTAAAATGGAAATTTTAGAAATGAATAATTGTAAAGAGAAGAAAAAAAACAAACTCCTGCAACTACACAGATGGTTTCAATCAAAATTAACTAAAAGGATAATTGATGTTATGTTAAATGGGGTAAAAAATCTGTATAATGATGATGATGATGTGTTTGAAGAAAATATACGGTTTTTCGTTTGTAAGTTAATGATAATAATTGTTATTTCGAAATTTAAGCTTTTAAGCAATAAATTGAAAAGCTAACAACTTTAAGTGTAGATATGCCTAGAATTAAAATGAGTTAAGGTTTCCATTTGGTGTCTAACTTTAAATTGCTGAACGATCCAACAGTTAAAAACATCATTTCATCTATGTTGGATAATTGATTTGGTGTTCACAACATGCTGACCAAATCAAACTACTAAAAGCAACACAATCTAGACTTCGCAAATGATCTGACTTTTCTATCGCACATGCAACGATAAATTAAGAAAAAGATGAGCAGTGCAGTAGCAGCAACTTTTGCAACAGTAGGTCTCAACACATATAACACACACAGCATGAATCAATTAAATTGCACTTGAAGGAGAATGTAAAAACCTTTACAAATCCTGACAGAATCATTGCTGAGCACGGTGGATCTGATGCAGATGTAAAGACACAGATCGGTAGAACATGGACAACATTTCTACAAATGAATAACATCTGGAAATCAAAAAGTATCAATCCATACTAAAGTCAGAAGTTCCAATAAAAACATTAAGACGGTTTGACCGTAGGGATCGGAAACATGGAGAATCACGAAAGCCATTATCCACAAGATACAGGTGTTTATCAACAGTTGTCTATACAAGATACTGAGGATCCACTGGCCAGACAAGATTTGCAGCAACCTACTGTAGGACAGAGCAGACCAGATTCCAGCCGAGGAGTAGATTAGGGGAAGGCACTTGACGTGGATAGTACACATGTTATGGAAATCACTCGAACGCATTATGGAATCCTCAAGGCAAAGAGAAAAAAATGTGTTCCTAAGAACACAGTATGCCGAGATTCGGAGACAGATATGAAAAGAATGAACAGCAATCGGATGGAACTGGAAAGGAAGGCCAACGACAGAATAGGTGAGAGAATGCTGATCGGTGACTTATTCTCGATTACGGGTGACAAGCAAATGTAAACAGATAAGTAAAAGTTAGCGATGAAATCCAAGCGAACCATTTTATTTTATTTTTAACTTTTCAACTGGATCTATTTACATCTTCATGTTAACGTTCACACTAAGAAATCAATTGGACTATCCTATAATTAACACATTTTCCATCAAACTGTTGATTTTGGAACAAAACCTATTAACCCTATGGTGAGATTATGAAGTTTGATGAAAGCTTAGAATGAAATAACACTAATGAAATAATTTCCTCTGAATATGTACATCTATGATTATAGAGCCGAATCAATTACAAGCCTTCATTACAATAAGATCAATAAAATTCATGAATTCAGTTCGTTCATTGATTTATTCCTACTTACTTACTTACTTACTTTCGCCTGTTATCCGTAGTGGAGCATAGGCCATCAGCCATCATCTTTCTCCTTCCTACTCTGTCCTAACTCATCCTTGGTAGTTCTATGCAGTTGTTGTTTATGCTCGGCGTAATGTAGTTTTTGGCTCCGACTCTATTCCTTTGACCTTGACGATTCCACGTTGATGGATTATGTTGCAACGCGGCTGGATGATTTCCTCAATGTGTGTCATATCCATTTCCAGCACTTCTCTGTGATTTCTTCGTCCGCTGCATACGAAGGAATCCTTTGATGAATTCATTGGGAAAGATTTTTCCTCTACACTAATCGAATTTAACATAAGAAATTTTAGTTATATATATATATAAGTATTTAGTATTCAATTTGCTTAGGGATTTATGATTTTCTTTTTAAAATTTATTAGAAATAATAACGATAATCATCATAATGAATATGAAAATTTGATTTTAGTTTTGTAAATATGATTATATTGAGAAAGTAAAAGCAACTCATAAGTACGTACATGTAATTATTTTCTTTACCAATAATTTTCATTGAAGCCGTGAATCGATCAATGCTGGACTACCATTAGGAGCCTGGAACCACTGGACAGCCGTATTATCCTAGTATGTGACTCATTGGCAGTACATATCTACCATTCCATCACAATCAACAAAAAACAGACAGGAGCATCAGGCACGCTCACAAACGCCTAACCTCTAAACCATTGACCCGGCATCCGACAGTGTTAATGTCCAATTTCAATCAGCTAATCATATTGCCTGGCTTCATCTATAGTCTTTCGTGGGTAACTGTCGGACACCTGAACAGGGTAGAACTCCACTCAACACAACTTCTTCAGTAGAATTCTAAGGATTGACTCATGTAGCTAGTCACTAGTAAGCGCGTAACAATTATCACTGTGTAAAAAATATTGACATGAAGACAAAAACTGTGCATTCTGCAAACTGAATACTTTACATTAAATTTTGTATTATTATGTACATTACTATTCAACTTATATCAAAATGATTCTTAATTTTGATATTTTCAAAAAAATGACTTCGTGGCAATTCTTTTGTTCATGTTAATCCATGTGAAATGTAATATAGTTGTGTGTTTTTTTCATCATCTGAATAATCCAAATCTTTTAGAAAGCGTGTATATGCTAAAGTAGTTTGACCTGATGGAAATTTTATCACATATCAAGTCTAGTTAACTTTTGACAAAATAACAGTATAGCTTGCTGGAAGGTGTCTCATCCTAGTATGGGACTCATCTGCATGACCCTAGCCAGCGAGATTTTAGTAGATACGCATTGCTGATGAGTACTATACCAGAACAAAACAGTGTTCCAGTGCCTCCAGGTTTCTAATAGTCGTCTAAAATTTATTGATTCATGATTTCAATAAAAAACAACAATCTTCATGGCATTCTATAATGATCGTAGCTTCCTTCGATTTCGATTCTGTCTCTCATTAACTGTAGCTAGATCAAACATCGTTTTCAAAATTTCTACATAGTACATGATAATGATTGTGTATTCAGTTATGATCAGAGCTGAGAGAAGTTTCTTGAGATTTTACTGTAAAGTCATAAACTGTAGAGAAAAAAAATTTGGTTGTGAATAAAATACTCGTTCATTCATAACAATAGTTAGGCACTCAAGCATATTGCAAATAGGCTGAATTCGGAACTACAAACCATTAAATTTCAGTTGAGTGTTATGTTGTCTGCATGACATAAAAAGAAGTTCTCTCTTTATCTTCTACCTTTTTGAAACCATCAATTAATCTTTGTTAGACCACCATTAGAAACCTGGAAACACTGGACGGCCGTTTCGTTCTGGTATGGGACTCATCAGTAGTGCGCATCCACGACTCCTGAACTCCGTAATGCTTTTACCTTATTGTACAAAATCAAATCAAGAGAAGTTTTAAACCAGAGTTTCTGATCTCGGCCTGTTGGTTTTTCAGATTTCAACAGATCATGATAAATCTGTACTTTAAAATAAGAATGATTTGATCGCATTTTGGAAATCAATTTCCAAACCAAACTGACCAAATGTAATAAATTCACATTTTATTGAATGTTTAGCAGTTTTTTTTCGTATGCATCATTCTAAGCGTGTATGTCATCGAAATGTGTGAACAGAATTTCAATAATTTACCCAGTGTGATAACAAGATCAATGCAAAATGAAAAATAACTGCTGAGAAGCTGTGATTATCAAAGTTTAACGGATGTGAAACAGTGATTGACTCAATCCAATGGAAGTAATTTCCCCGATTTCACGAAAAGATTCAACTTAGATGTGTAAACTATTGGATTCCGGTTTAGTATTCTAGACGTTGGGTGCTTGTGTGTGACAATGCCGATGGTGCTGCATTCTATGTCCGGTTACGAACAGCTGAAGAGTCCTATATATGAATGAAACTGTTGTCCGGTGTTTCCTGATTGGACCACTTTTCCTACTAAAACCAGTCGTTGAATTAATTCATAAAAATTATAAATGCGAAATTGACTGTGCTATCAAAATCCTGTAAATATTTTAGCTATTGAATCGTACATTGTTTCGATCTTTACTGTAATTTATTATTGTATACTTAATAATCCCTTTATCAGTCATAAATTTTAGCCGGAATTAACATCAACTGTAAAAAGTCAATTGATATTAGAAAGAATTAGACAAATAGGCATTGTATTTGTAGCTAAAGACTTCCCAGAAAGGATCATCAAAACTTTTACACAAGCCAGTGAAATTATAGAATGTAAATATCGCTATCTATGGATGTGTTGAACGAAGCAGAATCATTACATTAAGGCGTTCAATTAAAACTTCAGATTTTTCAATTAACAATATAATACACTAAACCGATTATTTATGTATGTTATATCATAAAAATTATTAATACCATTTGATGATAAATTAATTTTTAATAATACTCTTTTAGCGTATGTTCAATATACACTGGAATATTTTTCATCGTAGGTTTGTGGAGATTACTGAGTTTCATCAAAATCATGAATCAGTCAACGTTAGACCATAATCAGAAACCTGGAATCACAGAAAAGTCAATACGTCTTAGTATGGAACTCATAATCAGAGCGCATCTGCGACCTTAACACGCATTCAGTCGCTCAGATGAACGCTTAACTTATAGACCCTTCAGCTAGTTACTAGCTTCGTGAGAAAATTCTCTGGGTAATAGTAAGAAACCCTGATCAGTGGAGTTTGACCGAATTGAGTGTAAGACAATTGATGAGACTAAGCAAGACTTTGGATTGAATGAAATTAAACATTGACAGTCTTGGATACTGGTTCAGTGATCTAGAAGTTCAGCGTTTACGCACAAGACTGGGGAGTCACAGTTTCGTTATGCTGTGGTAGGGTCGTGAGTGTACACTGTAGATAAATTCCATATTAAACCGAAATGACCATTCAGAGCTTCCAGGTTGTTAGTCCTAGTCAAACATTGATCAGTTGATGATTTCAGTCAATTTTTTTTATGCACGATATAAATTTATGCTAATGATTTGATTACTTTTCATCTGAGTTTGTCTAATTATCAGGATATAGCTTGTTTGTGTTTCCTTTACAGTGTAAATCATTTAATTTAAATAAAACAATGGTGAAATATTTCATTGTTCAAATTTTTTTTCTTTCAAAGATTCAATTTCATGTGAAAATTTCAACAGTAAATTTAGTGTAATATAGATATATATACATATCATGTTGTTAATAGAATTCTCTTTTAATCTTGGCAACAAGATGAACGCTCGTTCTCTCGTCTTTTTTTTTTATAAAGAAAGAACATTAAAACAAGTAATCATTGAAACATTGAACACAAAATGGTTTTGTTTAATTGTTGTCAAGTGAAACATTAATTAATACTGGAAACAAGCAAAATTTATCAATGAGATAAACGTGGGAAAAAAGTTGAATATTTATGAAAATGATTTTTGAATAAAAAACATAACTGAACTCTTTGTTCTTTCACCGTTAGATACTAGCTCAGTGGTCAAGGGGTTAAGCGTTTGCGTGCAAGACCCAAGGTTCTGAGTTCGATTGCTGTGAGTTGCACGAGTTGTGAATGCTTACTGCCATTGATGAGTCCTACACTAGGACAAAACAGCCATCCAGTGCCTTCACGTTTCTAATGGTCGTTTAACATTGATCGATTCATAATTTCAAAAATAATTGATTTAATTATAAATGTAGTTGAAAATAATATTTATATTGTTCATTGAATGCTTGTTGGAACTGTTTATAACTTTGATTTAGAGTTTGTTTCTAACATTCTTCAATAGAGTCATGTCTAGTTAGCTAGTGAAAAAGTAACGTTTCTTTAGATTTCACTTCAGAGGTTTGAATATTTCACCTCTGTCATTTATATCAATAACAATATCATGAAGCTGAGTAAAAAAAATCAACATGAGATTAAGTTAGTTTAAAAATTCAGTAATCAATGCAAGTGGAAACATTTCATTGATCAATGCTTTATGGAATCATGACATGTTTATCATTGATGAATTCTTATTAATAACAATTCAACAATGTCAATTTTATGATGAGTTAAAAACATTTTTGTCGCTTTTTTTTTCCAAACTTTTATACGCCTTCGGAATCACTTTCCAATCCATTAGTAATGCTGAAGGTGATAATTCAACCTTTTGTCACTAGTAAATGTGTGATCAAATTGTTTAAAATCAATTCAATAAATAAATTTCTTTTTTTTTAAGAAATTATATTTTCAATTTTTAAATGAAATAAATTGTTGACAAGAATTTATATTGATAGTGGTAGTAGTTATAATCAATATGCCTAACCACTGACTGCCTTGACGAGCTATGTTTTGTGGTGTAGGAGTAGGTGGGAAAAAAGCTAGGGGCGGCCAGACCAAAACATGGCAGAAATCCATCAAGTCACTGACAAGTGGACCGAGTAATGTTAGTAGATGTAGACTACCTGGTTGTGGGGTCCGCGAGACGAAAGTCACCAATGGTTAGAGACCTTGAACGACATGGCTCAAAATCGTTTGCAATGGCACAAGTGCATTCATTCATTGTGTTCTATCAAATCCTAATCTTCTGGATTCGTCAGCACCTCTACCTTTGTCTTTCTAAACTTATCTCACTAAATTATACTTCTTGAATAATATTTTCAAACCCTAGTCTTCTTTATTATAACATTAATACCTCTACTATCTTTAACACTATGGGATTTGATTTGACATTTGCATCTCTGTGCTAATAATGTGGTATGGCAACATGAACTTATGTACATACGTACGAAGTTCTACGTTGCAACTGACTGACTGACTGACTATGATTGATAACTGAATTTTTTTTAAATAATTCAAGAAGATTACAATACTCATTTTGAGTTATAATACCAATCCTTTTCACTTAATTAGGCTTTTTCATGAACTAATTATCATTGACAAGTATTTTTTACTAAAACTGATGTTTAATAATAATAATAATACAAGACTCTGTTATTAACATTGAAATCATGAATCGATCCATGTTGAATCATCATTAAAAGCCTGCAAACACTGGATAACAGTTTTATCCTATGATAGAGTTCATCAACGGTGAACATGAAAAAACCCTATCACGGCAAATCGAACTCAGGAACCTCAGTCCTGCATGTGAACATTTATCCTCATGATTACTGAATCAGCATCCAACGGTGTTAATGTCTAAATCCAATAAATCCATCATAGTGCATGACATCATCCCTCTTTGTCTTCAATAGGTTATTGCCTCACACCTGATACGGTTGAACTTCAGTGATCACGGCTTGACACTAGAATTTGATGGATTCTCTTATGAAGCTAGTCAAAAGTAAGCACATGACAGCTGTCATAATGCAATTGTGCAGATTATTGAATTCCGTTGAAATCATGAATCGACCAATGTTAAACTAGTCAATCCACGATCTTATAATGACATTTTAAATTAACATTCAGTCGAGAAATTTACAAATCAAGTTCACATAACAAAAACATTCGATGTATCATACCATACTTTGAAATATTTCTATTAATTACAGATAATTATCTTCAATAAAAATATTGTAATCATATATATAGGTCAGTATAATTAGATTAAAGCATTAGGTCAGTCATTCTATTTTTTTCCTTTGTTAAGTAACATATATACACTACCATCAAAGAATTATTTTTTTAAAGAATATTTTACTAATATCAATACTTCGAAATCATGAGTCGATCAGTGTTAGACCACCATTAGAAACCTGGAAACACTGGATAATCGTTTCGTCCTGGTATGGAGCTCATCAGTAGTGCACACCCTTGACCACCACCTTTCACAGGAATCGAACCCTGTATCTACGATCTTGCACAATCTCATCCACTGTCTTCGGTGAAGACTGTTTCAGACCCGAATAGCGTTGAACTCCACTGGTCACATCTTCTCAATAGAACTCGAAGCGATTACCTCACTGAGCTAGTCACTAGTGGATGTGCACTGCTGATAGGTTGCATACTACGAAAAAAAAACAACCGTCCACTGCTTCCAGGTTTCTAATAATGGGTCTAAAATTGACTGATTCATGATTTTAAACTGACTCGACAATCTTCATAACCCTATAATAAAAAAAATATATGCGTCATTATTAGTAATAATAAGTCGATTTTATTCCTCTGTTAAGTATAAAAATGTATTCCTAAAATAAACTTATGAACATGTTAGTAACAATTGTTCAAGTTGTGTTTAACTTCTTATCATATTACAAGCCGACATACATCCTCACACACACACACACTCATACACACACACACAATCTGGAATGTCGGCAAGACTATGAAAGGCGTAATTTTTTGTATAAACACTGTCAATCGTTCTATTTTTCTTTTGTTTATTCGTTTCGCCGTTTAACACTTTCCTCTCGCTTTTTTGTTTATTTGATGTGTTTCGCAGCAATACACTAGTGTTTTTCTTCTTTTCTACTGTGTTCAATAATTTAATTATTCATTTAACTAACTAGTATGTTGTAGTAATTATTATTATTATTATTATTATTATTATAAAGATTAGTGATTATCATAACATTTGTTTCAACAGTAGTTCAGTTCAATTTTAATTTACTGAAAAAAAGATTCATCTACATATACATTATGCTCTGAGAATTTGTTTTTAGTTCATATAAACATATATATATTATGATTGACAGTTGTTGACTATGATTTATTTACTTATTTATCCATGTATTTATTTACTATTTTGAATTGTTCGCAAAAAAAAATCCAAGTGTAATGAATAATTAAAACAAATTTTGTATTATCGTCGTTTTGTTTTGTTTGTAATTTTTTGAAGATGGTGATGAAGATGATGATGATTTCGGTTGCGTCAATTGAAATCAGATGAAGTTTGTGTTTTATTTCAATCGACAGAAAACATTTGATACAATAATTGAACAATTGAATCCATTTGATAATTTGTTTGTTTGCATGTTTTGTTTGAATCTATCTGTCATAATGAAGGAAATCATATGGAATAATTATTAGTAGGAGTGATAAGACAGAATCCGTTTGCGTAAATGTAAGTAATTATTCATGTTGATAGTTTGAATTTATAAGGGTTATCTAGATTTTATGCTACTCAGTAGGGATTACTGAGGCATGTCGAATGGACTGAGGTAATCATCGATGAGCTACATGGAAACAGTTCATATAGTGTTAAAGTCATAGAAGTAATTAAAGATTTGTTCTTGGTGTGATTAGTTCCCTATAAGCTGAAAGTTCTTCTGGTCAATAATCACTGAAACTTAATGAGCCAAGATGGAACCCTATAATATGCATTGTTCCCCATAACGTTTGGGATACATCTCTCAGAAAAATCCCAACCAGAACGAAACCTAGGTTTAGGGACTTTGTTTTGAATAGCTTTTATTACGTGAATTTCGCCACCTTCTTCTCACTGATTTCTTCTACCACTGGTATCTGGTTTGTTCTTTCCCACTCCACCTATTGTGTTTCTAGTAAATTACAAATCTCCTCATTAGTAATTAGCAATCAACTGAAAAATCAATAGAGATATAACTAAAATTACACTTAATGTAATGGTATATTGTCTCTGATTATTATATTTAACCAGTTACTGTGATGTTTTCTAACCATGTATTATAATCTAGATGAAATATAATAGAGATAAATATTTAAAGTGACATAGTTTATACTGATCAGAAATTTGTTCTTCCTTAGTTTAAAGTTTTTGAAAGTTGTGTAATATTGTTAACCTCATAGAAATATACTACCTTTACGAATCACTAACTGACACTAAAGCATCTATTTGGTCCTTAGTTTATAACACTTTGATGTCAATCAATAACGACTGCACAAGATTTCGAATCTACTAGCGTTATATTTATTATGTCATTTATCGAATAGCGA
>OX103971.1:70104803-70150050 GCA_944470395.2 Schistosoma turkestanicum | reverse complement strand
TAATACATACTGTACACATTTATCAATCAGAATAGCAATAGTTTCCAATAAACGAACTTAGTCATGATGAAAATAGACTGAAATTGTTGAGATATCAGTGTGTTTTCCTGCATTCAATAAAGTTTACTGATTATATATTTTAGTTTTCACCGACGGTCAATCGAAAAAACGCAACGAAACAGTTAGTTGTCTGATTTGTTGTACAATAGGGAATTCGATTATATAGGACTGGATTTACTCATGTCGATTAAATGTCAAATGTATTTTGATTTGACAAATCTCATATTCAAATAAATTAAAAAAACACTTTGATGGAAGTCCGGAAATTGAAACACTCAGGCCCTAGTATGAGCTTGGACTGAACATTCATACTGAAATAGTGGTACATCTGGATGAGGAGTCGTGCTACACCTATCCTGTATGTTTATCCAACTACTGATTAATACAAGTAGTATCAGTTCTTGTAAAATCGTCAGTACTTCTTGAGAAAATGTATCAGAGGACACCAAACATGTGTAAAGTTTCTGAATAAACTATTTCCAACTAGCTAACATCTCCTCATCATAGTGCCTGTGATGTTGAATGATTTACACTGATAGTTTTACTGTAGTTGATCGATTTTCACGATTAAGTTTCACGATAATACAAAATTTGGTTTCAGTTTTTCCTTTGTTACTTTGTTAAAATACTGTATTTTACAAACTTAATAATGCTTTCAATTGAAAAGTTTTATTAGCTATAAAGCCATTAAAATCTGAATTATATTAAATTTTAATCATAACTGGAATTCATTCGGAGACTATTCAAACAGTAAGATGATCAAGTTTCGAAGTCAGTCAGTTACAACGTAGAACTTCGTACGTAAGTACATTAGTTCAAGTTGCCATACCGTATTACCACAGAGATGCAACTGTCAGTTCAAATCCTATATTGCTAGAGAAAGTAGAAGTATCAGTAGTTATGTAGAAGATTAGGGTTCGAAGGTATTATTTAAGAAGTATAATCCAATGAAACAAATTTAAAAAGAGAAAGATAAAAGTGATAAGGGATTCAAACGATTAGAATTCGAGAGAAGATAAAGAATCGATACATCTGTGCCATTACAAACGATTTTGAGCTATGTCGTTCAAAGTCTCTAACCATCGATCACTTATCATCTCGTGCACCCCAACCTAGTAGTGTACACTTACCAACATGCCACACTAAAATAGTCAGTGACTTCATGGATTTCTGGCATATTTTGGTTTGGTCACCTCTAGCTTTCTTCCAACCTACTCCTAAACCACAAAACATAGCTTGTCGAGGCAGTCGGTGGTTGGGCATGCATAACATATGTCCCAACCACCTCAACTGAAGTTTCAATACTTCATTTACTGATCTATCATCCCTACCTAGTACTCGTTTCCTTACTCAGCTGTTCCAGGATATACGAGCAATGCTTCGAGGAAATCGATAATCGAATTCTAATAACCTACGAATATCTGCAACTCTGACCGGCCATGTTTTGCATCCATATTATAGGACAAAGCGAACTGCTACGCAGTAGACTGGTCAGGTTTTAAAATTCAATAGAATAAATTTCTTTTCTTCTAACTCAATAGTCTCCATCCTAAACCTTATTCAATTTACTTAGAATAAACAAAATGTGGCATTAGAAGTCAGGACATGCATTCTGTCTCATTCGAGAAGAGTCAGCTGAATGCGTTTACATCCTAGATTTAATATTCACTGTTAGAACTCAAACTCAATATCCTGTTATCCAGTTCGCTACTGCGTCCAGATCTCTACTACTATTATCAGTGTGTATGTGATTGAACTCAATTTAAAATGAATTCGATTACCTCATCGTCAATATTTTGACTTGAAATTCGATCAGTCTTGATTAGATAGCATGTAGGGATTTCATGTTGATTGTCTCGATATTGTCATTAGGACATAAGTTTACATTCGATTTACATATATATGGCTCTCTTAATATTCAGCATATCTATTGCATTCACTAATATTTTATGATTCAATCTCTCTCTATGGGATATCAAATAAAAATCGATAGTTGATAAATACATTTATTTGTAACGATGAATCGATCAATGATAGACCACCATTAGAAACCTGGAAGCACTAGACGACCGTTTCGTCCTGGTATGGGACTCATCAGCAGTGCGCATCCACGACTACTGCAACCCGCAGGATTCGAACCCGGGACCTTCGGTACTGTGCGTGAACGCTCTAACCGTTGGACCACTGAACCGGTAACTAACGGTGTTAATGTCTAACTTGTTCAAATTCACGGATAAGTAAATAACTTTATTTTCATTTTCTAAATTCAATGTAAATTTTAAAACACAAACATTCATAACATAATGTTGACATTATTAAATCATTTAGTTCAAATTATGATTCAAACATAAACGTGCCTCATTTGTTTTTACATTTGAGCGAATAATGTTAATGAACAGAAACACGTATCTAACTAACTTGAATATCCTAATCTATTCAATGATCAATCCATATATATATATATATATATATATATATATATATATTGAACGATTGTTCAATGTTGAATAATTTAACTCATTTCATGTGAAATGTTTGTTTGTTTGTTTGTTATTTTTTGCAAATGATTAAACAGCTGGAAAACACATTGCGTTTTTCATTAAGTTATTTTCGTTTTTCTTATGATTTTAATCAATATTATTTACTAAATGAATATGGGAAATCACAAAAAATAATTTAAGCTAGACCATCATTAGAAGTTTGGAAACATCGGATAATTGTTTCATCTTGATGTAGGACTCATTAGTTAGATGCATTCATGACCTCGTAGGCAGGAATGAAACCCAACACCTTCGGTCTCGAGTGTCAGTGTTTAATGTTTAGACCACTGAGTCAACATTCAAAGGTGCTATTGTGTAACTTCAGTGAATCCATGATGCTACACAAACTTAATCCATTATTTTCGGTGGAAAACTTTTATTAACTAACATTAAAACCAGTGAATTCAGTCTGTGGTTTACTGATTAGGCGTCCGTGAGCGCCAGACTGAAGGACCTGAGGATTGGTTCCAGTTTGCAGGATTGTGGATGCGCACTGCCAGTGATTCCCATTTTAGGACAAAACGACTGTTTAGTGCTTCTAGATTTCTAATAGTGCGAACGCGTACGGCTAATAAGTTCAACACTAGGATGAAAACGTCATTCAGTGAAGAAAATATAACCATCACAAACCTACTTCATTAAATAAACATTTATTAGTAATAAAAAGTAATTAGAAATGAAATAAAGATTACTTGACTGATCAGTGTTTAAAAATTATAATAAATTTAGCATATTTCACGACTGTTTGGTATGGAAAAATTGTTAAAAGGTTTTAGCTATTAAAATAGAAGGTGAATAATGAACTTTGAAAGTGATTTCTTTCATAGATTGATAATAGCTGAGAAAACAGTCAAAACTAGGGATATCTTATCAATAATCTTTCTTAGTGATGGAGTTATGAAGAATGTTTTTTTACAGTTAAAATCGTGAAACAATCATTGTGACATCATCATTAGAAACTTGGAAATAATGGTTGGTTGTTTCGCTTTAATATGGGGCTCATCAGCGACCACCGCCTGCGGGAATCGAACTTACGACCTTTCGTTTCTCACGCGAACTCTTAACCTCTTCACTACTAAGTTGGCATTTAATGGCGTTAATGTCTGACTTTGATCTGTATTTTGATATCTGATGGGTTATTGTTTATGAACTACCGTTGAAAAGTTTCATAGTTTAGGAAATCAAAATTGTTAATTGTATATTCTTGGTTTTATTTATTTTGACTAAAACCGTTTCTGTCTTTTAAAAATTTCCAATATTCAGTTACAAAGTACGCATGATTGTTGTTTATCTTCGGTTATATTCTAAATTTCGAAATTTTTTTTTCATCTATTTCATTTATATTTGAAATCGTGAATGAATCATTATGTTAGACCACCATTTTAAAACTAAAAGCCACTGGATTGCCGTCTCATCCTGGTATAGGACTCAGCAGAAGTGTGCGTCCACAACTCCTGCCACTCGCAGGATTTGAACCCAGTGGATTTCAATCCTGCAAGATTGAGGGAGTAGCTACTGAAGACAATGGGTGAGGTAGTGCGAAATCTTTAGTTTGATGAGAATTAGACATTAACATCGTTGGATCTGGGCCCAGTGGTCCGGCCGTTAGGTGTACACACTCAAAACCGAAGGTCCTGGGTTTGAATCCTGCGGGCAACATGAGTCGAAGATGTGCATGGTTTATGATTCTCACTCCAGGACGAAACGGCCGTCCACTGCTTCCAGGTTTCTAATAATGTTTTTTTGTTAAAGTTGATCAAGAAAAGATTGAACAATTTCATGATAAACCAAATACAAATGTCTGTGTACTTTTATAATAAGTAGAATCTAATCAGTATACACTTTGCATACAAAATAAAATTACACTGTCCTCTTTTTGTTTGTTTTAATCGTTATTTCCAATCATCCTATTCCCTGGATTTGATGAATTTTATGAAAAATTAAACTGGATAAACATGTTTGTCTATAAGTCGCGAGGAAACAAAGAAGAACACAAATACACAGTGTGTGTGTGTGCGTGTGTTTGCGAGGGAGAGAGGAACGCAAAAGACTATCACTCTGTTTTTTATTCGATTTTATTTTCCTATTTTCGTACATTTTACACTTTCGTATGATAATAATCATAGTAATCATAATAATTATTATTATATTCACTACTGAAGAGAAATAATGTAATGGGAACTGTTTATCAAAAATATTCATTATATGTAACTGTATACACAGATGCTTGTATGTATGTAGGTATGTATAATTGTTTTAATTTTGGTGGTGTGTTCGTTATGATATCATTTCTTTAGCCTTAATACTACTTACTACTACTACTATTTACTACTTATTACTTGGAGTTTCATGAATGTCAGCTTGTGCTGTATCGTGTGATACAAAATAGACTTTACCATTTATACCATATAATGTCTATATGTGAAAAAGGCAAACAGGAGCAGAAATTAATAAACTCTGTTGGAAATCCCTTTTTTTCTGGGTCTCACTCTCACACAAATAGTCATTTAGTTAGATGGAAAGATAGCGAGAGAGAGAGGGAGAGTGAGTGAGTGAGTGAGTGAGAGAACGAGAGAGAGAGAGATAAATATGTGGATTAAACATAAATAAATGCATGAGATTTATAGAAACTGTTTGACTTCTTCAATAATTCAATATTCAATGATTGATAGAAGAATTTTATTTTCATTTTGTTTATTTATTTTAATGGCAATTAATAGGAACTTGCTTGCATTCGATTGGTTGGTTGACTAAATTTCACTAAACGTTAGCTTATTATTATAATTATTATCAGTAGTATTATTAGTAGTAGAACTGATAGTAGTCTACAGAGTAGGTCTTGTTTTCTTTTTCTACAGATATTGATAAGATGATACTGAGACAGAAAATAACATTATTAATAACAATATTTAATATTATTATTAATCATGAAAATTGAGAACCATATCAATATGCATATATATATATATATATATATATATATATATATATATATATATATATATATATTTACGTATTTTGTTCCTTAAGTTAACGAATGATTTCTATCTGCTGTATAAAAATAAATTAAGATGAGTCAATGCCAATGAAATGAAACAATATGAATAAAATTTATAGCAATAATGTTTATTAATTTAGTGTTATCATTATTACTGATTTAATGATAAATTTAGAAAAGATATTTTTTATCTATAAACATATTTAGATATATATATATACAACTGGAATAATGCATTTATGATAAAATATAAGAAATTAATAGATATTTTTATTGATGTTTGTATATTTTCGACGTGTTTTATGTCTGTTAGCCCTTAATGGAGTATAGGGCTGCTGCTGATCATGCTGGTGAGCGTTTCTATAGCATGTTGATTTTCTGCAGGATGAGGTTGTTAACCCACCTGCCCGACTGTTCTCCATGGTTGGGACATGTGTTGTGTATCCCCAACCACCTACTACTTCGATAAGTGATGTTTTGTGATAAAGGAGTAGGGTGGAAGAAAGCTAGGGGCCTCCAGACCAAAATGTGGCGCAAATCTATGAAGTCACTGGCTACTTTAGTGAGGCATGTTGGTAAGTGTACACTAATAGGTTGGGGTCCGTGAGAGAGTAGTAACCGTTTGTTGGACACTTTTAAGGACAGCTCAAAATTGTTTGCCATAGCTCAGATGTATCAATTCTTTGTCTTCTCTCAAATTCTAATCTTCTGAATTCTTCATGAAATCTTTTCTCCTTGTAAATTTATTTCACCTGATTCTACTTCTTGAATCATTTCTCTGAATCCTAATGTTCTCTGTTACCGCCAATGCTTCTACTACCTCTACTTCTAGGGGGTGTGAATCGAAAATTCGATCTCTGTATACTAATGCGGTACAGCGACTTGGAATGATGTACATGTGTACGAAGTTCTTTGTTGTAATGGAATGACTGACTGTTGTCCGACCCTCCTGCTTTATCAGGGTTTTGGATCAGTAGTAACCCTATTAGAGCTCCAGCAAGAATTCATGTTTATACATTCGACCTATGTAACATATCATTTGTACAATATGTCATGAAATACAATCTAATCTCATTTGTTTCAATTAATTTCACCAATTTTATCAAATAGCTATTTCTCCTGTAGTCATTACAGATTAATTTTGAAAATAATTTCCGAGTTCATAATGTGATTGGTTGACTAGAAATTAAGAAATCACCTACTGATTGAATTCAATATTCAAGTGGAAATATTGCCTATTTATAATAAGTTGTAAAAGTATAAATCACTAGATTTTAACTTGTTAGTTTGACTAATAACATGTTTTACTATGATACCTTACAATTTTTCCATCTGATCACTGACAAATTGATTTGACCGAAATGTTGGTGAGTTCGATATTGGGATTAGTCAGTTCATGATGTATTTTGTAAAGTTTCTGGTTATCATTACTTCATATAATACTAAAAATAGTGTCAACTTTGGCTGATTTATATACATAGCAAGTTCTACTGACTGTCTGACTGATGCTCAACCCTCCGCCTTTATCAAGGCTTGTGATCTTTAGAAAAGCTCATATGATTTTGACATGGTGGAGAAAATTTGTAGCTCAGGTGAATGATTATGGTGGTGTTTGCTTCTCTACGCTGGATGTTTTGGTTGTGGAGCTTTCATTGTTCTTCTGAACAACATCATCAACACAAACTTCAGGTCAACAGCAACCAATCAAAATCGAGGTTAGCAGAACAAACTACAAGTCAAACGTGGAGAAATTCTAATGCTTCACTTCTGTCTGAAGTTTGTGCTGATGATGTTGTTCAGCAGAAGAACAATGAAAACTCTACAACCAAAACATCCAGCTCAGAGAACGAAACACCACCGCAATCTTTAGTAACCCTGGAAGGTCTACAGGGAGAGTTAGAATTTATACATACAACCTATAAATCACTGGATTTCAACTCATAAATTATAAAGGATAACATGTTTATTATGATATGTAAAAATGTTCCATCTGATCACTTATAAAAATTAGTCTATGCAAACTACTAGTGAGTTTGATTCTAAGATTTGTTAGGTCATGATGTATTTTGTAAAGTTTCTGGCGCTCTTTAGTTCAAATAATAATAATAATAATAATAATGTTCATATGCAATGCTACAAATTTTATTCTTGTAAGGAATTCATTCTACATCAGTTTGGAAATATTACAACTAATTTTAATATAACATATCTATTTATAATCAGAATGAGTTTTTTTAGCAGTTTAAATGTTCTAAATACTTTTTTTGCAACAATTATATTCTTATTAGGATCATGAATCAGCCAGTGTTAAACCATTGTTGAAAATCTGAAAGCATTAGATGGCTGTTTCATTTTAGCATAGAAAATTCATCAGCAGTGTGCATTCACAACCCGACTCACAGAAATTGAAACTAGGACCTTCACTCTAGTATGCGAATGCCTAAACTGTAAACCATTGACTCAGGATACAACGGTGTTACTGTCTAACATAAACCCAAGCCATGATATTGCCTGACCTCATCCACTGTCTTCAGTGAGTAACTGCCTCGCATTTGCTAAGACTGAACTTCATAACGAGGCCAGGAGTTTAAGCATTCGCGTGCGATACCGAAGCTTCTGGGTTCGATTCTTTGTGATGAGGTCATGAATGCCCGATGCTGATGAGTTCTATGCTAAAACGAAACGATCGTCCAGTGCTTCCTGTTTTCTAACGGTGGTTTAACGTCAATAGATCCATAATTTCAATATTCTAAGTAACTTGTAGTACTTGCGTGATTAAAAAAAAAATCTAAAACTCAAATAGTTGAGGACTATGCTTTTTGTAATACTGTATTAGTCTCTTGCATGATGTTATTTTCATTGTGAAAAATATAACTGTACAAAAGAAATCCGTTTAATAAATCTATTCATTTCACCTAAATTATACAAATCAATAGTTGACTCTTGTTCAGCAGAATATTTCAACATGAACAGTCAGTCAGTCATTAGAGTATCATTTACAAAATCAAAAGAAAAAAAATTGTACTCTACAACCATTTTTATTATACTTCCGGTTGTATTAACTTTTTCTTTCAACGATAAAACTGATCATCAACTTTTAAGTCTTAATACTATTGTAGTGAACGAGAACACAGGTGGGGCAACCGAATTGTATTTAGCGAAATTACAGAGTTACTCAGTAAAATCGGAAAACCATATCGTAAATCGTTCATTTGCAAAATATCAGTTCATCATATCGAACTGGACTGTTCCTGCTGCAAAACATCAATCCAATGTCACTGTTCATGCGTTTCATACAAATTCCATTGTTTTCTAACTCTTCCTTTCTTGATCTTCACCCATTTTATGCTGCCAGACATTACGTTGACACTCACGTCATATACTACTTATAAGTAGCTCACACCACACTATCACAATTCATTGGTAGTAAATTTGAAATTTCATTTCAATTATTTATAAGTACATTGTTATGATGTTATTTATATGTCAACAAATAAAACAAATAAGTGAAAAAAACTTAAGTAATCCTACATTTCTAGTAGATTTTATTTAACTTCTTACAATTCCTGGTAAAGAAATAACCTACAGACAATTTACTAATATTTATTTTACCGTGAAATCATGAATGAATCATTGTTAGACCACCAGTAGAAGTCTGGAAGCAATGGACGACCACTTCTTCTTGGTATGAGACTCATCAGCAGTTTACATCCTTGAATCCTGCGCCCAAACACCTAACTTCTGGACCACTGGGCTGGCATCCAACGGTGCTAATGTCTAACGGACAATTTTTCATTGTTCGTTTTTCTTATCAAGTTGTTGTTGTTATAAGGGATTAATGGATACTGGATGATTATGATATTTGAAAAAAATCATACATTGTGTTCATTAGTGACTAATTTCGTGAGGAAATTCTCGGAGTTCTAAGGAGAAGACGTGACCAGTGGAGTTCAACCTTGTTAGGTGTAGGCAGTTGCCTAATGAGGACGACAGGTGAGGTTGCACGAAAATCCTTAGATTGATCAGAGTTAGATATTAACACTGTTGGATTCCGGTGCAGTAGTCTACAGGTTAAGTGTTTGCACGCGAGACCGATGTTCCTTGGTTCGAGTCCCGTCGGGGAGGGTCGTGGATGTGCACTGCGGAAGAGTTCCATAACAGGACAACACGGCCATCCAGTGCATCTAGGTTTCCAGTGGTGGCCTAATAATCACTGATTGATGATTTCAGTGCATAAAAACACTGATCTCTGTAAGTCTGATTGCAAAAATAGAAACCGTTGAAGAAATTTTCCATTATATCATATTACTGTTTAGTGATGTGTACAGAAAATTTTTTCATTATTGTTTGTTCTAATGAGTTGTTGTTAGTATAGGGGATTTATGGGAACTGAATGATTTTCATAGTTGGAATCACAAACTGATTTTAGTTAGACCACCAATCACTGGTAGGCCATTTCGCTCGGGTGGGATTCCAACTCGTGACCTTCTGTTTTTTTTGCAAACGCCCTAATCTTTGAAACACTTAGTTGGTAATGAACGGAGTTAGTGTCTAACTTTAATCAATCCATCTTATTATGTAAGCTTAATCGGTTGTCTTCAATTTTAATTGGCTATCAGACAGTTATGGACTGAAGTTAACTTGTCACGGCTTCTCATGAGAACTCCACGAATACATGTTGAAGCTAGTCGCCAGTGAGAGGATGATTGTATTTATTATTAGTAAGGGAGCATTTATAGAGATGATTCAAATCATACTGCAATGAATGCGTATTACTGAGAATATCCACACGAAAACAAAACGATCCTCCACCATTTCTAGATTTATTTAATCCACTGTTGCATTAATCATGTTAATTCATATTTTCTTGTCGCAATAAACCAATTGGCTTTTTTTCATACAAAGAGTTGTTCATGTGAATGATTACACAATGATCAATCCTTTTTTATTTGGTTACATGATGAAAAGAAAAGAGGAAGGGCAAAGAATAAATTACATCGGGAACTAAGAGTAGACAGACATAAACAAAAAAGAACGAATAGCATTTAGGAATAACCGGAAAGGCGAACCCAGGACAGAGATCCTTTAGAGAACCTTGGTCGACTGTGTATGCCCCTCGAGAGGTCACGAGTGTAGCAAGGACAACAACGTATTGAACTGATTGTCTTAATATATTACTATTTTCTACCAAGCATTCTTAAGCAAAATTTGATAGTGGTTAGCAGTGGAATTCATAACAGATACAATGCATTCAGATAATCAGTTTCAAATCTGGAGAAACACACACTGTGAATCCCATCACTGGTTGATATCAAACTTTATCTAAAGTTTTACATTGTCTTTGTTACGCTCGTCTCTCTGTATGCTTCAACTATTACGAGTTCACCTTAGTCGAATAACAAGAACAAAACAATGAACCAACGTCCAAGTAGGCTACTGTGATCCCTTGACCAAATTGAATCAGCAAGAAGTCTTGATATAATGTAGAAATTGTATTCTACAAACACCCAACCAGCACACAATCAATCCACGCATTCAAACAGCGTTTATTTATACTCTATAGAGACGTCGTTGGGACAGTCACAAAAATAGCACACTAAAATGACACAGTAACCAATCACAGCGAAGGATTTTCCTGTTGGGAAATGTGATCTGAAGGTCAACTGATCGGTCCATGAAATAAATCCAAAATAAAGTTATTTATCAAGCTCGTTCTGAGAATCTAACATCCCCAACAGTCTTGTTAAAGAAAGTCAAAACCAAATCGTCAGGTTTTCTTCCTAACCCTCTGAGTCGACCAGATGATTTTATGCACTGTACAGTTTTGATCAAATGTCAATCTTCGATATATTTATTTTTCTTAGAAACTTTATTAGTGATGCTTCAATAATTCAATAAATTAAAATAGAATAATTAAACAAAAGATTTGTTCTCACGTCAAACTTTTTAAGAAAAAAACATTGATGAAAACAGATTACAAATCAATGTATTTCGGTTGCTATAGTGATTAATCTTCAAGTTTATATTATACATTTCAATAAAATTGAGTATGTTTTATAAAAAAACAGTACAGCACTTATTAAAGTAGTAAATAATATTCAAAGTTTAAGTGGGTAATTGAAAATCATTCTGTCTCTATTTTTTTCTAGCAATAAAAATAATCTAAATTGTCAAATACAATAAGAAAAGTTTAGTTTAACTTCTCATAGTAAGAGAAAGCTTACTTGTATATTGAAAAGTCACTTTATATGTAGATAGATAGATTGACCTAGAATTGTAATAGAGTATCAAAATTAATTATCTGTTTATATCGAAGACAATGCGTGAGGTTACACAAAATCCTTAGATTGATCAATGTTAGACGTTACCATGTTAGATGGTTCAGTGTTTAAGCACTCGCGCGCAAGACGGATTATTTCGGCTTCGATCCCTGCGAGTAGCAGGAGTCTCGGATGTGCATTGTTGATGAGTCCCACATCACCAAAAGCAATGGATTAAGTTTGCGCAAAATCATGGATTCACTGAAGTTGGATGCTGACTCACTGATCAAAACGTTAAGCATTGACACGCAAGACCGAAGGTGTTGGGTTTCATTCCTGCTTACGAGGTCATAAATGCATATAACGGATGAGTCCTACATCAGGAAGAAACAATTATCCCGTGTTTCCAAATTTTTAATATTGGTCTAACGAAAACTGATTCACGATTTCAATATAAATGTGAAACAAAATTGTTGTTTTATTCACTTTCAAGTTACTTCACTATCAATATTGATATCAGTTGATGATGCTCTTGAAATTAATACCCGTGCATTTGTACGAAATCGATATATTCAGTTAGAGCTTTGAAGATTTGTGTTTTTACACATTTGAAATCATCAATCAGTCATTGTTAGACCACCATTAGAAACCTGGAAGCATTGAACGGTCGTTTCGTCCTGGTATGGGACTCACCAGCAGTGCGCATCCACGACTCCTGCGCCTCTCAGGATTCGAACCTGAGGCCTTCGGTATTGTGCGCGAACGCCTAACCATCGGACCACTGGGCCGGCATCCTACGGTGTCTAACTCTGATTGATCTGCGGATTTTGCCCGACCTCACCCATTTGTCTTTGGTAGTTACTGCCTACACCCGACAGGGTTGTACACCATTGATCGGTATATGTTGAATTGGTCTAGTTCAGAGGGAAATGTGGTTACTCAATTAGGATACTGTGCATGCAAAAGTCACTATACTATCAATTCTTTATATATTTTAAAAATTCCCGAAAGTAGATAGTATTTGACTAGTTTAATGAAATCATTTTTAAAAAAAGATTTAAGTTTTGGTCTTGAATGAAATCACAACTGTACTCAACTGAAGAATTCCGTACTAAATTGAAGTAGCCATTAGTAGTATTCATAACAGGGTTGTGGAGATTGTTGAGTTACTTTGAACTATTCTATATAGATCAATGTTAGACCACCATTAGAAACCTGGAAGCACTGGTCGACCATTCTGTCCTAGTATACGACTCTACAGCAGCGTACATTCACAATCCCTGTACACGGACCTTTAGTTTCGCTTGCTAACACTTAGCCTCTAGACCACTTAGCCACCATCTAATTGTATTAATGTTTAACTTCAGTCAGTCCACACGTGAGACCGAAAGTCCTGGTTTCGATTCACTCCTTGCAGGGTCGTGCATACGCATTGCCGATGATGACAAATCTCTTATCCACAGCTGCCAGATTTCTAATAGTAGTCTAACACTGACCGATCCACAATTTCAATGTAGATCTAATTTTTTTTTCGGCCTTCATTCTTTTACTTTGGTTCACCTGAAATTTCATTTGATTTCTTAACAAAAAAATCCTGTGATAAAGTTTTTTTTAAAAATCGATAACAATAAAAAAGAAATCATTACGTTTTTTTGAGATAAATATTCATTTGAAATTGATTTATTATTATTATTATTATTCTAATTCTTATGATGATGATGATGATGTTGATTAGTGTTCAGCACGAAATCAGTCTAGATTTTTTCCTTTTCCAAAAAAAAAAATCTCGTTGTCTTGTATTATTTGTCCTTCATTTTGCTTTTCTCTCTACAGTCTAATCTGTATGCAATTTTTTTGGAGGCTGACTACATATGTACGTACACACGTAGACACACACACACACACTGGTAGAGTGAGAGTGAGAGTGAGAGGCAGAGTGAGTGATTGAGGCAGAAGACTAATACTAATGGAACTAGGCACTATTTCCATTACACCGTGTAGAAAATCTTAAACTTTCTATTGGGCATTCTTGAAGATTTAGAATAAAAAAGAAAGCAAATACTGTAATAATAATGATTATATTAAACGTTATAATGATGGACAGTTTATATTGAAAAAGGAATTCACAAATTTTACTGTTAGTTAATAGAAATGTGGAATGAGTGTGTTTTTTTTCTACTTCCAAAGAATATATATAGATTGTGTGTGATTGAGAAAAGAAATTTATAGATATATATATATGGAGGGTCTAATAAGTCCTTCTTAATAAAGGATGTACTTGATTTATTTATATAAAGAAGGCTTTCTATTATCGTTTCCTTATGATGACCTATTTCAAATTTTGCTATGTGAATAGATTGATAGCCTGTAGCCATAACAAACTATGTTAATCAATTGTGTTTCTTTTTTTTGGATAAAATATGTCGTAGAATAATACTCCTTAATGGGGTGATCTTATTGTACTTATGAATCTATCAACATGAGATTTATACGGCTGTAACACAATGTTTGATTTTTACCCAAGAGTAACGAATTCATGTTGTAGGATGTAGATCGCTCAACTTTCAAACATTAAGTTAGAGTTCCGCAGTTTGGTTAATACAATCGGGTAATATCATACGGTCGTCTGGTATAACGGAGAGTAAGAAGAATTCATGCTTGCTTTTTTCAAATGCTCTTATACGATCACATAAATAAAGCCACTGTCGGGAAAATCCCACTCATCGTCTTCTTGTAGTGAGAGTGTTGTTTACGAAATTGAGAGGAAGTAAAGCGAATTTGTGTTCAGGGCTAAAACGGGGTTAGTATGAACGAGAAATCCATCTAGGCGAATTGGGAAATCCTGATTTCAAACCCATGGTGCACATCGGCTCCATAGTCTTGATGGATCGAATCGCGAATGAACCTATTGTTCATTATCTGCTACTGTGAGACTGCATTTCCTGATGTTGCTCTATCGTCTTATGGGTTAGATTTCTAGGTCACAGGCTCGGTGAAGAAAACCATTTGGTTCAGTTTGAGCAGGTGGGCAGTATCCCAACACACTCAGTCAGTCAGGTACGACGTAAAACATAGTACGTACGTACATCAGTTCAGTTTGCCATACCACATCACCATAGAGACGCAAATGTCAATTCGAATCCCATAGTGTAGAGATAGTAAATGCATTAGCGGTTATGGAGAAGATTAGGGTTCAAAGAAATTATTCAAGAAGTATAATTCAGTGAAATAACTTTAGAAAGAGAAAGATAGGTGATGGAAAATTTGAAAGGCTACAATTTGAGAGAACACAAAGATAGGATGCACCTGAGCCATTGCAAACGATATTGAGCCATGTCATTATTCAAGGTCTCTAACCATCAGTTAGTATCATCTCGCGGAACCTAACAAGGTAGCCTACATCTACCGACATGACTCAGTCCACTTGTCAATGACTTCATGGATTCGTGTCATGTTTTGTTCTGGCCGCCCATCTCTTCCAACCTACCCCTACACTACAAAACAAAGCTCATCGAGGCAGTCGGTGGTTAGGCATACGCAACACATGTCCAAACCATCTCAACTGATGAAGTTTCATTGCTTCATCTACTGACCTGCCATTCTTACTTAGCACCCGATTCCTAATAACAGCATTGCTTACTCGGTTGTCCCAGGATACACGAGCAATGCTTCGAAGACATCTATAAACGAATACTAATAACCTACGAATATCTTCTACTCTTACCAGCCATGTTTCGTATCTCAGCGAACTCACAAGTTCAATAATTTATGTGACGCATTTAGAAGGTAATTTGTTTAAAAAGTCCACTCTAGTGTTAATACTGATATTGAAACCTGAATACAACATTTTAAACTGTAATTAATTATCTATGAAGTTATTAGATTATGTTATCGACTAACTGGTTTACTCAAAATTTTGTTATGGTGAAGCTTCGTTCTCCAAGCTGGATATTTTAATTGTGGAGCTTTCATTGTTCTTTTGAACAACATCATCAGTAGCACAAACTTCAAGTAGAAGTCTCCCGTTAAGTTTATGCTGCTGTTAATGTTGTTCTGTTTGAACCATGAATGTTCCACAACCAAAACATTCAGCTCATACCACGAAACTCCACTATAACCATCCAATTGAGCTAAAACTTTTTTCCACTCTTTGCCATGTTTCTGTTTTCTCTTTATTGATATACACATTTGATTCTAATTTTTTCCCCATCATATTTTCATTTTAGATTACTTTTTATGAACATTTTAATCATGATGAAATTGTCCAAGTACACCATGAAACGTAACAAATCATCAATCAAATCATTACGTAATTTAAAAATTATCATTAGTTTCTTCTTATATTTTTGTTCAATTAATTCATCAAAATGTTTTGCTGATTATCAAATGAATTCAAACAGAAATCAATTATCATCAGAAATTAGCTCAAAGATGAATACAGCTAAGAACTATGATCATTTATCAAATAATTTTCATGAATATACCGATTATTATACAAATACAAAACATGATTCACTCATAGATAATCATCATTTAATGCTGTCTTCATTGAATGATGTACTATCTTCATCTCCATTATTATCACCTTCAGCTTCTTCTTCTTCTTCTTCATCTTCTGCATTGTCGTCACCTGCGTCATCATCTTCGATGTCTGCGCCATCACATGGTGAAATAGAATCACATCGTTGTGAACCGATTACATTAGTATTATGTAAAGGGATGTATTATGAGTATACACGACTACCGAATATGTTTCATCATGAAACACAAGAAGAAGCTGGTTTAGAAGTAAGTTAGTTTTCTATTTTTTGTTATTGCTTTTTCATAGTTTCAACGGATTTTTTCTAACTTTAGACATTGATCAGTCGGTTAAATTATCAAACAGTGTAGTAGGTTTTGTTTGATATTGATTAGGTAAATGTTTATTACTGAAATCATAAATCAATTATTGTTAGACCAGAATTAGAAACCTAAGAAGCACTGAACGATCGTTTCGTCCCGGCATGGGGCTCATCAGCAGTGCACAGGATTCGAACACAGGACCTGCGGTATGGGCGCGAACGTTAAGTCTCTGGAACACTGAGTTGGCACCCAACGGTGTTTGTATCTAAAACTGATCAATCTAAAGATTTTGCACGACCCTACCCACTTGTCTTTTCTAGTTACTACCTACACACTACAGGTTTGAACTCCACTGGTCACATTTTCTTATCGGAATTCGGAGAATTTCCTCACAAATCTAGTCATTAGTGACCGCATTATATAATTTTTTATTATTATAGAGTTATGGAGATTGTTGTTTATAGCTGAATTACATTTTAGTTAAAGAATAGTTCGTAGAATGTATTTTTTTATCTCATTTTATATTCCCATTCGTTCATTACGACTGTTACCCTCAATGGAGCATAGGCCAACCACCAGTATTCTCCCAACGAATTTATACATACCACATAGTTAACTGTTACATAAAATTTTGAATATTATTACATTCATCGAACTTAGTAGCTTAAAGGATAGAATCTTTTTAGTGGCCTGCGATCTGACACTTATATAGTGCTATGAAATAAATCTTCCTCTTTCAATTTCCGTATATCATACTCAGACGGATGGCGGTATTAAGAAACCAAATATGGTTTTGCAGAGAAATTTATTCCATGTATTCATTTAGGCAGACAGATATGAGCGAATAAAAAGCGTACAAGCAAAGCGAAGTAAAAAGTGGAGAAGGCGAGTAAGCCAACTCAATGCGAAGAAACATGACTAAGTATATTTAATCATAACAAAATAAGCTAGACATGTAATACATAAAGTGAGCGGCACACAAACACACTCGAATAAAAACAACCAAGCTTATAAACGAATGATTAACAAGGTGGAAAGATGAGTGACTAACTCTAGAGGAATGGATAAGTTAATTTGTCCAAAGGTTAAGTGGAAGAAGCCCTGCGGGCTCAACATAAAAGTACACTCACTACAAATTTCATTACTGTTCTCGGTATGCCAGTCAGTTGATATGCTTGAACTATTACAAGTTCACCTTACTAGGTAAACTGAGCGAAGAAAAATGATACAGTGACACGATAGGCTATTCTAATCCGTTTTTCCCCGGCCCGGCTGACTATATCAAGAAGTTTTGATAAGGTGTACGTAGAAAGTGTATTCTACAAGCACCCAGAAAATATGAGAGCGACAAGCACACAAATCCAGCTTATTTATACATGATAGAAACGCCCTTGAGAGAGCCACAAAAATAGCGTATTAAAATAATCCATTAACCAAGGATGTAAGCTGAAGGTCAACTAAGCAGCTTATGCCCGAAAACATAAATAATCCAAAATTAGAAATCTTTACAAATGAGTTCTGGGGTTCTAACATTCCCACACAATTCTAGATAATATCATTGACACAACTTTATTCTAATTATCCATTTATGCTACAAACCGATGCCATCATTCGTAGAAAAACTCATAAATGATCATAACAAATAGTAGATTTTCTGATAATCATTTAAGAAAAATAAATTCTTTTCCTAATGAGTTGATTTATCAAAAACTATGTAGTTTATTACTAAAATCATGAATCAATAATTGTTAGATCACCACTGGAAACCTGAAGGCCATTTCGTTCAGGCATGGGACTCTTTAACAGTGCACGTCCACTAATCCTGCTACTCACAGGATTCGAACTCAGGGCCTACGGTCTTGCACGTAAACACTGAACCTCTGGACCACTGAACTGGCATCCAATGCTTTTAATGTCTCACTTAACTCAATTCCTGATACTGCGCAACCTCACTCATTTATCTTCGGTAGGTAACTGCCTACATCAGACAGAGTTGATCTCCAGTGATAAGGTTTTCTCACTAGAAATCCTAGAATTTCCTCATGGAGATTTTTATTTACAGATACGACGTAGGACGTCATACGTAAGTACATCAGTTCAGGTTTCCACAACACATCAGCACAGAGACGCAACTGTCAGTTCAAATCCAACAGTGATAGCAATAATAGAAGGATTAGTAGTAATGGAGAAGATCAGGGAACGAAGATATAATTCAGTGAGATAAGTTTAGAAGGAGAAAGATAGAGATCATGGTGAATTCAGAAGGTTAGAATTAGAGAGAACACAAAGAGTGGATGCACCTGCGCCATTGCAAACGATTCTGAGCCATGTCATTCAAGGTCTCTAACCATCGGTGACTTTCGTCTCGCGGACCCCAACCAGGTAGCCTACATCTACCAACATGACACAGTCCACTTGTCAGTGACTTCATGGATTTCTGCCATGTTTTGTTTTGGCCACCCCTATCTTTCTTCCAACCTACTCCTACGCCACAAAACATAACTCGACGAGGTAGTCGGTGGTTAGGCATTCGTAACACATGTTCCCAACCACCTAAACTGATGGAGTTTCAATACTTCATCTATTGATCCGCCATCTCTACCTAGAACTCGTTTCCTAACGATAGCATTGCTTAATCGGTTGTCCCACGACACACGAGGAATGCTTCGGAGACACCGACGATCGAAGCCTAGCGACCTACGGAAGTCCTTTACTCTTACCGGCCATATTTCGCATCCGTATAGTAGGACGGAGCGAACTACTGCACGGTAAACTCGTCCTTCGTTTAGCAAGCGGTTATCTCGCCTACGCCATAGTTGACGCAGATGTTTTTAATTATAACTGAAATAACGGATGCGGTTCATGCCTACCTAATACGTTCATTAAATCCTTCAAATTAAAAAATAAATACATATTTTTCTTTTGATTTAATTTCATATTCCTTATTAATAATGTACACATTTCATCTTTGCAAAGAATAAACTAAAAAAAATATTTAATATTGTTAGTATGATAAGAAATTAAAAATTTATTTCATTAGATAATTTTTAAATTTTTAATTAAATATGGAAAAAATTTTTCAAAACCAAAAGAGAAATTTAATGATTTTTTACATTGACTTAAACAGATTAATATTTTTTTAAAAAAATTGTTTTAATTCTATTCTAGGGTTGAGTTCATTGTTTGTTCATATGTAAAGGTAGTCTCTTTGAAAATCAGTAGTTAATTATTTTTGATAATTTAAACTATTTTCATGAACTATTACATAAAAAAAAACATTTATCCACATATTTACTTACTTACTTACTTACTTATTTACTAACTAACTAACTAACTAACTAACTAACTAACTTACTTACTTACTTACTTACTTATTTACTAACTAACTAACTAACTAACTTACTTACTTACTTATTTACTTACTTACTTATTTACTTACTTACTAACTAACTAACTAACTTACTAACTTACTAACTAACTAACTAACTAACTAACTAACTTACTTACTTACTTACTTACTTACTAACTAACTAACTAACTAACTTACTTACTTACTTACTTACTTACTTACTTACTTACTTACTCACTTACTCCTAACCAAACATAGGCTGCTTGCTGACAAGAAGTCTACAACCTCTTCTGTCCTTGACCTTCCTTTTTTAGTCCTAATCAACCACTATTCATTCTTTTCACGTATGCTTCCTATTCTCGGCGTAATATAGATTCTTTAGTTTACCTCTTTTCATTTGACGTTGAGGATTATTAAGTGACAGATTACCTTGTAACACAGTAAAATGATTTCCGTAGTGTGTGTGTGTCTTATCTACTCCCAGCTCTTCTGCCTAATTTGTTCTTCAGCTAGATTCTAATTTTATTCTCTTCCACAGTAGGTTGTTCTTGATGGTGTCTGACCAACGGGTTCTCAGTATCTTGCATAGACAGCTATTTAATAAACACATGTATCTTGTGGATGATGTCTTTCATGGTATTTCATGATACATAAATCAGTATAAATTATAGTTTACTATTTGTAAATAAATATAATTATCACTCCCAGATACAAAGATACATACATTTTTAATGTGTATTTTCTAATTTCAAAAGTTATTTCATATTGAAATGGTGGAGAAAATTTTTTTAACTCAGATAAATGATTATGGTACAGTGTTTAGTCAACCAAAACTCCATCATAATTTCAAGTTTGTTTTTTTTCAAATATAGTACAGTTGATTCGACAGTTTTAAACCATGATATTAGTAACCATAAAAATGTAATTACCTGTTATAATCAGTGTAATTATTAGCATGATGATTACTTTTAGCAGTAGTATTAGTAGTATAATTTGAAAAACTATAAAAAAACAGCATTATATATGTTCATATATATATATCAGAATATTTTAAAAGAATAGACCACACAAGCATTGATGTATGTTTATACTAGTACAGGAAATTTTTATTGAAATAATTAAGGATTGAGAAAAAATATTCAGTATTGTTTGATAGATAAGTTAATATCTACATAAATTATCACTGATGAGAGCATATTTCATTAGTGAACTGATAGGAACGTTAGGTTTGTTATTTTGGTACATAAAATATTATATAGTACTATTGATATTATTATTATTATTATTATTAGTATATTAACAATAAAACAAACAGTATATTTTATCAGTAGTATATATTGAATAACAAATATATTTGATAAGAATAAAAATATATGGTTCAATGTTCAATGTTACTTTACATTGACAATAAGATAAACAAAAGAATGGGATTTATATATGTGCATATATATATATATTCTTTCGTAAGTTGTTATACTGATAATGAGGAATTTATTATTATTGAGGACTTATTGTAGACAAACTGTTGTTAGAAAAAGTTAATTTTCTACAAGTAATAAAAATTATCCTTCATTTAGTAGTTATTACTTGTAACTGATAATGAAAGTTCAGGATATTTTTATCGTTGACAACTAGATAAGTAAATGAAAACAGTGTAATCATTTATTCATGTACTATGCTTCTTGTAATTCACTATGAAATAGATTGTATGCACATATTCATAGGCTGTTTGTTATCATTAGCCACTAGTTGGAATCAATGTAAATTGAGTTAGTGCTGAAACTTACAACACTAAGATTGATGATTGTGAATGCGAAATTGGTCAAATTACTTAATTCAGTCTAAAGAACTACTTACTTACTTACCCCCGTTTCCGCCCAATGGAGCATAGGCCGCTGACCAATTTTCTCCAACCAACTTTGTCCTGGTCTTTCCTTCATTGGTCTTTCCAAATTTTGTTTATTTTCACTCGTGTCTTTCTCTATTTCTTGACATAATGTGTTCTTTGGCCTTCCTTTTTTCCGAGAAACAGCTTGTCTTGTGATGCAGTTAGCTGCTTTTCTCAGTGTGTGTCCTGATTTCCTCCTCCACTGGAATCTGGTTTCTTCTCTCTCATAGTAGGATGTTGCTGATAGTGTCTGGCCAACGGATCCTCAGTATTTCGCGTGGACAACTGTTAATGAATAATCGTATCTGCTGGATTATGGCTTTCGTAGTTCTTCAAGTTTCCGCCCTAAACAGTAGAACTGTCATAATGTTTGTATTGCAAAATCCGGACTTTCTTGTTTGTCGATAACTGTTTTGAATATCAAATCTTGTTCAATTATACAAATGCTGGCGTCGCTTTGCCAATCCGTGACTTCACATCTACTTATATATATGTATGCTGATAAAAATTTGTATATATATCAGTTTAGGTTACTTCATGTATAATTACAATTTTGAGGCCATCACTGAATGATTGCCTTTCAAGTGTTTTTGCAAATACTTATTATAAATTAAATGTAACTTTCATTGCACAAAAAAAAATCTCATAGACGTATACTGTGAAGTCAATATTTTTTTTTCTGTCCAGTCAAGTAGATCAAACTTAAAAGGTTCTGAGTTTAATCCTATGATTTGCAATGGATGTTTATTGTTATGCAATCTGAAACAACTCACTAGTTTTGCAAGTTTCGTTATTTTAGAAAAAAGCATATATATATATATATATAAATTTGAATTATTTTATGGTTAGCTTTTTTTGACAAGAATACTTTCCACGGGAAGGGGTCATAAACACCATTCTCAACTATCCTCCTATATCACGGCTTCAGACCGGCAGTAGTTTCAGAGGGGCTTCAGGCAACAGCAAATTAAGGAGAAGATGTCCAGTATATCAGCAGCCTCTGGGTCACTAGGACTCAACCTATTCCTAGGGAAAAGCTACACTCTCCGATACCACACAACATGCACCAACCATATCACATTCGACGAAGATTTGGAAAATGTAAAAACCTTTACATATCTGGGCAGCATCGCTGATAAGCATGGTGAATCTGATCCAGATGTGAAGGCGTAAACCAGCAAACCAAACACTCATAACATCAACCTACTGTGGGATAGGAAAAACCACATTCTAGCAAAGGAATAAACCAGGTAGAAACGCTGGAAGTAGTAGATATGACACACATTATGCAAAGCACCTATGTGAGTCTCAAGACAAGCCCTCATTTGAACTCCTCCAGGCCAAAGAAAAAAAGAGGAAGATGAAATAACACATTAAGCCGAGAATCGGAGGCAGACGTGAGAAGAATAAACAACAGTTGGATAGAACTGGAAAGGAAAGGGTTAAGATAGCGTAGATTAGAGAGTGCTGACTGGGGTAACAGGCGTTATTTAGCATATATATAAGTGTATGATATTGGTATATATATATATATATATATATATATATATATATATATATTTATATATATATACTTATTTATAAATCTGTCTATCTTCTTATCCAATCTAAAAAATTTCTTTCTGTCAGTTATAATTAGTTATGCTTAGTAAGGCTTATTCAACGATACACAATGATTAATTGTGTTTTAATTTACTCAGAGCAAATTACAAATTAACAATAATTGTGTTATTATTAATCATACTAATTATTATTATTATTATTATTATTGCTGTTTTCATTATGACTGGAATGACTCACACATTAACTAAACAAATAGGTTTAAATAAATGAAGGTTTATTTTTCATACACCCACCCACACACACACACAAGCATTAATAAGTAATATATAAATATATATTTATACAGAAAAATAAACTGAAGAAACTTTCTTCCATAAGTTGGCATATTTCTCAACAAAGGTGACATAGAACAACTATTCTAACATAGGTAGGTGGATGCGTTGAAAAATTATGAAGAGTAAATAAATATTTAATGAGTACACTATGAAATAACTATTTCCCTCTTTCTCGCTCTCTCTCATTTTCCACATGCATATTGTAGTAAAAATATTCAAGCATTGCTTATCCTCACAACCATCATCATCATCATCGTCATCATCCACATCACGTGTTCAAATATGGGTGTATTATATGTGGAAGTGTTGATTTTTATCATTGTTAGTTTTCTCACTCTCTCTCTCGCTTCAAATCATATCGTGTTAAGATGAATTCTTGCCAAGAATAGTTATATACATGTATAAGTATATAAGTAGCTAAAATTTTCTCTATGCCTTCTAACTAACTAATTCCACTAATAATTATCACATTTTAATTGACCTAGAAATTAAATCTTACTGACTTTTTGTTTAAAATTTAAATCGAGATTTTTATATTTAACGCATAAAATTTATGTAGAAAATAACTTTATTTTTTTTCTGTCTACTGCTGTATGAATCATTCATGAAATACAAGTGTAAAGGAAAAGAAGAAAACTCATGGTTTATTATATTTTTTTTTCAAACAAAAATGATTCAATTTAATAGTAAAAAATAAATTGAACAATTGAACAATTAATTTTTTTGTAATAAAAATTAATCTAATCACAATTGAAGAAATTTCAATGAAATTCAATTAATTATATGTTACATAAGTAAGAATATTATTTTTAAAAAAATACCAACTCAGTTAATTCTTTTAGTTGAAAAAAAAATTTTGGGCCCATGAATAAATTGGGCACATATTTTATGAATATGCTAATCCTATGACTATTTCATTGAATATCAGTGGTCACACCATCAAAATGTAGCTTTGATAGAACATAGGCCACCCACGAGCATTCTAGAACCTACGCCATTTTGACCCTTCCTTTCTAGTTCTAGCCTGATTGTTGTCCATTCTTTTCATATCTGCTTCCAAATTCTCAGTGTACTGTGTTCATTTTGTCCTCCTCTTTACCGTAGACCTTGTGGATTCCAACTGAGGACTTGTCTTGTGATGAATTTGGTTGCTATCCTCAATAAATGTCTTATCCACTTCCAGCGTTTTTTTGGGCGATTTCTTTCTCTGCTAGAATATGGTTTATTCTATCCTACAGCTTATTGGCAACTTGTTCTATCAAATGATATGTATATATTTGTCCAGACAGTACAAAACTGGAGTACAAAAAATAAATATATATTGACCGTATGAGTAGTCTCTTTGAAAATATGTATCGATCACTGTTAGATCACCAATAGAAACCTGGATGAACTGAAAAGCCGTTTCATCCTAGTACGGACCTCATCAGCAGGACACATTGACGACTCACTATTTGGTCTCTTGCATGAATGCTTAACCTCTAGACTATTCAACTTGTCTTTTGGTGGGTTACAACTGCCTTACACCTAACCCATCCATTTGCTCGAAATTTTCAAAGAATCTATAGAATGATAGCCAGGTGATTTTTTGAATAATTGTTTGACCAAACAAATACTTGACTGTTACTGACATAAGTACTTCGCTATTTTAATTCAATTAGATTAGAGTCTTGTTGTATACACTGAATTCGGAGATAAGCATTTTTTAAAGGAAAATCCAGTTAACAACAAGAGATATTAAATTTAAATATATTCTCGATGAAATTAAATATTAAAATTCAACATGAAATAATCCTCTTCTACTTGGATCTTGGTCAGTCTAATTTATCCTTACTCTGGGATAATTATTAATCACTCTAAATGTCCTTAAACTAGTAGTCTGTGTCAACTATTAAAATACTCAATCCAAATTGATTGACTTACTTACACCTGTTACCCATAATGCAGAATAAGCCATCGAACAGCAAATTATTTTTCTGGTTAGTGGTATTTCTAGCGAGTTGGATTTCCATGCTAATCCCATGCCCAACACTCCTCCTCTATCCCGGCTTGGGACTGGCAGTAACCATAGAAGAGCTCCAGATGCAGTTCAGAGTGACTGAACTCTTTTGATTTTGACCGATTTGGTCTCGTGTGCTGTTAAGGGTATGAGGGCGGTTGTCACTTCCCGGCTGCTCACACCCTGAAGGTTGTTTCTTGAGGGACCTGGTAATGAAGGTAGATTAGCGTTGGTCTTAACGACAAGAGAGGGATTTAATACTCGAATAGGACGATTTTAATGAAATTAGGCATATCGAGCTAAAAAATTCTAAATGCAACCATTGATTTATTAATTCACATGGGAAGTATACTTTACTGATGAATACTATCCAAAATCGAAATGAAGGTTTTTTAAGACCATCGATCATGGATTCCTATTCATCTCATATGTTAAATAAATAGTCTATCAGAAATTAATGTAGTCACATCTACTATGTGTATAAAATATTGTTCATATGTGTAGATCAGTAAATTTAACAATGAACTGATTACATACAATGATTTCATTTTGTAGATTTCAGTCAAACAAAAGTATAGCAGTAGTAAGATAATAGATGATGATGTTTATTGAAAAATAAATTCACCTGAATATATTTATTCGAAAAATGGTAATTATCATGGATGAGTATGAGCTTAAGATAAATGTAATGGTAACTATTAATAGGAGTTGCCTACACATGAGACCCCCCATCCATCTACTGTGAGACAGAATAGACCAGATTCCAGCAGAGGGAGAAATCAGGGGAAAAAAACTTAGGTGGATAGGATATACAATGAGGAAATCAACCAACTGCGTCACAAGACAAGCTCTCATTTGGAATTCTCAAGATCAAAAGAAAGGAGTAAGACCCAAGAACTCAGTACGCTGAGAAATGGAGACAGACATCAGAAGAATGAACAGCGATTGTATAGAAGTTGGAAAGGAAGGTCCAAGAAAGAGCAAGTTGGAGAATACTAGTCAGCGGCTTATGCTCGACTGGAGGTAACAGGTGTAAGTAAGTAAGTAAAGTACTGCGAGATACTCAGAATCTGTTGATAGCATCATGCACCATCAGCAACAAACTACTATGAGACAGAAAAAACAAGATTCCATCCGGAGAAGAAATTAAGAAAAAACTCTGAAAGTCGATAGGACACACATTATTGAAATCATTAAACAGCATCATATGGCAAGCCTCCACTTAGAACCTTCAGTGCTAGAGTAAAAGATGTAGACCGAAGAACACATTCCGCCATGAATTCCAGACAGATATGAAAAGAATAAACAGCGTTTGGATAGAACTGGAAAGAGAACTTTAGTAGAGAATTGGTTTAAGATTTGTCGTTGGTTACTGATGTTCCATTAGACATAACAGGCGTCAAAAATGTCATGCATACGATTATTTAACCGTAAATTCAGTAAGTGAAAATTCTAGAAACTGGAGATACGGAATTAACACTACAGTTAATGCGTTGATCGAAAATGACCAAAAATGACACAAAATGAAGACATTAAAAGAAAACCATTTTCAATAAATGGTTGTAATTACCAACTTGATTTTTTTTTCAGAAAACCTTCGAATAATGACATTATTAATATAATAATAATAATAATCAAAAAATATATTTCGAAAAAAATTAGTCATTCAAAAAGATTAATAATCTATAATCACTATGAAATATGCTTTTCAAAACTAAACTGGCGCCATTTTAACAATCTGCATGACCTTCAAATCCATTAAAAAATATGTATATACACAATTTTACATTTAACTAAAAAAATAATGAAAAGTTGCGTTTTTTATTTAGTTGAAAACTATTAAATTATTATAAATGTTTTTTTTTCATTAACTTACAAATTTGTATTTATTTGCTTTCTGCTTCATATGACAATTTCATTGTTGATAGTTACATAAGATACGAATAAGATTGATAAATGAAAAGAACTCATGGGAATAATTGAACATTGAAACGAAAAAAACAACAAAATAACACAACAACGACAATAGCAAACCTACAGTTAAATAAAAAGAAGCGAGAAATATAAAAAAAAAAGCAGTCCACTAGGTGAAAATGTCTATCACAATAATTTTAAAAAGATTATTAAGTGATAAAATAAAAAAAATTCTATGAAAATTCATAATAAGCAACACAATTCTTTTTTTCCCTTCAATTCTAATTTATTACAGAAGAGTACATTTTTTAAAATGTAATCAGATGTAACAAACAATATTTGGGTGGAGGATTTAAAAGAAAATAAAATTAAAATTTATTTATTTGGTTTTTTGTCAAGTGAAATAACAAACAGTTAGTTACATAGTGGATGTACTAGTTTTCGATCATTTATGATTTTAGTAATAGACAGTTATCTTTATAAGTCTATTATTGCACAATGTGCTCATTACTGACTAGGTTCGTGAGGATATTCTTAGAGTTCTAGTGAGAACTAGCAAAGACAAGTGGGTTGGGTTTGTCAAAATCCTTAAATTGATCAATATTAGATACTAACGTTGTTAGATTCCGGTTCAATTGTCCTGGGGTTGAGCGTTTGCGTCCAAGATGGAAGGTTCTGGGTTCGATTGCTGTGAGTGGTGGAAGTCGGGGATGTGCACTGTGGATGAGTCCCATGCCGGGACGAAAAAGGCTGTCCAATACTTCCGGGTTTTTGATGGTTGTCTAACAATGACTGATTAGTGATTGAAGTAGTCAACAACACTATAATGTTATCGTATCTTCTGTTTTGTTTTAATAATTTTTATAAATTTATAAAAAGTCCTAATAATATTACTTATTAAATCAAATATTTACTATAGTTAGTTTCTAATATTGCGTAACTGTTTAGTTACACTTTCTTAACTTGAATCAACTCATTAATATATAGATGGATGATTTCAGAAGTTTATATGCTTCGAAAGAGAACTACTGTAAACCTAGATTAATCAGAGTTAGAGGTTAACACTGCTTAATGTCGGCCTATTGGTCTAGAGATAAGGCGTTCGCACTCATGACCGTTGGTCATGAGTTCAAACCCTGCACGTAGCAGGAGTCGTAGGTGTGCACCGCTGACAAGTCTCACACCAAGGTGAAATGGCCATCCAGTGCTTCTAGATTTCCAGTAATGGTCTAATACTCATTGATTTATGCTTTCAGCAATAAAGAGTACTATAAACATCAGTTACTACTAATAGTCATACATTCTTCAGTGAGGAACTTATAAAAGTATTTCCTCTGAATCCTAGTAAAGAATCTTAATTAATGGGACTTCCAAACCAATGTTTAATTCTCCGTGAATTTTAGTGATTGCCAGACTCAGGCCTATTCGTCTTGTCAGTAACATTTAGCAATCTCCACCAACTGTATTACCCGACTGACTAACAGACTACAATGTAAACTTATTGCCTTTTGACTGGGATTAATGAATTCTGTTAAACATTAAACCAGAATATCTTAGTTACTAGTTTGTTGTAGAACACTACAAACAGCCATTCATTGATTTCACATCACTGTTGAAAGTTATTCTTTATAACTGTTATATTGACTGACATCTCTCAGAAAGATATAATAGGCTGTGTGCAAACATCATGGTAGTGTGCTTTACGAATTCATGGAAAAGTTATACATATGGGCGTTTTATGCACTGCGCTGTTATGTTTACAGTAAAAAGGAACCATGAGCATAAAAATTCACATTCACGAAAAAAATTTCTGTTCAATTCATTATATTACTAAATAATGTATACAATTATATAAATATTTTTACCACTAATAAATGAATAAATATTTCTTTAGAATTTATTCAATTACAGTAGCATATTTCTGTGCAACAAAAAACACCATTTTTTTCAGTCCCTTCCATTTTCAATCTGTTTTAACTATTAACATACTACTTAAAATAATAATACTAACAATAATAAGCAATGACAATTATTCTCTGAGAAAAGCTTTAGTTACTTCCTTTATTTTTCTCTCAAATTACCTCATAAACATTTTAATAATATATGTATATGTCTCAACATTTTTCTCAATAAAACAAAACCCAATTTTCTTTGCACATCAATTGTTGAATACATTGAACAAAATTAAACATGGTTGATGTGAGGGTATGTTTCAGAACTGGGTTTAGTAGACAGTAAAGAAAGACCAGACCATTAATTGTTCTTATATTTACAATGGAAAGAACATTGTTTTTGTGTGTGGGTGTGTGAATGTATGGTTAGAACAATAACAAAAACAGGCGAAGTAAACAATCATCAACTGATTAAATTGAAATTGTTCTCATTTCAATTTTCAATTATTATTATTATTATTATTATTTTGTTGATTGACAGTTAAGTTGTCTGTGTGTAGTAGAAATGTATACATATATATGTATTGGTTCAGATGATTTTTTTGCATAATACTGCATTATACTATGAAGTAAAATCAAAAAATGTGTTCACTAGTGACTAGATTGGTGAAAGGATTCTCGGAGTTCTAATAGGAAGTTGTGATCAGTGGAGTTCAATCCTGTAGGGAGTTACTCATTGAAGACAACGGGTGAGGTTGCGCTAAATCCTTAGATTGATCAGAGTTAGACATTAACACCGCTGGTTGCCACGCCAGCGGCGGAAGATACTGGGTTCTAATGCTTCGAGTGGTGGGATTCGTGGATCTGCACCCTTGATGAGTCCCATAATAGGACGAAACAGTCATCAGGTGCTTCGATATTTTTAATGCTGATTTAACAATGGTTGATTCATGAGTTCATTGTGTAAAAAGCTGATTTGTACTAGAAGGAAATATTTTTCTTTGTTAGTTAGTTTTACTCACTTTAAGAGTCAACTTTCAATTTTTTTTATATTTTCGGCAGCTTTTATATTACTATGTATAATATCTTTTTAGGATAAAACATACATATTACAAACTTGCTTTACGGGATTGTGAAGATAGTTAAGTTACACATTTTTGAAACCATGAATCGATCAATGTTAGACCACCATTAGAAACCTTGAAGGATTGGACGGCCGTTTCGTCCTGGTATGGGACTCCTCAGCAGTGCGCATCCACAACTCCTGCACCCCGCAGGATTCGAACCCAGGACCTTCGGTGGACTAACATTGATCGATTCATGGTTTCAAAAATGTGTAACTTAACAATCTTCACAACCCCGTAATGCAAATTACCTGTGCTCACTAGTGACTAGCTTCGTGAGGAATCTTCTCTGAGTTCTAGTGGGAAGACGTGACCAGTGAAGTTCAGCCTGTTCGGGTATAGGCAGTTTCTACCGAAGACTGTGTATGAGGTTGCGCAACTTCGTGAATTTGATAAAGTTAGACATTAACACCGTTGGATACCAGCTCAGTGGTCTAAATATTACAAACTGTCAACTTTTTATGGAAATATTTCAAGGTTTTATGATAAAAATAATGCAAAATATGACATGAGATAATAAGTGGACTAGGGAAGTGTGACCAAGCCGTAGCCAAATAATGTAGTACTGATCATTTTAGACTTGGATGCTATTTTTCTCTGACACGGTGTATTTTAAGCTATCATTGGGTTAGTGCTCTATATGGGATTCTAACGCGCGTTAAACAGAATCTTGGTTAGAATAGTTAGCATTCAGTTGTCAGTACTCCTATGTGAACTCTTTTCTGACTCGTATATGTACACAGATTCGTCAGTAATATCAACAATTACCACCACATCTTTTATGTTATTCATTTTGTCAGAAGTTCATAGATCACGTTACATGGTGTTCATTACTATATTCAATATCACAATAACATTTTTATGACAAGTGCTTTCCAACATGGAAATATACATTTGGGGCTTCTGATGATAAGTTGTTTGTGGTGATGTTTCGTTCTCTAAACTGAATTTATTGGTTGTGCAGCTTTGATTGTTCTTCTACTAAACAACATCATCAGCACATACTTCATGTAGAAGAGGTGAAGTATTCGAACTTCTCCACGTTGTTGTTCAGCTTCAATTATATAGTCAAGTTTGTTAATTGCATAATTTGCTGAAAAAAGCACTTATGCAAAAGATTACAATCTATATCTTGAACAAATACCATAATTAACTTAAGCTAAGTTACTATACTGAGATGTGATATTTTTTCACTATTGTCTATCTAGTCACTAGTGAACACAAATTAAAATTCTCGTTATGAAGTTATGGAGATTGTTTTATAGTACCTCCAGCTATATTTGAGTTCGCTTATATTTAATTTGGTTTAGCTTTTCGATTAACTTATTTTAACTGAGTTATTTGTATAGCAACAGCTTATATTTATACTTGTGCTTTTATCATTGTCTGGTTTGTGTGTGCTGGTACGACTAAACATTGCTTACCGCATACGCACATATTCATCCTATTCGATTTAATATTAGTCTCTTATAATATTTCGATGACTCAGATATTTTATTATGTACATATATGCACATTCTAATCTGATTAATTCATTCGCCGATTCGCTCATTCGCTAATTCGTTTGTTTGCTTGCCTTCAAGTCTATGGTCTGCTGTTTTATTTGCGGTGTACGATTATAAACGTATTCGACCCTCCGTGTTTACCTTTGGATTTGCAAACCGTCAGGAGTTATTTAGTAACGATTGTGTGAACTAGTAGATTACCGAATCTAAGAACACATTGCTCACCAGAGTTGAATTTGTTGAATTAATGAAGCTGTAACCAGTGGATTTCATCCATGTCAGGTGTAGGTAGTTACCCACCGAAAACAACTGGTAAGGCCACTCAATACTCTAAATTGAATAAAGTTAGATATCAACAACGTTGGATGCTGATTCAATCGTCCAGTTAAGCGTTCACTTGCGAGACCGAAACACCTAGTTTCGATTCCCACAACATGGAGTCCCGGATATATATCATTCTAATTTTGATTTAATGAACTTTCTTGTATTTAATTTATAATTTACACAATATCTGTAAAAGTTTTATTCCCCCCCAAAAAAATCACTGCTTCTAATCTCCTCTTCTTGCGTTAATTTCTTTTTTTCAGGCTCATCAATTATATCCATTAGTTCAAATTAATTGTTCCAAAGATTTACGATTTTTATTATGTTCAATTTACACACCAATTTGTATTAAAGGTTATCCACATTTTCTACCACCATGTCGTTCAGTCTGTGAACGTGTTAAAGCCGGTTGTTCACCAATTATGGAACATTATGAATTTCCATGGCCAGAACGTATGAATTGTGAACAATTTCCCGAATATAATAATCCTCAAGGTATTTTATGCATGGAACGTAATTTAACTCAAGAAGAACAATTAGAACTTCAATCATTAAACAACAATGTTAAAAATCATGTACCATTGAAATCAACCAATCAAATGTCAGTTGGTCATTTCGATGAATCATCAGCTAAAGGCTTACAAATCATCACTGATTGATATGATCCAATGGAAACATTATCATTGTCAGACGAAGATGTACAATTGAAGAAACAATTCAATGATAATGCTAGTAATATTTTATTTGAAAAAGCTATACGACAACATGAAGAGATTCGTAAATTACAAAATACATTTCCTAATTTACATTTAAAATGTACATGTGATTGTCGACCACCATTAATTAAGATTAAAAATTCTGAAATGAATATTAATGCAAAAGTAAGCAAAAATTGATTAAATTATTTAGTATTTTATGTGAAGATTGTTGAGTTTCATTTGAAATGATGAATCAGACATTGTTAGACTATCATCAGAAATAAACTTGCGAGCAATGAACGATCCTCTCGTCCTAGTATGGAACTCATTCATCAGCAGGGCGCATCAACGATCCCCCACCCGCAGAAACCGAACTCAGGACCTCTGGTTCCGTGTGCGAACGCTGAACCTCTAGACCTGTGAGCCGTAATCCAACGAGGTTAATTTCTAACTTTGATCAATCCAAGGTACCAGTTTGATCTTCCATATTCTATCACTTAATCTCAAAGTCTAAGACCTTACCACAACCCTATCCAAGTCGTGTAAAACTTTATGTAGAAATGGAATAATCTTTCTAATTTATTACCCAAATCATTCTTAATGTTAATAGAGTTCATGTAAAAATATGGCTAGTCATAATAACTCATTTGATAATTCAAAAAATCACCCCTACTGAACTTATTTATTGATCGAAACCGTAGATCGATCAATGTGTAACCATTGTTAGAATCCTGGAAGCATTAGACGACCGTTTCTTTCAAGCAATGCAAGTTCATTACCTGAAACAAGTTAGCATAATTTTTAGATTTTAGTGATTAGTTATTACAAATATCATGTATTTGATGATGAGATTTTTGTGAACTAATTAAATGTTAATCGCTCACTGTTAGACCACCATTAGAAACCTGTAGGAAATGTGCTAACTAGTGACTGGCTTCGTGGGGAAATTCTCTGGGTTCTAATGAGTAGTAGTGACCAGTGGAGTTCAAACCTGTAGGATGTAGGCAAAAACTAACGAGGACAATGAGTGAGGTCACGCAAAATATCTAAACTGATCAAAGTTAGATATTAACACCACTGCATGGCAGCTCAGTGGTTCAATGGTGAGGCGTTCGCGCGCCAGACCGAAGACACAAGGTTCGAACTCTGTGAGTAGCAAGAATCATGAATGCGCACTTTTGATGAGTCCTAATTCAGGACGAAACGGCCGTCTTTCTGTGCTTCCAAGTTTCTAATGATGGTCTAACAATGATTTTCTCAATGATTTCAATCAAAACAAACAATTTCTGTTGTTTACTACTTAGCTGTATGCTTCCATCAAAAAACTAATCTATTTATCAGAAACAAATAAGAATCTTACATTATTGTAACGTATACTACTCGTAAAATGGCTGATAAGTAGTTTTCAGCTGAATGTCACCAAGAAATTACTGCCAAAATGAAGAGTGTCTTTTTATTTATTTCGTTTCAATTATTTATCATCAAAAAAATTTGTTAGATTATAAATGAATTTTGGAAAAACCTTTTTTTTCAAGGCTAGTCAACATTTAAAATTAATGTACAATTCTAATAAAATATAATTGTTAGTTATATTTTTTTTTAAAAAAGTGTGTGTAACATACGCAATTATTATCACTGAAAAATAACCAGTAAAAATTAACTCAGCATGTGTAATACATACACGAAATAGTAATAATAATAATAATAATCATTGTTAACTAAAAAAAAGTACGTCGTATTTAATTTCAAGAAAAAAATGTTTAAAGTATGAAATTATTTATTGAACTAAATAATACTTTGTTTTTAAAAAAAAATTATTTTTTATGATCACAACATAATGGTAAACGTTATTGAAAAAGCTCGTGAATTAAAACCAAGCCAAAATGTACCACAGCATAATACCATTGATTATTGAACACTACAGGTGGCCATGAACAACAACACCAATATACATTAAAACAATACTGTGGAAAAGTTAATGAATAATAATGATAACAATTATACATGTCACAATGTTGTGTCATTTGAATGTGTGTATGTGCGTACGTGCTTAGTGTGTGTGCATAGTGTGTGTGAATAATGTCTTGGTCCCCGAATGTATTTTGTACATGACTGATTGGTTTTATTGTAGAGAAAATTGAATAAAAAGATAATTCGCTTCCTTTAGTGTCTTGTAAATAGCATTACAAGCGTACTAATATAAATTCGAAGATGGTTGGTTGGCTGGTTGATAACAAGCATTACATTGTTTGTCGCATTGAATATTGAATAATTTTGCATTATAGAGTTTTGGAGATTGTTGTTTTACTGGATGGCTGTTTTGTCCCAGTATAGGACCAATCAACAGTGCCAATCTACGATCCACGGACCCGAGGGTCGAACCTAGGATCTTCAGAATCTGTTGGAACGTTAAAAATATAGACCAGTGAGTCGGCATCCAACGGTGGTAATGTCTAACTTAGATCAGTATAAAGTTTGGTGATGTCAGCCAGTCAGTTACAACATGGAACTTCTTATATACATACCTCAGTTCAAGTTGTCATACCACATAAGCATTGAGAGAGTGAATTGTCAATTCAAAACCCATGGTAGTAGAAGTAGTAGAAGTATGAACAGTAATCGGAGAGATTAGGGTTCGAAGATATTATTCAAGAGGTAGAATCTAGTGAAATAAACTTAAAAGGACGAAGATGAAAGTGATGAGGAATTCAAAAGGTTAGAATTTGAGAGAACACATAAAATAGATACACCTGCTCCAAGGCAAACGATTTTGAGCCATATAATTCAAGGTGTCTAACCACCAATTATTAACATCTCACGGACCTCAACCAGGTAGCCTGCACCTACCAACATGACTTAGTCCAATTATCAGTGACTTCATGGATTTCTGCTATGTTTTGGTTTGGCTTCCCCTAAATTTCTTCCAGGCTACTTCTTCATTACAAAACGTCACTCGCCAAAGCAGTCGGTGGTTGGGAATTCGTAAGACATATCCCAACCACCAACAGAATTGCTTACTCGATTGTCTCAGGATACACGAGCAATGCTTCGGAGACACCTATGATCGAAAACCAGTAACCTACGTATATCTTCTACTCTTACTGACCATGTTTCACAGCCATAAAGTAGGACGGAGCGAACTGCTGCTCGGTAGACTCGTCATTTAGTCAGCAAACGGATATGATCGATTCATGGTTTCAATGAAACTCAACAATCTTCAGAACTCTTATAAAACTTCCTAACTTGATAAACCATTGGCAAAGATTTATTCATGCTTATGTTGTAAAAATATCATACACCTATACACATTGATTCTTTCTTCTAAATAAATAAAATAGTAAACATAAAAATTTTTCTCTTATTTTTTTTTGTTTTAGATCACCGTAGCTGATATCAGTGATTGTTCTATGCCATGTTATACACCATATTATACAATGGATTCATCATCATATAATTTCACAACATTTTGGCTTGGTCTCTGGTCAATATGCTGTGCTTTATCCACACTCATTACCATATTGACATTTCTCATTGATTCTTATCGTTTTCAATATCCAGAATTACCATTGATTTATTTGACCATTTGTTATTTTATGATATCCATTGGTTATTTGATACGTGTCATTATGGGACATCAAGCGATTGCCTGTGACAGTTTATCCAATCCATATGATGTAATCAATACTCATACTAGTAATGGTATTATTAATAATAATAATAATGATAACAATAATAATTGGTATAATTTTGATAAAACCAATGAACATTTACAAACAGTCACACGTTTACCCGGTACAACAACCATAACCCCTAAAGATATAACCATGAAAATATTACCAACACTAACTGCTACTACTGTTGCCGCTGTTACTACTACTACTACTACAACTGCTACAACTACTAGTACTAGTACTAGTAGTAATATTATCATTTCAGATCTGTTTAAATCAATCAATCATCAATTGATACGTTCAAAAGTATTACGTTATGCTATAACTGGAAGAATTAGTTGTGCTGCGGTATTTTTATTAATTTATTTTTTCAGTATGTCAGCATCAATTTGGCGGGTGATATTATCATTGACTTGTTTACTAGGTGCCGGTTTCAAATGGGGCAGTCAATCAATATCGAAATATTCTCCGGTAAATATATGGAGTGTATTTTGTTTGTTGGAGTGTTTCATTACAAACCCTTGCCGATGTGTATACATATTGCTTACTTACTTACTTACTTACTTACTTACTTACTCCTGTTGCTTCTTACAGAGCATAGGCCATCAATCAGCATTTTCCAACCAACTATTTCCTGAGCCTTCCTTTCCAATTCTATCCAATTACTGTTCATTGTTTTCATATCTATCTCCAATTCTCGATAAAGTGTGTTCCTTCGCCAACCACTTTTCCTTTGACCCTGAGAATTCCAAGTTAGGGCTTGCCTCACAGTGCAGTTGAGAGATTCCAATAACGTTTATCCTATCCAATTCTAAAGCTTGTACTAATTTCTTCCTGAACTGTAGTCTGATTTATTATTTCCTATAATAGGTTGTTACTGGCTGTTGTAGTTCACCAATTTTCCGTACAATACAATAAAAGTTTGGATGTTTTTCACCGGGAAGTAGTGACTTTGGTGTTGACTGAGAGTTGATATGAGTTCCAGATGTTCTTCAGTTGCAGAAAAGCTATCCTTGATTTATCGATCCGTTTGTTTACACCATGTTTATCAGTACTGTTGCCCAGATATGTAAAGGTTTTCACATGAACATTCGGTGATTAATCAGTGTGAACAATTCAGTTATATAAAAGGTTCAAATAAAGTTCTCAATGAAAAGTAAACTCGCATTACGAAGATATGACACAGTAAATGCTGTTGTTAGGAAAAGCGGATTAGGTAAGGATGGTAGATCAATAGATGAAGTTGTGAAATTTCATCACTTGTGGTGGTTGTGACATGTATTATGAATGCCCAACCATCAACTGTCTCGACAAGCGATGATACCTGATGTAGGGGTAGGTTGATAGAAACCTAAGGGCGTTCAAACCAAAACATGGCAAAAATCCATAAAGTCACTGACAAGTAGACTGAGTTATCTTGGTAGATGCAGATTACCTGGTTGAGGTCCACGAGATGATAGTAATCGACGGTTAGAGACCGTGAATGATATGGCTCAAAGTCGTTAGCAATGGTGCAGGTGCATCCACTCTTTGTGTTATCTCAGATTCTAATCTTTTGAATTCCCCATCACCTTTATTTTCCTCTTTTTGAATTTATTTCACTGGATTATATTTCTTGAATCATATCTTCAACCCCTAAACGTTTCGACGGCTTGACAATACCTACTCTCTGTACTAACGTGGTGTGACCATTCGAACTCTTATACGTACGTAGGAAGTTCTACGTTGTAGCTGACTAACTGAGATGAACAGAAATAAATCCTCAAAAATACTAAAAAATCACATTTTATTGAACAGTAAATAAAGGTTTGTAATTCCCACAAAAATTTCACTTCATAAACATAATAATAATCATGATTATTACCTTTTATTTATCTGATTTTATTACTGTATTCTAGACTTGTATTTTTTTCTTATAAAACCCAATAAAAAAAGACATTTCTATTGTTCTGTTTTGTTTTTTTCCCTTAAGGTTTTTCATTTTATTGCCTGGTCATTACCAGCTAGTCAAACAGCTTTAGCCTTGTTATTATCCGTTGTGGAAGGTGATCCAATTAGTGGTCTGTGTACAATAACATCAAATAAATCTAGAGCATTTCTGTTCTTAATATTTACACCGTTATTGATTTATTTATCGATCGGCATCATCTTAATGATCATTGGATTCATTGCGTTGTTTCGTATACGTGGTACAATTAAGCTACAACGACCGAATTTTGTTGAAACACAAAAATTAGACAAATTAATTATACGTATCGGTGTATTTGGCATGTTATATGCCATACCGAATTTGATTATCTTATTCTCCATTGGTTATGAACTACGTGATACACATTTATGGCAATTAGGTGTTGCATGTCATTGTTATTATGATATTGGTGAATATAAACAACAAGAGAATAGCAATGACTTCGAACCAATTCTACCAGTTGCATTGCCAGCATGGAATCCACCTAAACCAGAATATGCTGTATTCATGTTGAAACATTTTATGTCGTTGATTATTGGTATTACTTCAGGATTTTGGATATGGTCCAACAAAACCATTGAATCATGGCGACGATTTTGTTTTAATAGTAAATGTTTCTTATTCAAATTTAATAAACATCATAGTGGTAGTGGTTTATTGGTGAATCCAATTGGTATTGATCAAGAGATTGGTTGTCAAAAAAGACCTCTTGAACATTGGATACATATTCCACCGACAGTGTCAATGCAGTCTGTTTCAAAACTCAATGATACACGTATTAAATCGATGCTTAAACCAATACAGAAATATCCAATGTTCATTGATAACAATGAACAATGTCAGAAGAATCTAATCAATACTACTGATTTTATTCCATGTAGTTTGTCATCAAATCCTATTAATCCTCTGGTTACATTAAGCAATAGCCCATCAACACCATTTTCTGCACATCCGTATGATGTGCCAATTCATGATAGACATTATAAATCATCATTTGGTGCATATTATTCTATTGATGGTAGTACAATATCACAACAGTATGGTGATGTAAATTCATATCATACGAACAATAGTTTTAGTGATCATAATAATACTACTAACAATAACCATCATAGTAGTAATGGTGTGGTTGACAAAAAATTCTGTATATCCAATACAAAAAGTTTTACAGCACAATCATCTTCTGGTCATTCAATGAATTTAGGTTTTTCTACGCTGAGTAGTAGTTTGAATAGTCCGCATAAATCTTCAATACCTCAATTAAATAATAATAATCATTTAAACAATACTAGTAATACGAATAATAATCATAATAACAATAATGGTAGTTCTATCAGCACAGGCATTTCAAGCAGTGGTATTGGCAGTGATGGTTTACCAAGAACTACATCTACACTAACTGGATGTGAATTCAACTCGAATTCTTCTATATCACCGAAATTTATTGATCATTATTTGAATGGAGATCAACGTAGTTATGGGTTGATTGGAACACCAATGATCACAATGACGACAACAACTACTACTGCTAGTACGACAACAATACTTCCAATTGTAAAATATGATCGTTATATGAATGAGAATAATATGAGACGAGATAATCATTGTATTGCTGGTGCTTATAATAATACTAATAATAATAATAATAATCAATTTTTTTACAAATATGATTCATGAAAATAGAAAAAAGTAAGTTAAAGTCAATATTTTTTTAACTGAATCAATCATTGTTAGAGCACCGTTAGAAAGCTGGAAGCACTGAAAAATGGCTGTTTCGTTCTAGTATGGGACTCATCAGCAGTGCGCATCCATGACTCCTGCTACTCACAGGATTTGAAGACCGTTGGATTCTCGCAGAGTGGTCCAGAGTTTAGGCGTTATCGCCTAAAACCGAAGGTCCTGGATTTGAATCCTACGAGTAGTAGAAATCATGGATACTCACTGCCGATAAGTCCTATCCTAGAACGAAATGGCCATCTTTCAGTACTTCCAGGTTTCTAATGGTGGTTTAACAATGATTCATTCATAATTTTAGTAATAAATAACAATCTTCATAAGTCTTCATAAGTCTATTGAAAAATGTTAATTTTATTGGATAATCTTGTTTTTTATTCGATTTCCTATTCATTAAAAAAATGGTTTCACACATAGTTCACAACATCAAATAAAATTGGCTAGTTGATCATTTATACTGTTGTTAAAATAATTGTTTAGTTAATTACATGCTTATCGGTGAAAAATTCTGCGAGATAAATTCTGAAGTTATATTCAAAATTCCTCACAAATAATGTTCTGTCTTGTTATCTATGAGGCCTTTATAAACCAACAACAATAAAATGATGAACATCCCAATATTACAAATTGATCACAGTTAGAAATTAAGGCTATTGAATACTACTAACTCAATGGTACAAAATGTTAAACGCTCGTTAACAAACATGTAGGTTATGGATGTGCACAGTTGAGTAGTCAGATATCAAGATGAAATAACAATATACTGTTTTTGAATTCCAAGAGTTTGTTAAACTAATGTAAATTATTGATATAAACTATGAAATTCAACATTGGACACAAAATTGATTATGGAGCCAGAAGTTGTATTTAATCCAAAGATAATAGAATTTAGCAGATATATATATATATATATATATATATATATATATATATATATATATTTGTATTTGTAACAGTAGGTTTATAGTTTGTTTGATATGACATCTGGACTTCTTACATACAAATAACTGTTATAAACGCATTTATGAATGATTCATTTGGAGACACTGGTCTACAGCAGTCATACATGCCTTTGTACTTATAGGTTACAATTTAGTTATCATGTGACATTGTAGAGAAGGATTCCTCATGTAAAAATAAAATAGTTGTCCAAGAGTTCTTGGAACTCGACAGTGCAGCAGCTGATATTAATTTGTAGTAAATATGATCTTTTACTTCATATGCAATTCTAGAAATTAGAACCAGACTGGCTTTTTATTGGCATCAGTGTTAGACCATCGTTAGAAACCTAGAAGCACTGGGCGACCATTTCATCCTGGTATGGGACTCAATAGTACTCACTAGTGACTTGCTTCATGAGGTAATCTTCAGAGTTCTAGGAGGAAGCCGCGATCAGTGGAGTTCGACAGTAGCAACTGTGAGGCAGTTACCCCCACAGAAGACAGTGATTGGATTGATTCAAGTCGGATAACCATTTATAACCTGAAAGTAATTAAGAGCCTTTTCATCCCAGTGTGAGTACTCCTTACTAGTATGTACTTGTACACTGACACTATTAAATACTCGCTCATTGGTCTACAGTTTAAGCATTCGCGCGAGACTGAAGCTCTTGGGTTGAATTATCGCTTTAGGGGTCCCATATTGGGATCAAATGGTCACAGAAAGCTTCCAAGTTTCTAATTAAAATCTAACATTATTCAATCTGTGATTTCAATCAAGCCTAATAATCTCCATAACGTTTTATTATTTTATTAGTCAATAAATAATGATATTAACTTGTATGTTGTAATTCATTTATTCATTTGAGCACTTGATTTACCGCCTTGTAGTGATAAATTCATTGTACATTGAACATTCATTACCATTCTCATTAATCTTATTATTCTATAAAAAAAAATAACAATGGAATCAATTCGCAACTTAAGTTAATGTATTCTAACCGAGAAAAAATATTCTTAAATATCCTTGTTCACTTCCTAAATTTCAATGTTCAATTTTCTGAATAACAATAAGAATAAGAATAATCATAATTTACAAGTGATACAACGGCGAATTAAAATACAAAACCAACCGGAAATTTTCTTGTTAAGCATGAGCTTTTCTCTTTCCTCATTACAAAGAATTGTTCAATTCGTTAGCTTTTTTTGCTGAAATCGATCTCTCAATCAAAGTAACCGACACTGATGATAATAAAACAATACGCCATAAGATTACATTAGTTCCATGACAGTTGAGCACAAGCAAACACCCGCACACACATACACACAGACAATATATGTGTGTGTGTGTGCTCATGTGCATATCCGTAAATGAATTGAACAATGAATCGTTTAGTAGGTAATATATACTGTTAGTTATTTTTTCTAAAAATTGGCTAAACAAGTTTTCTTAACTTTTTTTGTTAATAATAATGTATGTATTGCATTTCGTATTAATTCCTCTGAATTGATTGATTGATAGAGAAGGTGAAGTGATTTTAACCAACTTGTAATATTATACCATAGTATACTACTACTACTACTACTTATAATAGTAGTTATAATTTTTTAATTAAAGGAAATGTGAACTTATTTTCTAGACATTTAGACAATTTGTGTGTGTGAGTGTGTGTGTGTGTGGCATTTTTCTTATAGACTATGTGGTTCTCTATTGGAATAACAGTAAATACTACTACTAATACTACTACTACTACTATTACTACGACCACTGGATAATTGACAGAAAAAGTATTTTTGAATGTATTTTGGCTAAAAACATAAGAAACTATACAATTAGTAATTTAGTATGATATAATATGGAGAGTTAGATTATAAGAAATGCTTGCTAATTTTGATATAGTTTGTGTGCGAAAAGCAAATTGAGTAAATACATTGAGTTGTTTAAAGCATTTGATTTGGAGTATTCTTAAGTGTTTTTTCAACTAAAGTTATGGAGATCAGTGATTTTACACATTGAAGTTATCGATCGATCATTGGTTAGAGAACGTTAGAAACATGGAAGCACTGGACGGTCGTTTCGTCCTGATATAGATCTCATCAGCAGTGCGCATCCATGACTCCTGCACCTCACAGGATTCAAAATCGGGACCTGCGGTCTTGTGTACGAACGCCAAACCTCTGGACTACTGGGCCGTAATCCAACGGTGTTAATGTTGAACTCTGATTGGTGGTCTAACAATGATTGATTGATGATTTCTATGTGTGTGTAGTATCATTTAAAATTTTGAGTTCACTGATTTCTAAAACTAAATTTAAGCCTTCGTTAACATACTACGTATCCTTACAAATTATATTCTTACTTACTTATTTACTTACGTACGCCTGTTACTAACGATCATTCTCCAACCATCTCTGTCCTGAAGCTTTCGTTTTACTTCTGTCCAATCGCTGTTCTTTCATTTCATGTCTGCCTTCAGTTCTCAGCGTAATGTGTTCTTTGGTCTTCCTTTTCTCCTTCAGCAGTGAGGAGTCCAAGTTAGGACTTGTCTTGTGACTCTGTCGGGTACTTTCCGCGATGTGTATCCAATCCATAATCTAGCGCTTTTCTGCAATTTATTCTTCAGCTCTATTCGGGTTTGTTCTCTACCACAGTAAATTATTGTTGATAGTGTCTTGTCGGTATCTTGCAATAAACTACATTCTATCAAGTTAATAATGGCATAAAATTAATTAGGCTATTCCTATTAACAGTTTCGAGGCGTTACTGGATTGTGTTAACAACTTATTTACAGTTGTGCGGAGAGATCTCAAAGAAAATTTACATGTTGACTATTCGATTAGGGGCTTTTTTTTTTCTTAACCGTTTATTTTAATAATAATCAATAGTTTAGATTATAGATTCCCTGGGCACATGCCCCATTCTATTGTCAGTACATATCCAAAACCTCATGAAGAGACGAACTTCTGTTTAACCTTCAGATAATCGAGTTCGCTTCAAGTGGTTTACATTTCAAACTTCCATTGATTCATGATATAGTGCTGGTATTATCCATCATTGATGTTTGCTAATCGCCTAACATAATTGAAATCCTTTTGGTTGCCTAGCCTGAAGGTTAAAGTTCTGAATGCGTGAATGCTGACTAGTTAGGTGTTTCATACTAAGGCAAAGCAACTGTCCTGTGTTCCTCGATTTCCAGTAATAATTTGCAAACTGAATACAGTTCTTAGTTCAAAACCACGAATTTTGCCAATCTCTTCAAATTTTGTATTTGTAATAATAATGTTTTACTTACTGATACGAAGATATCCGACTCTGTAATGTTACTGACTTGAACAAATAACAAGATAACTTTAGATACATATGTATTCATATATATGTCAGGAAAATATGTGAACTATTGAATTCCTTTTCCTGAAATTTAAAATATAATGTTTATCGTTTACATATTTTTATTTTGAACGTAATTTGTCAATCAGAATTCATATTTATTAAAAATATGATCTATATGTTATATAAGCATCATGAATAGTTTATTGATATTGAAATAGAATGGGCATTGAAACGCTGTAAAATGGTAATATACAACTGTGAAAAACGAACTGTACATGTAAACTTTTTCACTTCTACGTATTACGTCACTTCA
>OX103971.1:70082619-70104303 GCA_944470395.2 Schistosoma turkestanicum | reverse complement strand
CTTCCTGGAAGCTGGGAAAAGTCTCGTTCGCGTTTATCGACTAAGGTAAACTCGTAATAGCCTCTAGCATCCTAAGTGCCGAACATATCAAACAGTACTGATAAACATGGTGTAAACAAACGGATTGGTAAAACAAGGATAGCATTTCTGCAACTGAAGAACATCTGGAACTCATATCAACTCTCAGTCAACATCAAAGTCACTACTTCCCAGTGAAAAACATCCAAACTTTTATTGTATTGTACGGAAAATTGATGAACTACAAAAGCCAGTAACAACCTATTATAAGAAATAATAAATCAGATTACAATTCAGGCAGAAATTAGTACCATCGCTAGAATTGAATAGGATAAACGTTATTGGAACCTCTCAAATGCACTGCGAGGCAAGCCCTAACTTGGAATTCTCAGGGTCAAAGGAAAAGTGGTTGGCGAAGGAACACACTTTATCGAGAATTGGAGATAGATATGAAAACAATGAACAGTAATTGGATAGAATTGGAAAGGAAGGCTCAGGAAATAGTTGGTTGGAAAATGCTGATCGATGGCCTATGCACTGTGAGAAGCAAGAGGAGTAAGTAAGTAAGTAAGTAAGTAAGTAAGTAATATGTATACACATCGGTAAGGGTTTGTCATGAAACATTCCAACAAATAAAATACACTCCATTTATTTACCTGAGAATATTTCGATATTGCTTCACTGCCCCATTTGAAACCGGCGGCAAGTAACCATGTCAATGCTAATATCACCCACCAAATTGATGCTGACATACTGAAAAAATAAATTAATAAAAATACCGCAGCACAACTAATTCTTCCAGTTATCGCATAACGTAATATTTTTGAACGTATCAATTGATGATTGATTGATTTGAACAAATCTGAAATGATAATATTACTACTAGTACTACTAGTACTAGTAGTTGTAGTAGTAATGGTAGTACTAGTAGTAATAACAGCGCCAGTAGTAGTAGTAGTAGTTAGTGTTGGTAATATTTTCATTGTTATATCTTTAGGGGTTATGATGGTTGTTGTACCGGGTAAACGGGTGACTGTTTGTAAATGTTCATTGGTTTTATCAAAATCATACCAATTATTATTATCATTATTATTATTATTATTAATAATATCATTACTAGTATGCGTATTGATTACATCATATGGATTGGATAAACTGTCACAGGCAATCGCTTGATGTCCCATAATGACACGTATTAAATAACCAATGGATATCATAAAATAACAAATAGTCAAATAAATCAATGGTAATTCTGGATATTGAAAACGATAAGAATCAATGAGAAATGTTAATATGGTAATGAGTGTAGATAGAGCACAACATATTGACCAGAGACCAAGCCAAAATGTTGTGAAATTGTATGATGAAGTATCCATTGTATAATATGGTGTATAACATGGCATAGAACAATCATTGATATCAGCTACGGTGATCTAAAACAAAAAAAAATATGAGAAACATTTTTATATTTACTATTTTATTTATTTAGAAGAAAGAATCGATTTGTATATGATGAGAAAAACGAATAGGAGGTGTATGACATTTTACAACACAACACAGCATGAATAAATCTTTGTCAATGGTTTATCAAGTCAGCAAGTTTTATAATACAATGGTGAAGATTGTTGAGTTTCATTGAAACCATGAATCGATCATATCCGTTTGCTGACTAAATGACGAGTGTACTATGCAGCAGTTTGCTCCGTCCTACTTTATGGTTGTGAAACATGGTCTGTAAGAGTAGAAGACATTCGTAGGTTATTAGTATTCGATTTTAAATGTCTTAGAAGTATTGCTCGTATATCCTAGGACAGAAGAGTAGGCAGTGCTATCGTTAGGAAACGAATACTTAATAAGGATGGCAAATCAATAGATGAAGCATTTAAACTTCACTACTTTAGGTGGCTGGGATATGTCCTACGAATGCCCAACCACCGACTGCCTTAGCGAGCGATGTTTTGTAATGAAGGAGTAGCCTGGAAGAAAGTTAGGGGGGCCAAACCAAAACATAGCAGAAATCCATGAAGTAACTGACATGTGGACTGAGTCATGTTGGTAGTTGTCGACTACCTGGTTGAGGTCCGTGAGATGATAATAATCGGTGGTTGGACACCTTGAATGACATGGCTCAAAATCGTTTGCCTTGGAGCAGGTGTATCTATTTTGTGTGTTCTCTCAAATTCTAACCTTTTGAATTCCTCATCACTTACATCTTTGTCCTTTTAAGTTTATTTCACTAGATTCTACCTCTCAAATAATATCCTCAAACCCTAATCTCTCCGAATACTGCTAATACTTCTACTACCTCAACTACTATGGGATTTGAATTGACAATTCCATCTCACTGTGCCAACTGGGTATGACAACTTGAACTGAGGTATGTATATAAGAAGTTCCACGTTGTAACTGACTGGCTAACATCACCAAACTTTATACTGATCTAAGTTAGACATTACCACCGTTGGATGCCGACTCACTGGTCTATATTTTTAATGTTCCAATAGCTTCTGAAGATCCTAGGTTCGACCCCTGGCTTAGTGGGTCGTAGGTGCGTACGGCTGATTAGTCCCATACTGGGACAAAACCACCGTCCAGTGCTTCCAGTTTTCTAATGGTGACGTAATAATGATAGATTATTGATTTCAAAGTAAAACAACAATGTAATACTTGTTATCAACCGGCCAACCAACCATCTTCGAATTTGTATTAGTACGCTTGTAATGCTATTTACTAGACACTGAAGGATGCGAATTATCTTTTTATTGAATTTTCTATACAATAAAACCAATCAGTCATGTACAAAATACATTTAGGGACCAAGACATTATTCACATACACTATGCACACACACTAAGCACGTACGCACGTACACACACTCAGATGACACAACATTGTGACAAGGAGCATAATCATTATTATTATTCATTAACTTTTCCCCAGTATTGTTTTAATGTATATTGGTGTTGTTGTTCATGGCCACCTGTAGTGTTCAATAATCAATGGTATTATACTGCGGTACGTTTTGGCTTGGTTTTAATTTACGAGCTTTTTCAATAACGTTTATCATTATGTTGTAATCATAAAAAATAATTTTTTTTAAAAAAAAGAAATTATTATTTAGTTCAATAAATAAATTCATACTTGAAACATTTTTTTTCTTGAAATTAAATACGACATACTTATTTTTTGGTTAACAATGATTATCATTATTATTATTATTACTATTTCATGTATGTATTACACATGCTGAGTTAATTTTTACTGGTTATTTTTCAGTGGTAATAACTGTGTATGTTACACACACTTTTAACTAACAATTACATTTTATTAGCAATGTACATTAATTTTAAATGTTGACTCTACCCTTGAAAAAAAAATGTTTTTCCAAATTTCATTTATAATCTAACAAATTTTTTAAATGATAAGTAATTGAAATGAAATAAATAAAAAGACAGCCTTCATTTTGGCAGTGATTTCTTGGTGACATTTTGCTGAAAACTACTTATCAGCCACTTTACGAGTAGTATACGTTGCAATAATGTATGATTCTTATTTGTTTCTGATAGACAGATTAGTTTTTTGATGGAAGCATACAGTTAAGTAGTAAACAACAGAAATTGTTTGTTATAATTGAAATCATTGAGAAAATCATTGTTAGACCACCATTAGAAGCACAGAAAGACGGCCGTTTCGTCCTGAAATAGGACTCATCAACAGTGTGCATCCATGACTCTTGTTACTCACAGGATTCGAACCTTGTATCTTCGGTCTGCCACGCGAACGCCTGACCCCTGAACTACTGAGCTGGTTTCCAGTGATGTTAATATCTAACTTTGATCAATCTAAGGATTTTGCGTGACCTCACTTATTGTCCTCGGTAGTTACTGCCTACATCCTACAGAGTTGAACTCCACTGGTCATGACTTTTCATTAGAAATCCGAGAATTTCCTCACGAAGCCAGTCACTAATGAGCACATTTCCTCCAGGTTTCTAATGGTGGTCTAACAGTGAGCGATTAACATTTAATTAATTCACAAAAATCTCCATAACTCTATAATGAAAAAACATAAATTACGTCAAATCACCAAATACATGATATTTGTAATAACTGATCACTAAAATCTAAAAAATTATGCTAACTTGTCTTGGGTCATGAACCTGTATTGCTTGAAAGAAACGGTCGTCTAATGCTTCCAGGATTCTAACAATGGTTAAACATTGATCGATCTACGATTTCGATCAATAAATAAGTTCAGTAAGAGTGATCTTTTTGAATTATCAAATGAGTTATTATGACTAGCCATATTTTTACATGAACCCTATTAACATTAAGAATTATTCGGGTAATTAATTACAGAGATTATTCCATTTCTACATAAAGTATTACACGACTTGGATAGGGTTGTGGTAAGGTCTTAAACTGAGATTAAGTAGTAAAATATGGAAGATCAAATTGGCTTATTGGTTCATTTAACAAATGAATCTCATTAACATACAAGATTGTCTGTTGAATTGATTTGTTAAAAATCTTCTTAAACTCCTAGTTACTTTAAAAGCCTCGTCATTGCAAACAAGTCATATTTGGAAAGGTCGGATATCATGCCTGACTTCTTAAGACATATGTGGTGCTTAAAACAAAATATCGCATGAATGTACAAATACAAATGTATGTCTACCTTCTAAAGATTGTTCAGACACATATTTTTACATAGCCCTTAATGTGATCATAAATGCTTGGTTAAATAAAAGAACAAAGCTTAGAATTTGGTAGCCAGTAGGTAAAGCATCCCGCGTCGGCATAGACAGTTACCCAGCGAACACAATCGGTAAGGTTGAGACATACCTTGGATTATTCAAAGTTAGGGATAAACCTCGTTGGATTCAGGCTCACAGGTCTAGAGGTTCAGCGTTCACACACGGAACCAGAGGTCCTGAGTTTGGTTTCTGCGGGTGGGGGATCGTCAATGCGCCCTGCTGATGAATAAGTTCCATACTAGGACGGGAGTGTCGTTCATTACACGCAGATAGTCTAACAATGTCTGATTCATCATTTCAAATGAAACTCAACAATCTTTACACAAAAACTAAACATATTTACAATATTTCACAAAAATAATTCAATCAATGTTTGCTTACTTTAGCATTAATATTCATTTCAGAATTTTTAATCTTGATCAATGGTGGTCGACAATCACATGTACATTTTAAATGTAAATTAGGAAATGTATTTTGTAATTTACGAATCTCTTCATGTTGTCGTATAGCTTTTTCAAATAAAATATTACTAGCATTTTCATTGAATTGTTTCTTCAATTGTACATCTTCTTCTGACAATGATAATGTTTCCATTGGATCATATCGATCAGTGATGATTTGTAAATTCGATGTGATTTGTATGCCTTTAGCTGATGATTCATCGAAATGACCAACTGACATTTGATTGGTTGATTTCAATGGTACATGATTTTTAACATTGTTGTTTAATGATTGAAGTTCTAATTGTTCTTCTTGAGTTAAATTACGTTCCATGCATAAAATACCTTGAGGATTATTATATTCGGGAAATTGTTCACAATTCATACGTTCTGGCCATGGAAATTCATAATGTTCCATAATTGGTGAACAACCGGCTTTAACACGTTCACATACTGAACGACATGGTGGTAAAAAGTGTGGATAACCTTTAATACAAATTGGTGTATAAATTGAACATAATAAAAATCGTAAATCTTTGGAACAATTAATTTGAACTAATGGATAGAATTGATGAGCCTGCAAAAAGAAATTAGAGACAATGATTTTTTTTGAAAAAAAATACACTTACAGATATTCTGTAAATTATAAACTGAATACAAGAAAGTTCGTTAAATCAAAATTAGAATGATATATATCCGAGACTCCCACATGTGGGAATCGAACCTAGGTGTTTCGGTCTTGCAAGTGAACGCTTAACCTCTGGAAGATTGAATCAGTATCCAACGGTGTCAGTATCTAACTTTATTTTAATTTAGAGTATTGAGTGGCCTTACCAGTTACCTAAACCCGACACCGTTGAAATCCACTGATTGCGGCTTCAACAATTCAGCAAATTCAACTCTGGTGAGCAATGTGTTCTTAGATTTGGTAATTTACTCGTTCAGACAATCGTTATTAAATAACTCTTGACGGTTTATAAATCAGAAGGTAAACACGGAGGGTTGAATAAGGTTATAATCGTACACCACAAATATAACAGCAGACCACAGACATGAAATTGATATGCGAGTGCCGTAAGGCAAGCGGACAAGCAAATAAGCGAATGAGTGAATCGGCGAATGAATTAATCAGATTAGAATGTACATACGTCTACATAGGAAAATGTCTGAGTCATCGAAATATTTAAGAGACTAATATTAAAGCGAATAGAATGAATATGCGCGTATGCGCGGTAAGCAATGTTCAGTTGTAACCAGCTCATACAAACCAAACAATGATAAAAGCACAAGTATACATATAAGCTGTTGCTATACGAATGACTCAGTTAAAATAAGTTAATCTAAAGGCTTAACCAAATTTAACATAAGCGAACTCAAATGTATCTGGAGGTACTATACAACAATCTCCATAACTTCATAACGAGAATTATGATATATGTTCACTAGGGACTAGATAGACAATAGTTGAAAAATATCACATATTAGTATAGTAACTTAGCTTAAGATTTATGGTATTTGTTCAAGATATAGATTGTAATCTTTGCATAATTGCTTTTTTCAGCAAATTATGCAATGAACAAACTTGACTTTTTAATTGAAGCTGAACAACAACGTGGAGAAATTTGTGCTGATGATGTTGTTCAGTAGAAGAACAATAAAAGCTGCACAACCAATAAATTCAGTTTAGAGAACGAAACATCACCATAAACAACTTATCATCAGAAGCCCCAAATGTATATTTCCATGTTGGAAAGCACTTGTCATAAAAATGTTATTGCGATATTGAATATAGTAATGTACACCATTTAACGTGATCTATGAACTTCTGACAAAACGAATGACATAAAAGCTGTGATAGTAATTATTGATATTACTGACGAATCTGTGTACATATACCAGTCAGAAAAGAGTTCACATAGGAGTATTGAAAACTGAATGCTAACTATTCTAACTAAGATTCTGTTTAACGCGTGTTAGAATCCCATATAGAGTACTAACCTAATGATAGCTTAAAATACACCATGTCAGAGAAAATAAGCATCCCAGTCTAAAATGATCAGTACTACATTATTTGGCTACAGCTTGATTACAACTCCCTAGTCCTCTTTATATCTCATGTTATATTTTGCCTAGTTTTCATCAAAAACTCTTGAAATATTTCCATAAAAAGTTGACAGTGTGTAAAATGTATGTTTTATCCTAAAAAGATATTATAAATAGTAATATAAAAGCTGCCAAAAATATTTGAAAAAAATGGAAGTTGACTCTTAAAATGAGTAAAACTAACTGACGAAGAAAAATATTTCCTTCTAGTACAAATCAGCTTTTTACACAATGAACTCATGAATCAACCATTGTTAAACCAGCATTAGAAACATCGAAGCACCTGATAACAGTTTCGTCCTGTTATGGGACTCATCAAGAGTGCACATCCAAGAGTCCCACTATTCGAACCCAGTATCTTCAACCACTGGCCTGGAATCCAACGGTGTTAATGTCTAACTCTGGTCAATCAAAGGATTTTAGACAACCTCACCCATTGTCTTCAATGAGTAACTCCCTACAGGGTTGAACTCCACTTGATCACAACTTCTAATTAGAACTCCGAGAATCCCTTCACCAATCTAGTCACTAGTGAACACATTTTTTGATTTTAATTCAAAGTATAAGGGAGTATTATGCAAAAAAATCATCTGAACCCATACATATGTATACACTTCTACTACACACATACAACCTAACTGTCAATCAACAAAACAATAATAATAATAATAATAATAATAATAATAATTGAAAATTGAAAATTGAAATGAGAACAATTTCAAGTTAATCAGTTTATGATTGTTTTCTTCGCCTGTTTTTCATTGTTGTTCTAACCATACATCCACACACCCACACACACACACATACACACAATGTTCTTTCCATTGTAAATATAAGAACAATTAATCGTCTGGTCTTTCTTTACTGTCTATTAAACCCTATTCTGAAACATACCCTCACATCAACCATGTTCAATGATGTTCAATGTATTCAACAATTGATGTGCAAAGAAAATTGGGTTTTGTTTTATTGAGAAAAATGTTGAGACATATATATATACACTATTTAAATGTTTATGAGGTAATTTGAGAGAAAAATAAAGGAAGTAACTAAAGCTTTTCTCAGAGAATAATTGTCATATTATTAATATTATTTTAAGTAGTATGTTAATAGTTAAAACAGACTGAAAATGGAAGGGACTGAAAAAAAATGGTGTTTTTTGTTACACAGAAATATGCTACTGTAATTGAATTAATTCTACAGAAATATTTATTTATTTATTTGTAGCAAAAATATTTATATAATTGTATACATTATTTAGTAATATAATGAATTAAACAGAAATTTTTTTCGTGAATGTGAATTTGTATGCTCACGGTCACTTTTTGCAGTAAACATAACAACGCAGTGCATTAAAACACCTATATAGATAACTTTTCCATGAATTCTTAAAGCACACTACCATGATGTCTGCACACAGCTAATCATATCTTTCTGAGAAATGTCAATCAATATAACAGTTATAAAGATTAACTTTCAATAGTGATGTGAAATCAATGATTGGCTGTTTGTAGTGTTCTTCAGTAAACTAGTAACTAAAATATTCTGGTTTATTGTTTAACAGAATTCATTAATCCCAGTCAAAAGGAAATAAGTTTACATTGTAGTCTGTTAGTCAGTCGGGTAATGTAGTTGGTGGAGATTGTTAAATTTTACTGACAAGACGAATAGGTCTGAGTCTGGCAATCACTTAAATTCAGGGAGAATTGAACATTGGTTTGGAAATCCCATTACTTAAGGTTCTTTACTAGGATTTAGAGGAAATACTTTTATAAGTTCCTTACTGAAGAATGTATGACTATTAGTACTCTTTATTGCTGAAAGCATAAATCAATGACTATTAGACCATCACTGGAAAGCTAGAAGCACTGGATGGCCATTCCAACTTGGTATGAGACTTATCAGCAGTGCACACCCACGACTACTGCTACATGCAGGATTCGAACTCAGGACCGTTGGTCTTGTGTGAAAACGCCTAATCTCTAGACTAGTAGGCCGACATTCAGTAGTATTGACCTCTAACTCTGATCAAGCATAGGTTTACAGTAGCTCTCTTTCGAAGCCTATAAACTTCTAAAATCATCCATCTGTATATTAATGAGGTGATTCAAGTTAAGAAAGTGTAACTGAACAATTAAGCAATCTTGCAAAATTAGAAACTAACAATAGTAAACATTTGATTGAATAATTAATATTAATAGGACCATTTATAAATATATAAAAATCAATGAAACTAAACAGAAGAGATGACTACTTGAATCACTAATCAATCATTGTCAGACAACCATTAAAAGCCCGGAAGTATTGGACAGTCGTTTCGTTCCGGCATAGGACTCATCCACAGTGCACATCCTCCATTTCCACCACTCACAGCAATCGAACCCAGAAACTTCCATCTTGCACGCAAACGCTCAACCTCTGGACCACTGAACCGGAATCTAACAGTGTTAGTATCTAATATTGATCAATCTAAGAATTTTGACAAACCCAACCCATTTGTCTTTGCTAGTTCTCATGACAAACTTATGCAGATTACGGTCTATTACTAAAATCATAAATGATCGAAAACTAGTACATCCACTATGTAACTAACTGTTTTGGTTATTTCAGTTGACAAAAAAACCAAATCAAATAAATTTTAATTTCATTTTCGTTTAAATCCTCCACCCAAATATTGTTTGTTACATCTGATTACATTTTAAAAAATGTACTCTTCTGTAATAAATTAAAATTGAAGTGAAAAAAAGAGAAGAGAAGAGATGAATTGATTGTGTTGCTTATTATGAATTTTCATAAAATTTTTTTTTTATTTTATCACTTAATAATCTTTTTAACATTATTGTGATAGACATTTTCACCTATTGGATAAACTGTTTTTTTTTAATATTTCTCGCTTCTTTTTATTTAGCTGTAGGTTTGCTATTGTCGTTGTTGGGTTGTGTTGTGTTGTAGTTGTTGTTTTAATTTTTTAATTTCAATGTTCAATTATTCCCATGAAAACTTTTCATTTATCAATCTTGTTCGTATCTTATGTAACTATCAACACATGAAATTGTCATATGAAGCAGAAAGCAAATAAATACAAATGTGTAAGTTAATGAAAAAAAAACATTTATAGTAATGTAATAGTTTTCAACTAAAATTGTGTATATACATCTTTTTTTAATGAATTTGAAGGTCACACAGATTGTTAAAATGGCGCCAGTTTAGTTTTGAAAAGCATATTTCATAGTGATTATAGATTATTAATGTTTTTTGAATGACTAGTTTTTTTCGAAATTTATTTTTTTGATTGTTATTATTATTATTATTATCATTATTATATTAATAATGTCATTTTTCGAAGGTTTTCTAAAAAAAAAAATCAAGTTGGTAATTACAACCATTTATTGAAAATGATTTTTTTTTAATGTCTTCATTTTGTGTCATTTTTGGGCATTTTCGATCAACGCATTTAGTGTAGTGTTCATTCCGTATCTCCAGTTTCTAGAATTTCTACTTACTTAATTTACAGTTAAATAATCGTATGCATGACATTTTTTACGTCTGTTATGTCTAATGGAACATCAGTAACCAACGACCAATCTTAAACCAATTCTGTCCTAAACTTTTCTTTCTAATTCTGTCTAAACGCTGTTTAGTCAATTCATTTCTGTCTCAAATCCCTGACACAATATGTTCTTCGGTCTACATCTTTTACTCTGGAATTGAGGGTTCTAAGTGGAGGCTTGCCATATGATGCAGTTTAATGATTTCCATAATGTGTGTCCTATCCACTTTCAGAGTTTTTTCTTAATTTCTTCTCCAGATGGAATCTTGTTTTTTCTGTCTCACAGTAGTTTGTTACTGATGGTGCATGATGTTATCAACAGATCTTGAGTATCTTGCAGTACTTTACTTATTTACACCTGTCACCTCCAGTGGAGCATAAGCCGAGGAACAGTATTCTCCAACTTACTCTGTCTTGGGTTTCCCTTTCCAGTTCTGTTCGATTTTTGTCCATTCTTCGAATGTCTGTTTCCATTTTTCAGTGTAATGTGTTCTTTGGACTTCCACTATTCCTTTGACCTTGAGAGTTACAAGTGAGCGGTTGTCTTGTGACGCAGTTGGTTGATTTCCTCATTTTATGTCCGATCCCCTTAAGGTTTCTTCCCCTGATTTCTCCCTCTGCTGGAATCTGGTCTATTCTGTTTCACAGTAGATGGATGAGGAGTCTCATGCGTAGGCAACTTTTAATAATAGTTCCTATTACATTTATTCCTTTTCGGTCAATCAATCTGAAGCACATATGCATCCATGATAATTAACATTTTTTGATTAAATATATTGAAGTGAATTCAATTTTCAATAATCATCATCATCTATCATCTTACTACTGCCATACTTTTGTTTGACTGAAATCTACGACATGAAATCATTGTATGTAATCAGTTCATGGTTAAATTTACTGATCTACACATACGAACAATATTTTATACACATAGCAGATGTGAATACAGTAATTTCTGATAGACTATTTATTTAATATATCAGATGAATAGGAATCCGTGATCGATGGTCTTAAAAAACTTGATTTCGATTCTGGATAGTATTCATCAGTAAAGTATACTTTTGGTGAAATTATAATCCTAGTGGTAATAGTGTGGTGTGAGCTACTTATAAGTAGTATATGACGTGAGTGTCAACGTAATGTCTGGCAGCAGAAGATGGGGGAACATCAAGAAAGGAAGAGTTAGAAAACAATGGAATTTGTATCAAACGCATGAACAGTGACATTGGATTGATGTTTTGCAGCAGGAACAGTCCAGTTCGATATGATGAACTGATATTTTGCAAATGAACGATTTACGATATGGTTGTCCGATTTTACTGAGTAACTCTGTAATTTTCGTTAAATACAATCCAGCTGCCCCACCTGTGTTCTCGTTCACTACAGTGGTACGAAGCTCTTCAAAGTATAAATTCCCATGTGAGTTAATAAATCAATGGTTGCATTTAGAATTTTTTAGCTGGATATGCTTAATTTCATTAAAATTGTCCTATTCCAGTATTGAATCTCTCTCTTGTCGTTAAGACCAACGCTAAACAACCTTACACGGTGTGGGCATCCGGGAAGTGACAACCTCCCTCATATCCTTAACAGCACACGAGACCAAACCTGTCAAAATCAAAAGAGTTCAGTCAATTTGAACTGCACCTGCAGTTCTTCTATGGTTAAGCCAGTCCCAAGCCGGGATAAAGGAGGAGGGTTAGCGTGGAAATCCATAGAAATCCAACTCACTAGAAATAACACTAACCAGAAAAATAATTTGCTGGTCGATAGCCTATTCTGCATTAAGCGTAACAGGTGTAAGTAGGTCAATCAATTTGGATTGAGTATTTTAGTAGTTTAGGGACATTTAGAGTGATTACTAATTATCCCAAAGTAAGGATAAATTAGACTGACCAAAATCCAAGAAGAAGACGATAATTTCATGTTGAATTTCAATATATATAAAGTTATTATATCTTTTTAGTAACTGGGTTTTCCTTTCAAAAATGCTTATCTCCAAATTCAGTGTATACAACAAGACTCTAATCTAAGTGAATTAAAAAAAGCGAAGTACTTATGTCAGTAACAATCAAGTATTTTTTTTTGTCAAACAATGATTCAAAAAATCACCTGGCTACCATTCTGCAGATTCTTTTAAAATTTCTAGCTAATGGATAAGTTAGGTGTATGGCAGTTACCTACCAAAAAACAAGTTGAATAGTCTAAATGTTAAGCATTCATGCAAGAGACCAAATAGTAAATCGTCAATGCGTCCTGCTGATGAGGTCCGTACTAGGATGAAACGGCCATCCAGTTCATCCAGGTTTCTATTGGTAATCTAACAGTGATCGATTCATAATTTCAAAGAGACTATTCATACGATCAATATATATATTTATTAGTTGTACTCCAGTTTTGTACTGTCTCAACAAATATATACATATTATTTGATAGAACAAGTAGTCATTAAGCTATGGGATAGAACAAACCATTTTCAAGCAGAGAAAGAAATCAGCCAAAAAAAACGCTGAAAGTAGATAAGACATTTATTGAGGATAGCAACCAAACTCATCACAAGACAAGTCCTTAGTTGGAATCCTCAACGTCAACGGTAAAGAGGAGGACAAAAAGAACACAGTACACTGAGAATTTGGAAGCAGATATGAAAAGCATGGACAACAATCAGGCTAGAACTAGAAAGGAAGGGTCAAAATGGAGTAGGTTGTACAATACTGGTGGGTGGCCTATATTCTATCAAGGCTAACAGGCTTAAGTAAGGACATATTTTGAAGATGTGACCATTGATATTCAATGAAATAGTCATAGGATTAGCATATTATTAAAATATGTGCCCAATTTATTCATGGGCCCAAAATTTTTTTTCAACTAAAAGAATTAACTGAGTTGGTATTTTTTTAAAAATTATTTTCTTACTTATGTAACATTTAATCAATCGGATTTCATTGAAATTTCTTCAGCTGTGATTAGAGATTAATTTCTATTACAAGAAAATTAATTGTTCAATTGTTCAATTTATTTTTTACTATTAAACTGAATCATTTTTGTTTGAAAAAAATTAAAATAAACCATGAGTTTTCTACTTTTCCTTTACACTTTTATTTCATGAATGATTCATATAAAACAGTAGACAGAAAAAAAAATAAAGTTATTTTCTACATAAATTTCATGTGTTAAATATAAAAATCTTGATTTAAATTTTTAAACAAAAAGTCAGTAAGATTTATTTTCTAGGTCAATTAAAATGTGATAATTATTAGTGGAATTAGTTAGTTAGAAGGCATAGAGAAAATTTTAGCTACTTATATACTTATACATGTATATAACTATACTTGGCAAGAATTCATCTTAACACGATATGATTTGAAGAGAGAGAGTGAGAAAACTAACAACGATAAAAATCAACACTTCCACATATAATACACCCATATTTGAACACGTGATGTGGATGATGATCGTCATCATCCACATTACGTGTTCAAATATGGGTGTATTAAGTGTGGAAGTGTTGATTTTTATCATTGTTAGTTTTCTCACTCTCTCTCTCGCTTCAAATCATATCGTGTTAAGATGAATTCTTGCCAAGAATAGTTATATACATGTATAAGTATATAAGTAGCTAAAATTTTCTCTATGCCTTCTAACTAACTAATTCCACTAATAATTATCACATTTTAATTGACCTAGAAATAATTTTACTGACTTTTTGTTTAAAAATTTAAGTCGAGATTTTTATATTTATGTAGAAAATAACTTTATTTTTTTTCTGTTTACTGTTTTATATGAATCATTCATGAAATAAAAGTGTAAAGGAAAAGTAGAAAACTCATGGTTTATTTTAATTTTTTCAACAAAACATGATTCAGTGAAGATAGTAAAAAAATAAATGTGGAACAATTGTAAGCAATTAATTTTCTTGTAATAGAAATTAATCTCTAATCACAGCTGAAGAAATTTCAATGAAATCCGATTGATTAAATGTTACATAAGTAAGAAAACAATTTTTAAAAAAAATACCAACTCAGTTAATTCTTGTAGTTGAAAAAAAATTTTGGGCCCATGAATAAATTGGGCACATATTTTATGAACATGCACTGGTCACACCTTCAAAATATATCCTTACTTAAGCCTGTTAGCCTTGATATAATATAGGCCACCCACCAGCATTCTACAACCTACGCCATTTTGACCCTTCCTTTCTAGTTCTAGCCTGATTGTTGTCCATGCTTTTCATATCTGCTTCCAAATTCTCAGTGTACTGTGTTCTTTTTGTCCTCCTCCTTACCGTTGACCTTGAGGATTCCAACAGAGGAATTGTCTTGTGATGAATTTGGTTGCTATCCTCAATAAATGTCTTATCCACTTCCAGCGTTTTTTTGGGCGATTTCTTTCTCTGCTAGAATATGGTTTATTCTATCCTACAGCTTATTGGCAACTTGTTCTATCAAATGATATGTATATATTTGTCCAGACAGTACAAAACTGGAGTACAACTAATAAATATATATATTGATCGTATGAATAGTCTCTTTGAAATTATGAATCGATCACTGTTAGATTACCAATAGAAACCTGGATGAACTGGATGGCCGTTTCATTCTAGTACGGACCTCATCAGCAGGACACATTGACGACTCACTATTTGGTCTCTTGCATGAATGCTTAACCTCTAGACTATTCAACTTGTCTTTTGGTGGGTTTACAACGGCCTTACACCTAACGCCTCCATTTGCTCGAAAATTTTCAAAAGAATCTATAAGAGATGATAGCCAGGTGATTTTTGAATATAGTTTTGACCAAACAATACTTGACTGTTACTGACATAAGTACTTCGCTATTTTAATTCAATTAGATTAGAGTCTTGTTGTATACACTGAATTCGGAGATAAGCATTTTTTAAAGGAAAATCCAGTTTCTAAAAAGATATAATAACTTTATATATATTGAAATTCAACATGAAATTATCCTCTTCTACTTGAATCTTGATCAGTCTAATTTATCCTTACTCTGGGATAATTAGTAATCACACTAAATGTCCCTAAACTACTAAAATACTCAATCCAAATTGATTGACCTACTTACACCTGTTACGCGTAATGCAGAATAGGCTATCGACCAGCAAATTATTTTTCTGGTTAGTGTTATTTCTAGCGAGTTGGATTTCTATGAATTTCCACGCTAACCCTCCTCCTTTATCCCGGCTTACGACTGGCAGTAACCATAGAAGAGCTGCAGGCGCAGTTCAAAATGACTGAACTCTTTTGATTTCGACCGATTTGGTCTCGTGTGCTGTTAAGGGTATGATTGCGGTTGTCACTTCCCGGCTGCCTACACTGTGGAAGGTTGTTTCTTGAGGGACCTGAAAAAGAAGGTAGATTAGCGTTGGTCTTAACGACAAGAGAGAGATTCAATACTCGAATAGGACGATTTTAATGGAATTAGGCATATCTAGCTAAAAAATTCTAAATGCAACCATTGATTTATTAATTCACATGGAAATTTATACTTTGAAGAACTTAGTACTACTGTGGTGCGAGCTACTTATAAGTAGTATATGACGTGAGTGTCAACGTAATGTCTGGCAGCAGAAGATGCGGGAAGATGAAGAAAGGTAGAGTTAGAACACAATGGAATTTGTATGAAACGCATGAATAGTAGTGACAATGGATTGATGTTTTGCAACAGGAACAGTCCAGTTCGATATGATGAACTGATATTTTGCAAATTAACGATTTACGATATGGTTTTCCGATTTTACTGAGTAACTCTGTAATTTTCGTTAAATACAATCCGGTTTCCCCACCTGAGTTCTCGTTCACTACACTACTACCACTAGGATTATGATTTCACCAAAAGTATACTTTACTGATGAATACTATCCAAAATCGAAATCAAGGTTTTTTAAGACCATCGATCATGGATTCCTATTCATCTCATATGTTAAATAAATAGTCTATCAGGAATTAATGTAGTCACATCTACTATGTGTATAAAATATTGTTCATATGTGTAGATCAGTAAATTTAACCATGAACTGATTATATACAATGATTTCATTTTGTAGATTTCAGTCAAACAAAAGTATAGCAGTAGTAAGATAATAGATGATGATGTTTATTGAAAAATAAATTCACCTGAATATATTTATTCGAAAAATGGTAATTATCATGGATGAGTATGAGCTTAAGATAAATGTAATGGGAACTATTAATAGGAGATGAGACCCCCCATTCATCTACTGTGAGACAGAATAGACCAGATTCCGGCAGAGGAAGAAATCAGGGGAAAAAACCTTAGGTGGATAGGACATACAATGAGGAAATCAATCAACTGCGTCACAAGACAAGCTTTCATTTGGAATTCTCAAGATCAAAGGAAAGGAGTAAGACCCAAGAACTCAGTACGCTGAGAAATGGAGACATACATTCGAAGAATGAACATAAACTGAACAGAACTGTAAAGGGAAACCCAGGACAGAGTAAGTTGGAGAATACTGGTCAGCGGCTTATGCTCGACTGGAGGTAACAGGTCCAAGTAAGTAAGTAAAGTACTGCGAGATACTCAGAATCTGTTGATACCATCATGCACCATCAGCAACAAACTACTATGAGACAGAAAAAACAAGATTCCATCTGGAGAAGAAATTAAGAAAAAACTCTGAAAGTCGATAGGACAAACATTATTGAAATTATTAAACTGCATCATATGGCAAGCCTCCACTTAGAACCCTCAATTCCAGAGTAAAAGATGTAGACCGAAGAACATATTGTGTCAGGGATTCGAGACAGAAATGAATTGACTAAACAGCGTTTAGATAGAATTGGAAAGAAAAGTTTAGGACAGAATTGGTTTAAGATTGGTCGTTGGTTACTGATGTTCCATTAGACATAACAGGCGTCAAAAATGTCATGCATACGATTATTTAACTGTAAATTAAGTAAGTAGAGTTTCTAGAAACTGGAGATACGGAATTAACACTACAGTTAATGCGTTGATCGAAAATGCCCAAAAATGACACAAAATGACGACATTAAAAAAAAATCGTTTTCAATAAATGGTTGTAATTACCAACCAGATTTTTTTTTCAGAAAACCTTCGAATAATGACATTATTAATATAATAATAATAATAATATTAATAACAATAATAATCACAAAAATATATTTCGAAAAAAACTAGTCATTCAAAAAACATTAATAATCTATAATCATTTTCTTACTATGAAATATGCTTTTCAAAACTAAACTGGCGCCATTTTAACAATCTGTGTGACCTTCAAATTCATTAAAAAAAGATGTATATACACAATTTTAGTTGAAAACTATTACATTACTATAAATGTTTTTTTTCATTAACGTACACATTTGTATTTATTTGCTTTCTGCTTCATATGACACTTTCATGTGTTGATAGTTACATAAGATACGAACAAGATTGATAAATGAAAAGTATTCATGGGAATAATTGAACATTGAAAGCAAAAAATTAAAACAACAACGACAACACAACACAACCCAACAACGACAATAGCAAACCTACAGCCTAAATAAAAGGAAGCGAGAAATATTAGAAAAAAAACAGTGCAATAGATGAAAATGTCTATCACAATAATGTTAGAAAAGATTATTAAGTGATAAAATAAAAAAAATATTTTTATGAAAATTCATAATAAGCAACACAATCAATTCATCTCTTCTCTTCTATTTTTTCCACTTCAATTTTAATTTATTACAGAAGAGTACATTTTTTAAAATGTAATCAGATGTAACAAACAATATTTGGGTGGAGGATTTAAACGAAGCTAAAATTAAAATTTATTTGATTCGGTTTTTTTGTCAGCTGAAATAACCAAAACAGTTAGTTACATAGTGGATGTACTAGTTTTCGATCATTTATGATTTTAGTAATAGATAATAATCTGCATAAGTTTGTCATGAGAACTTGTACAATGTACTCGTTGGTGACTAGGTTTGTGAGGATATTCTTAGAGTTTTAGTGAGATTTAGCGTGGACAAATGGGTTGGGTTTGTCAAAATCCTTAGATTGATCAATATTAGATACTAACACGGTTAGATTCCGGTTCAGTGGTCCAGAGGTTGAGCGTTTGCGTGCAAGATGGAAGTTTCTGGGTTCGATTGCTGTGAGTGGTGGAAATGGAGGATGTGCACTGTGGATGAGTCCTATGCCGGAACGAAACGACTGTCCAATACTTCCGGGTTTTTAATGATTGTCTAACAATGATTGATTAGTGATTCAAGTAGTCATCTCTTCTGTTTTGTTTTACTGATTTTTATATATTTATAAAAAGCCCTATTGATATTACTTATTAAATCAAATATTTACTATTGTTAGTTTCTAATTTTGCAAGATTGCGTAATTGTTTAGTTACACTTTCTTAACTTGAATCACCTCATTAATATACAGATGGATGATTTTAGAAGTTTATAGGCTTCGAAAGAGAGCTACTGTAAACCTATGATTGATCAGAGTTAGAGGTCAATACTACTTAATGTCGGCGTACTAGTCTAGGGATTAGGCGCTTTCACACAAGACCAACAATCCTGAGTTCGAATCCTGCATGTAGCAGTAGTCGTGGGTGTGCACTGCTGATAAGTCTCATACCAAGGTGGAATGGCCATCTAGTGCTTCTAGGTTTCCAGTGATGGTCTAATAGTGCTTTTAGCAATAAAGTGTACTATAAACGTCAATTACTACTAATAGTTATACATTCTTCAGTGAGGAACTCATAAAAGTATTTCCTCTGAATCCTAGTAAAGAACCTTAATTAATGAGACTTCCAAACCAATGTTCGATGCTCCCTGATTGCCAGACTCAGGCCTATTCTCCACCAACTGCTTTACCCAACTGGCTAACAGACTACAATGTAAACTTAATGAATTCTGTTAAACATTAAACCAGAATATCTTAGTTACTAGTTTATTGTAGAACACTACAAACAGCCAATCATTGATTTCACATCACTGTTGAAAGTTTAACTATATGACTGTTATATTGATTGACATCTCTCAGAAAGATATGATTAGCTGTGTGCGGACATCATGGTAGTGTGCTTTACGAATTCATGGAAAAGTTATCTATATAGGTGTTTTAATGCACTGCGTTGTTATGTTTACTGCAAAAAGTGACCCTGAGCATAAAAATTCACATTCACGAAAAAAATTTCTGTTTAATTCATTATATTACTAAATAATGTATACAATTATATAAATATTTTTGCTACAAATAAATGAATAAATATTTCTGTAGAATTAATTCAATTACAGTAGCATATTTCTGTGTAAGAAAAAACACCATTTTTTTTTCAGTCCCTTGCATTTTCAATCTGTTTTAACTATTAACATACTACTTAAAATAATATTAATAATATTATTCTCTGAGAAAAGTTTTCGTTACTTCCTTTATTTTTCTCTCAAATTACCTCATAAACATTTAAATAGTGTATATATATGTCTCAACATTTTTCTCAATAAAACAAAACCCTTTTTTCTTTGCATATCAATTGTTGAATACATTGAACATCATTGAACATGGTTGATGTGAGGGTATGTTTCAGAATTGGGTTTAATAGACAGTAAAGAAAGACCAGACCATTAATTGTTCTTATATTAACAATGGAAAGAAGATTGTGTGTATGTGTGTGTGTGTGTGGGTGTGTGGATGTATGGTTAGAACAACAATGAAAAACAGGCGAAGAAAACAATCATAAACTGATTAACTTGAAATTGTTCTCATTTCAATTTTCAATTATTATTATTATTATTATTATTATTATTATTATTATTATTATTGTTGTTTTGCTGATTGACAGTTAGGTTGTATGTGTGTAGTAGAAGTGTATACATATGTATGGGTTCAGATGATTTTTTTGCATAATACTCCCTTATACTTTGAATTAAAATCAAAAAATGTGTTCACTAGTGACTAGATTGGTGAAGGGATTCTCGGAGTTCTAATTAGAAGTTGTGATCAAGTGGAGTTCAACCCTGTAGGGAGTTACTCATTGAAGACAATGGGTGAGGTTGTCTAAAATCCTTTGATTGACCAGAGTTAGACATTAACACCGTTGGATTCCAGGCCAGTGGTTGAAGATACTGGGTTCGAATAGTGGGACTCTAGGATGTGCACTCTTGATGAGTCCCATAACTGGACGAAACAGTCATCGAGTGCTTCTATGTTTCTAATGCTGATTTAACAATCGCTGATTCATGACTTCAGTGTGTAAAAAGCGGATTTGTACTAGAAGGAAATATTTTTCTTCGTTAGTTAGTTTTACTCATTTTAAGAGTCAACTTCCATTTTTTTCAAATATTTTTGGCAGCTTTTATATTACTATTTATAATATCTTTTTAGGATAAAACATACATTTTACACACTGTCAACTTTTTATGGAAATATTTCAAGAGTTTAAGATAAAAAATAAGGCAAAATATGACATGAGATAAAAAGAGGACTAGGAAGTTGTAACCAAGCTGTAGGCAAATAATATACTACTGATCATTTTAGACTTGGATGCTTATTTTCTCTGACACGGTGTATTTTAAGCTATCATTAGGTTGGTGCTCTGCATGGGATTCTAACACGCGGTAACCAGGATCTTAGAAGAGTTAGCGTTCAGTTGTCAATACTCATATTTGAACTCTTTTCTGACTGGTATATGTACACAGATTCGTCAGTAATATCAACAATTATTTTATTTCATTAGTTTTGTCATAAGCTCATAGATCACGTTACTTGGTGTAAATTACTATCTTCAATAACATCTACTTACTTACTTACGTCTGTTACCCCCAATGGAG
>OX103971.1:70018529-70082120 GCA_944470395.2 Schistosoma turkestanicum | reverse complement strand
TTCTTCTGAACAAAAACATCATCAGCTACACAAACTTCACATTGATAGAAGTGAAGTATTCGAATTTCTCCACGTGTATGATCCGTAGCTTGTTCGGTTAACCTCGATGTTGATTGGTTGTTATTAACATTTAACCTGTCGTTGGTTGCACCTTTGTTTTAATTGTATCCCCCTTTCCATCTGTTTCTTGATCCTATATTTGTCTATGATTTCTCTGATTAGTAGATAATTTGAGTCAATGTCGATATGTTCGTTGATTGCTGATTGAATTGATTGCCAAGCTTCTAACTGTTCGCTAGTGCTCTTTTCGCTCTCACTGTCTAGTATTTCGACATTGTTCCAATCGAATATTTATCCATAATTGTCTGTATGTATTGATATAAGCGAAGAATTGTCATGGCGTTTGACTGCTAATTGGTGTTCACGTAAATAAAGCTGAAGAGGACGTCCACTTCTTCCTATGTAGTGCTTTTCACAGTCTGATTAGTTGTTTATTTTGTAGATGATATTTGGTTATTGTTGTTTTGTCATTTTGTTCCTTGGTCTACATAGGATTGATTGAAGTGATTCTGTTTGGTTTTGTCCTACACCTATTCCAAATGGTCTCTGTAGTCGTGCTGTAAGTTCTGATATGTCTTTTATATGTGGTAGAATAATACGTTTATTGTATCCTGCAACTGGTTTTGCATCTGTTAACAATTTCAGTCCAAATTTTTTGATGAAGTTGCATGGATAGCCGTTCTTTTAGAAGATAGTCATAAGATGTTTTTCCCCATTTTTTAGTGCTTCACTGTCACTGAACAACTTTTGTATCATTCTCCGCTTTAAAACTATTGTTGTATTTGGTAGTTGTTGTATTTAAGATGTATTTATTACGATTATATGGTATTTCATTTTTTGGTTTAAATTTTCTTTTTAGCAACTTATCGTTGTTACAATCAATCAATCAATCAATATCGAACTTGCTTCACTTGAACAATGAACCTGAATTAAAACAAGTAAACAGTATGCAAAAATTAAACACATCATTCATCCATTGAATGGAGTTGCATTTTAAGATAATCATTTAACCAGTATGCAGATACATATCAAATGCATAAAATGTACACACCAAAGATAAAACAATTTTCTTAATAGAATCCCTACAACGATTGATATGTACAATAAATGTGAAGGCTATGAATGTGCCTTGAATGTGTATCATGCATATAATTTATTTTATTTAAAATAATTTTTATAATAATAATGTGTCAGTTAGTACAATGAAAAATAATATCATGCCAAATGTGGCTTACATTTTCTCTTCACCTGATTATAGTATTCATAATTTACCTATACCAATAACTTCATTTGTTCAATACTTAACATTTATGACAATTTAACACTAGTTTTTAATTTGTAAATATATTTTTATCTGTCTTTTTTTCGTTGAATATTTGTTATTGATATTGACTGGAACATGTGGTATTTCCAAATAAACGATTCAAATATTCATGATCACTTCGGGCATGGTTGAAATTTTTACTGATACGTTTTTTGCTACTGATATATTTTACAGTAGATTAAAACTTTAACTAGAATAAAACTTGGAGTAGGAAAATTCTCAGGTATGTATTACGTAAATAATAAATAAATAATTCAACCGAACTCTTTCAGAATGAGTTCTGTACTCAACAGAAGAAAACACTGTTTATCGATAAAACATATGATTCAGTAATTTTCAAAAGAATAACTATGATATATTAGGGAAGACATAGAGAGAATCCGCTGGACTAATTTAAAATTAGACTTGTAGGTGAAGACTATAAAACAAAGAGGTTAGATGTTTATTGATAATTTGAAGACTGAATACCAACTAGAACCAAATCGTTTGTGATTATATCACTGTTTTTGATAATTTTACCAATCAAGTTATCACACGTGTAATTTATTTGAGTGATAGATTATAACTTAAAGAAATTATAAGACCTTGATGCACCTTAAATAAGAAATAATTTCCTAAACGAAAAAAGGGCATATCATAAGCAGAAAACAATTCGGGAATAACATATTAATTACATTGAATTGATAAAAGGAAACCTTAAAATACTAGCAAAACGGGGGGTTATATGTACGTAAATCCATTAGATAATTAGGCGGAACCTTGAACATCAGTGTAGATGAAGCAACAATTGTTGACCAACACATGGTTCAGAGTTATTATGCGAGCAGGGACACATGGTACCTCTGAAATGACCCAACCTATCATCATAAGAAGTCTACTAAATACATGAAGTATCAATAATCAACTAGAATAGGCTCGGAGTGATATTTTTCAAAGATGTCCTAGACGTTTGAAGCCAGTGAAATTGTCATAGAATAATACGAATACAATAGAATAAGGAACGAAACATTGAAACACGAGTGTAGTGTAGTAGGATAAGCGTTCTGCTGCCTAAATGAAATGAAGTAGAACGCACAACATAATATTGATTACGTTTAAATCATATTACTGATAAATACTAAGTAGTATAAAACATTTTCAATAATATTATCTATAGAAAATTATTTATGTATAATACTTGAAACGAACGAAAATGAACATGGTATGTAGTATGTGGTATTGAAATAAAGTAAGTTGTATGATAATCTTTATCAGAAATTACTTAGACACTCTTGTTTGACGTTTACAAAAGATTGCTATTAGTTCTGAAGTACACAATATTTGATGAAGCCCATACAATTAAATAATAAAGTTTAGTCAGAGACTTATTTCTAATAAGGGAAACCCGTGAACCATGAGAAACAAATTTGAGGTAACAAAATAAAAGAACCCATAGCCATGATAGAATATATGTTTACTAGTTATTTACAAAACTTTGAATTATGCATATGACCGGGAAACTATAAAATGAAATTAACCTTGTAGTGTGTGTACGAATACTAATAAACCCACACCTCTTTTCCTAGATTTCGGACAAGATGAGTTAATCTTTTCATCTTAAGTAATCATTTGTATGTAATATTCACTCATATCCTTAGTTATTTTTATTTGATTATGTGGGTGCATGCTTACTCGATTTTTCACATGTCCAGCTTTTCATTGCTTAAGTAAAAATAACTAGTCATGCTTCGTCGCATTGCGTTGACACTCTCGCTTTCTCCGTTTCGCTTCATTTTGCTTTTACTCTTTTCATTCTCTATCTGCTTAAATGAATGAATGAAATAAATTCATCCGCAAAACCGTATTTTCATGGCACGCTTGACTGTTCAATCAATCTGGGTTCAGATCACGGCCACTAAAGTGCTTAGCCATACTTCGAATTAAACGCAACCACTTAAGCCTGAAGACTAGTCCATACCATAAGAAGTGACATGGATACAAAAAGTTTTAAAGTCCTTGAGTACCAAGTGTCACTCATATCAGTTGCTTCATTAATATTAAAGTGGTAGAAAACCGATCTCTTCCACACAAGTGAATTAGGAGAAATTCACACCAAGTCATTACCCGTTAGCGTCAACCAAAATAAATTAATCAATATATTTCAAAATCAAGCGAACAGTTCAAAACAAACAAAAACCCAAAGGAAAGAAGAGAAACAAATCATCGTTCAAGGGAAAAACACAGTACTTTGAACTACTCGTGGAGATAGATAAGGGTTTAATTGAAATACATTTATAACAGTAATGATCACTGAAATTCATTTAGATCTAACTCAGTTAAAGGTCACTAAAATGTTTGGAAATATTAAACTACTTGGTGTTAATAAGTAGTGTAACATAAAATATAAAAGAAAAAAATTTAATGTTTTCACGTAATGACAAAACAAGTGTTCAGCACTGTCGGTGGTACCTGAACTAGTATCAGGTCATAGAGAGTGCCATCAATAAATGATGTTGAATATATGATGGTGGTTGAAAGTAGTCAACAGGAAACCCTGGAATTAGGTTTTCTGTTATTCAGCACCTGTATTTTTGTGGGAGCTCTTATTCCCTGCAGGATTCGATCTCATATCACCCAGTTTCACAGTCGATATAACTATATCAGCATTAATATGCACATAAAATACATGATATTACCCATTACTTAGTGATCGATCACTTGTAATGTTAAATATAAAATTCAAATGAAATGAAGCCATAAAGATTTAGAGGAAAAGAATATTAAATTATTTTACAAATGAGACGTTTATGAATAAGTTAAACAATACATTATTCAAGGCAAATTAAAAGACTAAACATACAGGTGATTGGTTTCATAGCTTCAACTATTTCTTCAGTTACTTGAAGGACTTAGGGGTCCGATGCATATTCACAAACAAAATCTGTCGGGTAGAACATAAAACCTGAAAATATTTTCGGATTCTTTTAGTTAGATTCATGTCATTACTGCCCTCCTATAACTAGCGTTCAAATGTACAACAATGAAGTTTTTTTTGAGAAAATGAAAAACCTGATGGTGTTGGAGATTTGATAAAGTGAACCGCAATTCTGAGATGCAAGTACATCCAGGATGAAACTTGCATTCTAAATCCCGCCACTGTTGGTTACACTTCATCTATTCTTTATCAAGTATGCTGCTGAATTTCATATGAATGAATATTGTGAGTATGTAAAAAGTACCGATCAAGAAAATTCATTCAGGTTATATTGCGAAAATTTGAATAATTTACTCAAAATAATTCAACATTAGAGTTATGGTGGATGTGGGCTCACGAGTTCTGTGGTGATCAGTATTCGATACAATCCTAAACTTAGTATACTGATCATCTTGATGACCAGTATTAGATAATACTCAACAGTGCATAAATCAGAAGACAAATACATAGCGTTGATCACATTGATTACGAATCTGTAATTGGCCTATGATTACCTCCATCGTACAAACGGAATTCATCTAATTATGATGCACGGGAAATGAAGGAGAGATTTATTTCATATTCGACTGTTTGAAAGTAGTACAAGCCACTAAGATGGTGATCTCAGAGCCACCTTCACATGAATCGGTGAGCATCGGACTTGGGATACAACGCACCTACAAAAATTAGTGACCTCCACGGCTAGCTCAACGAAGCCTTCTAAAGTGTATATTAAACTCCTTGAAGTCGGAAAAACTGAATGAAATTTACAAAAAAAAATTTGAAACGACATCAGAAAAATGTGTTACTCAATCATTCCAATTAAAATAATGATTGAATGATTGGTTTACTATTTCCTTTTTATACTAAATAAATCTATTCAAATCGAAAATTATTGTTTATACATCTAATTGAAGTAGATATCATATTATTACGAATATATATATATATATACATATTACTAATCAGTATAAATCAATCAGTAATAAATTTTGTATCATTCCACTTTGAAATGTTTGACATGAAACATGTTCACCCTCAGAAAAAAAATTCATACAATAAATCAATCAAATCATAATAAAACTCGTTACTCAACATCGAAAGGAATGAGCAGCATGTTGGATAGAACTGAAAAGCAAGGATAAAGAGAGAGTAGGTTGAAGGATGCTGGTCAGCGGCAATTGCTCCATTAGGGATAAAAAACGTAAGTATGTAAGTAAATAAGTAAGATTCAACATTAGTAGTAATGATCATCGTTAATAATAATAATAATAATAATAATAATAAACTATTCTGTTGATCATTTTTGAACGAATTAAAAAAAACCCAAGGTTGATTGTAATTTATTTCATGTTCAACATGTTTGAGACAAATTTTCCCCTTCTCTTTCTTTCTCAACAGACATGTTCATGTAAAAGGAAATTTTCCATGTGAATAATTTTTATTAATTCAAGTTAAGTTTGAAATTTTTATGTTTAATTCATAAATGTTTATCGTTGTAAGTGAACATCAGAAATCCACTAGCAAAACATCATATTGAATGAAGGGGATTTGTGGAGATTGCATTGATTTCTGATTTAAAAATCACGAATTCTCCTTGACTAGATCACTCTTGGAAACCATGAAGCACTTCAGAGCTGTTTCGCTTTAGTATGAAACTCATCGAACAGTGAATATCCTTGACCCGTATATCAGTAAATCGAACCCCGGACCTTCGGACTCGTGTGCGAACACTCAACCTCTAAACAACCAGGTCGGCAACCAGTCGATTCATGTATTTATGCAAACTCCAACCAATTGCCTATGGTTGATAACTGTCTCCAATCCAATATGAATCGAACTTCTTTTGTCACGGCTTTATACAATTACTCCAAAGAAAGGTTTTGGATGCTCACAACTGAGGAGTCCCATACTAAAACGAACTGGCCGCTCAATTCTTCTATTTCTCTCTTCATGACTACTCACTACTCCATAACTATGAGCAGTATCTTGTCAATATAAATAACTTTATCACAAGTTTATTAATCCGTAATGTTTGTTTCATTTCATTTGTTCTAGTTATTTAATTGAAAAATTGCAATGACTTTGAAATTCAATATTTAAACAAAAAAAAAAGCTAACTTCATTTCCTGTAATTTTTTTTTTTAAGTCAATAATAAAATGCCTCAGCTGATTTCATTCTTTCGATTGACAGTTTGTTTATTGAGGGAAAAGAAATAAATATCGTTAGATAAAAGATTAAACTGAAATTTAATTGAATTAAAACAGTTTCATAAAAATAAAACTGAATAATGGTTAAAACATTGTGATAACATAGAAAAGCCATTGATTGAAAAGTATGTTGAATCAATAGAAAAACGACATTTTTATAACTTGAAATTTGCACAGGTAATCAATCGATTTAGATTGGAAGTATGTCTCACCGGACATATCAGTTCAGTGGTTCAATGAGTTAAGTGTTTGAAACGATATCTAGGGCATACAGATGTAAAATCCCCTAATAGGTTTGTAGATACTCCCTGATAATTTGACCTGTATTCAAACGATACAGACGTATAATTCAACTTTGGTTTCATTGCTACTTTAATGACATCAATGTATCATGGATAGTGTTATCTTACTTATTTTACTTACGTACGCCTGTTACTCCCAATGAAGCATAGGCCGCTGACCAGTTTTCTCCAACCAACTCTATCCTGGGCATACTGTTATCTACAATTTATTGAATAAATAAATAAATATTCATAAATGAACATAAACATCGGTAAATGAAAATCTCAAACAACAAAGAACAGATTTCAGTAAAAAAGAAACATTTACCTGATTATAAGGAATGAAATTAAATAGACTACAATAGTGTAATAGTCAGTCAGTTTTACTCTAAACACACATTATTCCAAGAAATGTAGAAAGATATGAGAAGAATGAATAACGATTGGATAGAATTAGAAAGCAAGGTTCAGGACATAGTAGGCTGGAGAATAGTGGTCAGAGGCCTATGCTATCTAGTGCAACAGTTTACAGAATGAGTCCGACTATTACTAGACAGCTATATAGACATACTTACGCCTGCTATGTCTAATCAAACGTTGACCACCGACCATCATTCTCCAAACAACTCTTTCCTCTGCCTTCTTTTCCAACCCTACCTAGTCACGGTTCATTATATACGTATTGGTTTCCAATTCTCAGTGCAGTATGGTCCATCGTTTATGTCTTTCCCTTTAGAGTTGAAGATCCCAAGTTAAGACATTCTTCTTGATGCAGTTGGATGATTTCCTCAATGTGTGTCTTACCCACTTACCGCGCTTTCTTCTAGTTTCTTCTTCAGCTGGAATCTGGTTTCTTCACTCCCACAATAGGTTGTTGTTGATGGTGTCTGGCTAAGGAATCCTCAGTATCTTGCATAGAGAACTTTTATCAAAAAACACTTATCTTTTGGGTGGTGGTTTTGGTTGCTGTTCAAGTCTCAAATCCATCTAATATAACTGTTTTGACGTTGGAATTGAAAACTATGACAGTTGATCTAAGTTGCAGTTGTTCTTCATTTTTCGAAATGCTGTCCTTGCTTTGTTAATTCATATATTCAAATCTCTTTTATCACTGATGCTACCCAGTTGTGTAAAGGTTCCTATACCTTCCATAGCTTCATCATGATGTGGGATCTGGTTAGTGCACGTTGTGTTGTATCGGATGATTATATATTTTTCCTAGTGTACGTTGAGACCTACTGCTAATGAGTCTTCTGCTACGCTGGTCGTCTTCTCTTGCATTTGTTGCTGTACGCATGGCAAGAGAGCTAAATCATCTTCGAAGTTCAGCTGCATCCAAACTATCCATTGTATTCTGTGTTGGTGTTTCGTTCTCTGAACTGGGTGTTTTAGTTGTGGAGCTTTCATTGTTTTTCTGATCAACATCAGTAGCACAAACTTTAGAGAACGTAACATCACTGAGCTACAAATTTTCTCCACTGTATTCTGTGCATCTCTTGAGAATTTGACATCTTCATAATCCAATCAACCTCCAGAACAAAGAGAAAAAATTTAGCGTAGCAATATTTAGCTGTTTCATATTTATAATGTAACTTCATAGCAATACACACCTGAGAGTCCGTTAGAAAAAATGGAACCTAAGATTTTCACCATGTGTGAGTTATAATTTCTACCAAGCAATTGTTAGGTTAGTCTTCGTTCTAACTTACAAAACCGACCAATTTTCACAAACACCTTACACTAACTGTAACTCTTCTGAGAACAGTTGCAAATTTTGACTTCAAATTATCAGTGTCAGGTAGTCATGTAATAATATTTCACTAGAAGAAATTAAGTACAAAACACCCCAAAAAGGAACAAACAAATAAATAATAGAGAATCCACTTCTGTCAAGAAATTTTTCATAAAATCATGTTGAAGCCTTTTAATTCATTAAAAAAAATATTTCAACACAAACAACTAGTGTCATTAACTAGAAATTATGCCATAATAATTATTCAATGTATTTCATTAATTGATTTTCCTTCTAGCAATGAAGAAATTAAAAAAAAAGTACAAACCAATTTTGAAATTTGAACACCAAAAAATAATTTCTCATTTTGTTTTAATCCTATCAACAGTTGAATGTTCAATTATGAAGTTTTTTTCACATACTTTAAATTACTTATAGAATGGAAAAAAGAAGGCTATTTTCTAATTAGTTTTAGGAAAATCAACCCAATTATTTGTTAACATAATAGAAATTTCAATTGTTTCCCTTTCTCCTTTTTATCGATGAAATATAAATGGCTATTGTTGTTGGTGAAGTATTCAACCGTATAAATTCAAAGAGATCAGTCGTGTTGGGTGTAGGCAGTAACTATCGAAGACAATGGGTGAGGTTGCGCGAAATCCTTAGATTGGCAAAAGTTAGGGATTTACACTGTTGGATACCGTCTCAGTGGTCGAGGGCTAAAGAGTTAGAGCGCAAGACCGAAGGTTCTGACTTCATATCCTTTGAGTAGTAGTCGTGGATGATGATGAGTCCCATACCAGGACGAAACAGCCAACCAGTGATTTTAGGTTTATAAAAGTGGTCCAACAATAATTCACTCATGATTTCAGTTTAATATTTATTAGCAATGAATATATTCTTAAAAGTATAGTTATTGAATAGATATATATTTTTATTATTGATTTCCAGTCTGAACAAATAAGTTCCAAATAGAATTGGTTGTAAACTTTTCAGTGGTAATATCATGGATAGTTGTAACACAGCTTGAGGAAGGTACAAAATCACAATGAAAGCTGTAGTTTCTTTCAAGATTTCTGATATTTCTTGTTAAGGAGTAATTGTTAGTAAATAACTTCTATCAAATGGAGCATTCAGTCGCTTACCAACGGTTTGTGGTCACATAAACATTATGACATTTTTTCATGTTACAATAATTTATTACTAAAATCTACCGAGGTAAAGTCTTTCTTAACTTTAAAAAAATTTCATTTTATTATGTAATTAAAGTTATCTTATTACTACAAGTAATGATAAAATTTCTATTAAAATTATATTTCTTAAATTATTTCCTATTCGAAACAATGGCATTCGTCAGTTTTTTCAACTCGAAACGCAAAGAAATTGATATAACAGAATAAGAAGACAATATTATTCAAGTCAATAATTTATGTGTTGATTCGTCATAAATAAATACTGTCAATACTTTTTGAATCATTTCATTACAAATTTGTTTGTTCTGGTTAACGTTTTCCTAGAAAGTTGGCTTTCTACAGGATGACGTAGAAAATCGCATGCCAAACCATCCTCCTTTAACCGGGCTTGGAACCAGCAGTATCCCCAGAAACGCTGCAGGAGGAGTTTATTAACAGTTGTCTAGACAAGATTCTAAGGATCCATCGAGACCATTAGACATCGTAAGTAACAACCTGATGTTGGATAGAACAAATCAGATTCCAGCTGAGAAAGAAATTAAGTAAAAGCCCTAGAGGTGGATAGGGTACACTTGGCGGAAATCACTCAACTGTATTATGAGGCAAACACTTTTACTTGCAATCCTCAAGGCCAAAGAAAAAGAGGAAGACCGAGATTCGGAAGCAGAGATGAGAAGAATGAACAGCATTTGGATAGAGCTGAAAAGGAAGGCCTAGGACATAGTAGGTTTCAGAATGCTGTTCGGCAGCCTATGCCTCATGAAGGGTAACATGAGTAAGTATCTAGGTAATTCAGTAGAACTTTCGTTTATTATGATACGTCAAGATTTTCATTCAATGTGACAATAATATTCCTTGCATCAAATTAGTATGTAATTATTTACTTGACATGAGATTGGATTCATTTATTTTAATGGGATTTTTATACCGTTTGATATTTTTTGTAGTGAATTAATGTGAACACTATGTTTACGATGATAAGTAGCATGCGATTTGTCATAATTCTGACTTTGTCTAATCAATAAACAAATGGATGTACAAATCAATAGATAGAGTAATGTATTTTCAGCTAGAATTTCTGTTTTATCTTGGAGTGAATAAAACTTCACTTGAACCCAATCTTTTCTGTGATTACTTCACGTCAGGTGGAATTGTCGTAGTTCTTTGTTTGTGGATACAACAAAAGTGGGTTCAGTTCAAATACTGTCTTCCATACTTTGTTAAAATCAAGTAAACTAATTAAAAATTTGTATATTTGAATATAAACGTAAACATTCTGATGAATATATATTATATAACCTTCGACTTTGAGCCTTATGCAATAAGGTAATGAGTATAAAAGGTTAATTAATGGTCAGTGATCCTCATTGGCCAAACCTGACGGAATTTCATCGACTTAGTCTTTATACTAGAACTTCAATAAGCAAACTTTCAAAGATTCATGGTTTCCAATAGTCATTTTATGCTGTAAATTAACTTTGTATTGTGGATGCGTTGAATTCAAAGTAGGGCTCACCATTTTAGTGTCCCGCAATCTGACTTCAGTTTGGAAAGATGGTTGAATATACTATGAAGTAAATCTCTCCTTCGATTTCCGTATATCATACTTAAACGAACCTCGTTTGTTTGACGGCAGTAATAAGAAGCCGAATACGGTTTCGCGGATGAATTTATCTCACCCTCTCGTCTACAGAGACAAACATGAGAATACTAAGCGTAAAGACAAACCAAGAAATAAACGAATAATTGACAAGGTTGAAAGACGATAGAATAAGGACTCGGGCGGAAAAGATTAATTAGTTTGTCTGAAAGCCAGGACAAGCCATGTGAGCTCAACACACACTACACGTGAATTAAACCATTTTCAAAGAGTTTCCACGCAAATATCTTCTATCAATCTAGCAAACTTCCAAGTTAAAATATTTCAAAAACTTCTGCTGTAGTTTATTAGCGATTGAAAAGATGATTTTGCATAAATAAGTCAGTCAGTCTGAAACAAATACGAACTTGTGACATATATGTATGTATATCAGTTTAAGTTATCATATAAGATTATCAAAGTGAGATGAAATTATAACTATCAATTCCTGAGTAGTTTTAGAAAAGATTCGTTCGAAAGAACATAATTCATTCATGCGCGGGTTGTGGAGATTGTTGAGTTACTTTTTAAAATCAAAAACCGATCAATGTTATACCACCATAAGAAGCCTAGAATTACTAGACGGTCATTACGTTCTGGTATGGGACTCATCAGCAGTGAACAAGTTTTTCCGACTTCTAGCAAGAAGTCATAACCTTTGGATTTCAACCCTGTTCGGGTCTGAAGCACAGCTTCTTACCGAAGACGGTGGATGAAGTTGTGCAATAACCTTAGATTGATTGAAGTTAGACATTAACACCGTCGGATGCCACATCACTGGTCCAGAATTTCAGTGTTAGCATGCACGACTGAATGTCCTGGGTTCGAACCTCGCGAGTCGCGGGAATCATGGATATGCATTGATGATGAGTCCCATATCGAGATGGGACATCCGTTCAGTGCTTTTAAGTTTCTAATGATGGCCTTATATTGTATGATTGTGAGATTTTCAAAAATACAATCAACACTTATGTCATTCTATTTTTTCTTAGAACCCTATTGATACTTATAGTACATAGTTATTCAATCAATCAGTCAATCTATCTATGTTACTTACAACAATCATGTTTTTCACATTTAGTAATTTCTTGTTTTCTTCTTTTTCTAAAAAAAAAATAATAGAACAAAGCATTCTCACTTAATCTGGAAACAAAGTTAACATTATCTAAGTAATCAATACAAATGTTTGCAAATCAATTCTTATATCAAACACATCAGTGATGTATCATACATCATTACAAATTGATACATTCATACAAATGTATATATATATATACACTGAACACACCGTACACTTAACATTCAGCATAATAATAATTTGTAGTCATTAGTATCGTTGTTATGATTAGATAAACAATTGTAAACAATTCATTTTAATTTGTTATAAGGTTGTTTTTACGTGTTGTATAATTTATTTCGTTGACAAAAATAATCTATCTATTTAAAAAGATGTATTTATTTTTTAAGTTATGAATTTCCTGTAATGAAATCAAAATGACAAAACTCTACTAATATTTTTCGAAACATTATTGGTTATTATTATTATCATTATTTATAAATTATGAAGAAGAATAAAATGTTTATCATGTCAAATATTTACGTCGATTATTTTTTGAAAAAAAAAGAAAATCAAATTTCATGAACAGGGTTGAAATTCTTTTAAAAAACGAGAACTGCTTGCTCATCTCCTCTTTTTATTTTCGAATGTAATTTCCCGCGTAAACTCTGCCTTCTGATTGGTTGTTATTGTTTTATTTTAGTTCACTAATAAATGTCTGTATGTTTGACGGTAATCTCGCGTATTTTTGTTACAAAATGTTGTATTAAAATTTGATTGTATCGCTTGTCTTGTACTTGAATAACAAGTTCCTGTATTAGCTGATCAGTGCTGATAGATGATGACTCAGTAGGAATTATGAATTTTAGAGAATCGATTGAATTAGAGTAGGTCAATCATTGTCTTTAGATCTGTGAAAATTGTAGACTCCTACTGAACTCAAACCACGCTATACAATCCCATATGAAAGAATTGTTAACCCATTATATGTATATGTCGGTTGAAGGTAATCGATAAGAAACCCTAGACTAGGGTTTCATGTTATTTGGTAATCGTTAGCAAAGTATACCTATAATGTTAGGGGGAACTGATACTTCCTAAAGGATATGATCACATAATATCCAGTTTCACAACCAGCGATGTTACTGGTGAGTTATCAGGCAAACCATGTGAGATGTATTAATAACTGACATTGATCGATCGATGATCAATATTTGTTTTACTCGGTTGGTTAATTTTTGATAGTCTAATGTTATTCTGTATATCATTAGTTTACGTTTGTCAGACAATGATGACAGCCACTGTCTCATAATATTCGAAATCAAGAGGAAAACTATTTTGTTTTTTTTTCGAGGAAAAGATTACTTTTCCCTACTTTTTCCAGTTTTGTCAGTTCTTAAGTAACTGATTGAACAAGTTTTAGTGATCAATTTGATTTTCTATTCATTTGAAAGTCTAATTTTTTTTGGGACATCTATGTCAGAATTACCATAATTAGTTGTAGAATTTATAAGGAAACCGATGTCATGTTTGTCAAATACATCGTAGTGCATCCTCCAGTCATTATGTTACATCTCAACATTGTGTATTCGATATTGATTCGCTTAAAATAGTGGCCAACTTGCAATTTAATTTACAGATTTTGATTAGAATTCGGAGGCATTTGATATGACATGATAGAAGTCCCTACTGAGTGATCAGTCAATTGGGAAAGGTCAAGTTATGTAATACCGAATACATGTTACTAATTCAATGATTACAATATATGTATGGTACGATTGATCGATAACTAATCTAATTTTAACCAATATGCATGTAATAATCTATGATTATATGCACTTAAGTGAACAGACAGCTTAAATTCAGTCAGTCAGTTGCAACGTAGAACTTTGTACATACATACTTAAGTTCATGTTGCTATATCACGTTAGCACAGAGACGCAATTGTCAGTTCAAATCCTGTGGTGGTAGAAGTAGTTGTGGTGTCGAAGAAATTGTTTAAGAAGTATAATTCAATAAGATAAATTTAGAAAGAGAAAGACAGAAGTGATGAGAAATTCAAAAGATTAGGATTTGAGAGAACACAAAGAGTGGATGCGCCATCGCAAACGGCTTCGAGGCATGTCATTCAAGGTCTCTAAGCGTCGGTTACTATTATCTCATGGACCGAACCAGGTAGTCTACATATGCCAACATGATTCAGTCCACTTGTCAGTGACTTCATGGATTTGTGATTTCTTTAAACCCGACCATGGCTGCTACCTTGATGTGGTGATCAGATTTGACAATCGCGATGATCCAATCAAGCTATATTGGCTGGAACATATGTTCCTGTAGGTTCTACCCCGCCAGGTAGGTCGACTGGAGAATGGTGAGACTAAAAGCAGCAACTGAAAGTCTGAGGGCGAAGTCATACTGTTGACTGTTAAGAGGTGTAACATCAGTAAGGTGTTCCCCTCGGACAACCAGCATCTGAAGCGTTGCTGTCTTCTCACAGTGGAAGGACCTGATTCTAAAAAGGTCAACCCTAAAAATATCACACCTGACCTTACCTCACGGATTTCCGTCTGCGGCTGCAAGGCCTTTTAAACAAGAGCGGAGCTAACACTTTAAATACTATCCATAAAAAAGCCATGTGTGACTTGCTTCAAGCAGTTGTCACTTGGTCTCTGCGGTCACGCTCCCAGGTTTCTAAGACCAACACAAATCTACGTTTCTTTTCAGGTCCCTCAAGAAACACTTTTCCACTGTATGGGTAGCCGAAAAGTGACATTCACCCTCATACCCCGTGACAACACATGAAACCGAATCGCTTACGGTCAAATCATTCCTAAACCCCCTAATATGTCTCTTATTTCCACGACTAACCGTTTTCACATTCTTTTATCACCCATGCTGCACTGCGAATGCAAACGATTCGAGTGGTTCAACTACTTTTGATCTTATTATTACATTCAATGTTTCACATTTACTGTTATCATCTAATCGGATATGATTGGATGGGTGACAATTATTGATTAGTTAGTTATTTCAGTGATAATTAATGATTGTAAATTAATTATGATTAAAGGTAGTTGTAGTAATCAAAAGCGGTATTAATTTTAACTATTTTGGCTAAACTCTCCAATTCAATGATACAATTCAAAGAAAGGAAACATTGATATTTTCAGGAAATATATATATATATATATATATATATAACATGCATATAATCATGTGTTGTTCAGAACAAAAGAAATAAAAATTCATAAAAAAGTAATTATTTCATTATCAGTCAGTCAACCAATCATATTGTTTTTGTATACTAATGTTTTATAAATGTGAGATGTTATTAGATAAGGTATTAATGGACTGAATATATGAGGAGTGCTTTTAAATGAAACTTGCCTCCATTATGATGAATTGAATCGATTTCAGAAAACAATGGAATGTTTCATTTGAGTGAGTGAGATAGAGAGAGACTTTGAAGATTCCAAAAGAGAATTATATACTATGAACACTAGGTAGGTTCTAGTGATAAGTGGTGAGTGATCGATCGTTTCATATACTTACATACTTCCACCTTACGCCTGTTGTTCCTCGATGGAGCATAGGTCACTGACAAGCATACTCCAATCAAAACTCTGTCTTAAGTCTTTCTTTAGAGTCCTAACCTATCACATTTCATTCTTCTCATGTTGGTTTCCAATACTTAGCGTAATGTCTTCTTTGGTCTTTCTCTTTTCAGTAGACTTTGAGGATTCTAAGTGAGTGCTTGCCTTGTGACACAGTTGAACGCTTTCCTCAGTAGGTGTCTTATCCACTTACGGCGCTTCTGCCTGAGCTGGAATCTGGTTTGTTCTATCCTATAGGTCAGTTTCGATTCCATGGTTAACATTTTCAGTTTATGATAGTAGGATAGACAAAAAAAATTAAAGTTTTGTAGATGAAGCATGTTTCAGAGCCGATACGGTTTCATACGGATAAGGTGTATAAACTTTTCAGTAGATAATCACTTAAGTATAATGAATGAATATTTTCGGGCCAGATCGAATAAATAATTTATTTAACAAGACACAGGTTACAAGCTATGTAGTGAAGGAGATCACAGGTGAGGGCAACCGAATTGCAGTTACCTCAAATTAAAGAGTTTATTGGTAAAATAGGAAAACCATATCGTAAATAGTTAATTTGCAAAACATCAACCCATCATATCGATCTGGACTGTTCCTGTTGCAAACATCAATCCATTGTCTGACATTTCGCTGTTCATGCGTTTCATACAAATCCCATTGTGTTCCCGCTCTTCCTTTCTTGATCTTCCCCCATCTTTTGCTGACAGACATTACGTTTTTACTCGCATCATATACTACTCATAAGTAGCGCGTACCACAGCTATACTTATATGCTTTATCTTTAGGATTCCATTTGAAAAGCAGTTGTATTATTGATTATATTCTTCTAGACGTCCTGCGGTCTTCGAAACACTCTTCTCTTTGGCAGTAATTTCTGAATGACACTCCGTTGCATACTATTTATAAGCTATGTTCCGAGTGTTATGCAACATAATAGTAGTGATATTAGTGTAATGAATGAGCACGGCAAGATCTATCAGTCAGCTACAACACAGAACTTCGTACATACGTACATCACTTCGAGTTTCCTCACTAAATTACAACAGAGATCGAATTGTGGTGTTTCGTTATCAAAACATCCGGCTCAGAGAAAGAAACATCACCATAATGATCTGACTGAGATACGAATAATTCCACCATCTCAGAGATCGAATAGTCAAATCAAACCCCATAGAGGTAGTAGATGTATTCGCAGTAATGGAAATGACTAGGGTTCAACAAGATCAGATTAAACAAGAGTATTTTTAGCTGAGTTTTTCCGTATGTCTTCTTTTCTTCAAAACACTCTGATCGCACCATGCGTGCGGATCCGAAACTCTTCACTCCATTTGCAAATTTGGGGTGACAATCTTTTGTAAATCCACTGCATACCACTTATAAGCTTCAATGTTAGCAGTTCACACTAAATTCGCCTGCCGTTCACAGCTTTCGAGCCCTTAAGCGTACCAATCTCCTTAGTGCTGCCGACTAGCTGAGGAACGAAACTCTGATACCACCACAGCACGCAGGACATCCAACATCTCCTCTGCTTCAAAAGAGACCATTTCGCCTAGCGGCGCCTGAGCTCGACTCCTCATTTTGTCTCCCAGAACTGTTCACCCTCCCTCGATCCATTGTCAGCGACGTCAAATGTGATGAAGGACCACAGCAAGACCAGATGAAACAGGAGTATTCTCGGCTGTCTTCTTCTCATACCATCTATTCTTCACGACGCTGATCACAGCATGTGTCCTGATCTAACAATCTTCGTTTCATTCGAAAACTCAGGAGAACACTCTGCTCAACATCCACTACATAGTACTTATAAGCTTTATCAAAATTAGTACATAATACAACAGTGGTTGCACAGAAACTGGAATAACTTCAAAATTTTAGTTTCACTTCCGATCATTCTACAAACAACTTATAATTCCGTTTTTATTTTTGTGTATAAATAAGTTGAAAGATTATTATATGTCATCATCTTGTTGGTTGATTTTTTAATGTATTTCACTTTATAAATTGTCATTTAGTAATCATCACAGGTATATGTATATATATATATATATATATATATATATATATATATATATATATATATATGCCAACTGTTTCATTATTTCACTAAACGTTTTTTTTCTTCCTTTGTATCAATTTACGCACTGAATTGTTTGTTGTAAATAAAGTTTTGTGCCTTTACAAAAAAAAAAAGAAAGGAAATTGTTGACAACTGTAATGTGATACAACAGTAGGTAATGAATGTCATTACAATTATTTCTATTGAATTATTATAATTTATAACACGTGATTGTTTTTATCGCTACTGTTAAAAATCATCCGTTCATTTTGGTTGTTATCATAATTATTATTAGTATTTTTATTATTGATGTAGTAGTAGTTGGACAATTGTAATGTTAAATTGATCTGAAAAATATTTGTAATGTAGTTGTTGCAATACATTACGAATAACTATGTGTATAACCGGATTGTTCGAAGTAGACAACGCATAAACAATACTTATTGACTTCTGTTACTCCCCTGACGGAGCATAGGCCACCAACCAGCATTCTGCAATCAACTCTGTCCCAGGCCTTGTTTTATAGTTCTGTCAAAATAGTTGTTCATTCTTCACATTGTCGGCCTACATTTCTCAGCGTATTGTGTTCTTTGGTCTTCCTCTTCTCTATTGACATGAGGACTCCAAGTGAAGGCTTGACCTAGTTAGGCGATTTCCTCTATCTGTGTCCTATCCACTTCCAGTGCTGCCTTATGATTTCTTCTTCTGCTGGAATCTCAACATTTTAAGTTCATATAAAACCAATATCATAGATAAGAATGTAGAGTTAAATCAAGTAACATATTGTTGGCAATGAAATTTTTAACGGACAATATAACTCAATAGTGTGTATCAAAAGTTATAAATTGACTAGTATATTCGTAAAAGTTAATTAAAGAGGAATGATTGAAAATAGTTTTATTTTTTAATGTGTAACTGTTGAAGAATACAAGTCTGTTATAGAAATGTAATGACGGATCCAGATAGACAATATTTTTTTACCGCTTAATTTTTGTTCAAATGTGGTTTGAACACAATTTAAAATTTATCAATGACTAATGATAATTTTAATTTGGAAACTTGTAGTCTTCAAATTTGTCTCAGAATAAAGAAAATGATGTTCACTAAAGGGAATAAAAATAGATATGTCACCTTCAAAAAAACATTTCATTTTACATATACATTCACTAGTGACTAGCTTCCTGAGGAAATTCTCGGAGTTCTAGTTGAGAAGACGTGACCAATGGAGTTCAACCCTGTCGGGTGTAGACAGTAACTACCAAAGACAAATGGGTGAGGTCGCGCGAAATCCCTAGATCAATCAGAGTTAGACATTGGATGCCGGCCGAGTGGTACGACGGTTAGGCGTTCGCGCACAATACCGAAGGTCCCGGGTTCGAATCCTGAGAGGTGCAGGAGTCGTGGATGTGCACTGCTGATGAGTCCCATAGCAGGACGAAACGGCCGTCTTTCAGTGCTTCCAGGTTTCTAATGGTGGTCTAACAATGATTGATTGATGATTTCCAATACGTAATAAGAAAAGGAGACTGGTTGAGAGCTACAAGTTTTGTTGAGTACATCTTCCAAAGAATCTAATGCTCCACAGGACGAAACTTTTTTTCATGATTCGACAGCATTTTTCTAAAAATCATGGTTGAATTTCATCAAGTTTCCTTCCAAATAATACGTTCACATTATGGTTATCCGTGAAAGTGTAAATGTATCGTCTGATTTGTCAACTGAATGTATCTGCCTCCTAGTGTGGATGGATGCCTAAATAAGAGATTAAAATTCAATACTTTCTTTTTAAGTCGAAACCCTACAAAGTTATCCATTGAACTTTTGAATCTAAATTATGATTAACGTGTTTGAGAGGCTATGTAGTTAGATATGTAAGGGTTTAAAGCTTACCAGTTGTTAATGTTAAGGACAACTTACTCATAGGCCTCCGAGCAGAATATTAGGGATTATCATTGAATTAATCGCTATAGTCATTTATGTATTTTAATATCATTCTCCACAGAAGTCCTTCATTTTCTCTATATTATGTAATCAGTACATAGCATCTTTGAAATATTCTAGAACTGTCAGCTAAAATAAGTGTAACTCTATCCTGGAGTTATAATTCTTTTCTTATAACTAACAGTTCGGCATTCGAGAAAAATTTTTATTTTACTTGAGTTAAAAATAAAATCATAAACGGTAATGGATGAGGTTAGGAATGATCAATAAAAAAAACATTTTACCATTTATATGACTGAAATGAATTCATTTCATTCTGTGAATATAGTTATTTCTTTATTTAGCCTGAAGTTTGAAAAAAGGGAGCTAACGGTATATCATAACTAGAGTTTCATTTTCGAGCTGGATATCTTAGTTATGGAGTTGGCTTTCAACACAGGATAGGATCGCCAACCCTCTACCTCGGCAGGGCTATGCTTGGAGTTTTGTACAGATGATAAATTGAAAATAACTTTTGGTTAATTTATTTAAACAAGTATACATTAATGCTTTAAATTTGAGCAAACCTTAAATGCATGACTCTATCAACGAAATTCTCAAGATTTAACGCTTAGAACACGATAACATAATTCAAAATCTAAGAAACATTCCTGTTTGAAAATTTACCAGTTAACTTCAGTACTTTAACTTTAACCTAACAAATAAATACATTCTGCTAGAACGAGTTGAAGAATATCTGGAACTTAAAATAACTATCGAAAAATATCAATACGAACGTCAGTGCAGTTCTACTGTATAGCATGGAAACTTGGGGAACCATGAAAGCCATCATACACAAAATCCTGGTGTTTGTTAATATTTGCTGACGCAACAAACTTCGGATCTGTTGGTGTTAGGGGATATTCATCCAATATCCTAAGAGAATTATTGGTCAATTCCTACTGGTCAAGTTTATGGTCGTCCTGACTATCAATGTCACGTACTGCAATGTTGTTTCTTATTGGTTGTCCTGACTATCAGTGTCACTTCAAATGTTGCTTCCTATTGGTCGTCTTAACTGTCAATGTCACAAATTTCGACCTAAATGTATAAATATGCATTATCTGTAACGTGTTAAGACCTGGATCCCTATCCTCTTCTGGACTCGGACCTCGTACTTTCTGGATGCTTGTAGAATACAGGTTCCACTTAATATCGAGTCTTCTTTTATTCAATGGGGGTTGGGATAATCAGATTTGAGTAGTATATCGTGCCGCCGGATCCTCGCTCTCGTATTCCAACTAAGGTAAACTTGTAATAGTTTAAGCATATCAAATTGACGTGTTTACGTGCATGCGTAACAGTTGGCCAGACACCATTAACAATAATCTACTTTGGGACAGAAAAAACCAGATTCCATCAGATGAAGCGCTGAGAGAGGATAGGATACAAATTGAGGAAATCATCTAACTGCATCACAAGATAAACCCTCACTTGGAATCTATGAGGTCAAATAAAGAGTTGAAGACCAAAGAACACATTACATAGAGAATCGGAGACAAAGAATAAACACAGCAGTCAGCTATAACTAGAATGGAAGGCTCAGGACAGAGTCGATTGGAAAATTACTTGTAAGCGGCCTATGCTTCACTGAGGGGTAATAGGCGTAAGTAAGTAAGTGAGTACTGATAATCAATATCACTTGAACTCTCATTTTATTACAGGAAAATAATCTAGCCAATATTGAATGGTTTATTTAAAACTGCTATAACATAACTTGTTAAAATAAATTTGCTTGAAAAATGTATTATATAGGAATGTAAATATGTTCCCACAAAATACTGTAAAAAAAGAAGTACGCAATCAGTTACCTATTACTACTACTACCATCACAATTACTAAGTTTTTTTACATAAATGATGTAACAAATGAAAATCGTAACCAAAATCCAATATCAAATCTATTCAATACTCTATAATTACATTTGATAAGCACTTGATGGTGTAAATGTTATTTCAGTCATTTATTTTCTGTTTTTACTAGGAAAAAGAAACAACAACACATAAAATCTAATCCACTGTACACACTTGTTAAGTAGTGTCGATTTCCAGAAATTTTTTCTTCACTTCCCACATTTTGTATTTGATATTATTTCATAATACAAAATTGGAAACATCAATTCCAGCAAAAATGTTGGCCTTTTTTGAATTTATTTTGTTTAAAAAACAACTTGATCATTCTATCAATATTAGTAGTAGTAAAATATAAACGAATACATTGTACATTTTAATATGTAATTGAATTTTTATTCAAATATATTACGGGAATTTTTTTCCACATTTCACTTACCCGTCTATTTTCACTACATAATTTAATTATAGTTTAGAAAGTTAAACAAACGATAGAATGGACTTCATTAATTTTGTTTACGTGGAACACCTATTATTTATTTAACGATTATAGTATTGTATCGTATCTGGGCAACCCTAATTTATGAACAGGGTGGATCTGATGCAGATATAAAGGCATTGGATCGGCAAGGCAATTAGAGAACAACAGAAACTTAAAATAACCTACCAAACCAACATCAAAGTCACAATTTTCAATACAAATGTCAAAACAGTTCTACTACAATGGGGCGGAAACATGGAGAACTATGAAAGCCATCATCCAGGTATTTGATAACAGTTGTTTACGTACGATCGTGAAGATACGTTAGCTATACCGCATCATCAGCAACCTAATGTGTTTGAGAACAAGTTAGATTCCAGATAACGAAGAAGTTAGGAGAAGGCGCTGGACGGGTAAAACATGCACATTGAAGGAAGCACCCAACTGCGTCACAAGGCAAGACCTCACTTGGAATCCTCATATTAAAAGGAAGACCAGCGAACACATTACGTCGAGAATCGGAGACAGACATGAAAAGAATGAACAGTAATCGGGCTCAAGGTATAGTAGATTGGAGAATGCTGGCCGGCTGCCTATGCTCCACTGACGAGTAACAGATGTAAGTATATTAAGTATGCTCGGTTAAAAACAGTGACAAAAACACCAACAACAACTACACACAGTTAGTTCACTTCTATAAAAGCTATGCATTTTTATTACATATCAGAACATTAAAATGCAAACAAGGAAAAAAAAGAAAAAATTGCATCAAATCATAAGTATTACGACCAAAGAAAAACAAACAAACAAAAAAAAAATCCGAAAGAAATTCGAATTCATTAGTTTTTACAAAAGAAATAATCATAATGAATGGATAAGATTTGATTTTATACAATACAGGTGAAATACAGCAATATATATATATTTGTAAATGATTAAAAATTGGGAAAGAGAGGGAGAGAAAGAGTGTACGCGCGCACGCACGCACGTAGTCGAGGAATACAAAGCAGTTTAATTAAAAAACATACAGCATTGGTGTGTGTTGAAAAATAAACGCAGGAAATCAACGACGCAATTCTCAAAGGCAAATTAATACAGATCATTTCATTTAAAATAGGGATTAACTACAGCTTGTATATGTATAATGAATGATTTGTGGGTAAAATGCAAATGTTTTTTTTTTCAAAAAATGCAGAATGGTCTTTTTTCCTCAGCAACAACAACAATAACAACACGATCAACAAGAGGAGAATAAAACGATAAACGGGAGATTAGAAAACAGTGTGCCGCAGGTACAGACAAACAAGCAAACAACGGCGGTCAATTAACTTGCACTCCTAAGGGAATAAAAAACAACTAATTTTTCTTACGAAAGAATGCTAATGATGTAATATATACGATGTGATAAAACAAGCATGAAGTGTATGATCAATTTGTTTTTGGGAAGTAAAACACTGTGCGCGCACACACACACACACACACAAAAACGAACAAACAAACAAATTATGACTACTGTTGTATACACACACACCTGTAGTTTTTACAGTTGTTAACTGACAAGTGAGCAAAAATTACAAAATAAAATTAGAATAACAATCGAAATGACAGTCAAGTGTAGATGATGAAAGAGGTTTGGCAAAAGGATATATATATATATATATTCATATTTATATATAAATATTATCTACAAAGTATTGAAGAATGTACGATAAATTTTGAAATGCATACATATATATATATATGTGTGTATATTTTGCATAGTATACAATTAAACATTTGTTTGTGTTCGTTGATTGTAAGAATCTAACAGACTCGTATTGTTATTGTTACTGCTAATACTATGATTATCAAAACTACTACTATTATTATTATTATTATTGTTATGATTACTATTACTTTGACTATGCAAATCAAATGAGGATGAATGATAAAAATGAGATTGTTGTTGGTGTAGATGTTGTTGTGGCGGTGTTGGTGAGGCGTCCCCATAAGAATCCGACGACTTCCCAATACAATGATCATGCAATGATTGATGATAATGACGGTGATGTGAACCACTGTTATTACCATTATTGACAGCAGCCACAGCACAAGGTATATTGAATCGGAAAGGATTGTGTGTTGTTGTTGTTGTCACCGGCGCCACTGTTGCTGGAGCAACAGTAGCAGCAGCAGCCGATGCTAATGATGAATAGTGATGATTCATTGGATAATAGGCATATGATCGAGGTAAACGATAATGTGATATACTTGGCATATGATTATCATTTTTACTATTATTATTATTATTCCCATTATTATTATTCATATATAAACTATGTTGTACTGGTGCTTTTTTATATGGATAATAATCTAATCGCATAGTATCTGGTGATGTGAAACTGATACTACGATTTACAACAGTAGATAAATTTGAAGTTTTCATTTTTTGTTCATAGAAATTGCAATAATGATGTTTATATTGCTGTTGTTCATAAGTGTTATTATCACTATTATTATTAGTATTATTATTATCGTTAGTTGACGAATTCGATCGTGGATAACTAACAACAGGTTTGTTCAAATTACCATTTATAGAATATGACTGATTATTATTAATGAAACAACAAGGTGTAGTACAATGTTCCATTGAAGAATAATTTACATCCTGTTGTGTATGTTTGCTCCCTTCTTCTTGACATTGTGTTACGATTGGTGATTCATATGACAGAACATTGTGATTACAAGAATAGGCAATAAATGATGAAGGAGTGCAATATAGTAAAGAATTTTTTAATGTTTCATCGTAATGATGATTTTGATTTATTGTATCATGGTTAAGATCTGTTTGTAGTTGATGATGTTTTTGAGTATCTATTGAAACATTATTGTCTAATCTATGCATAGGATGACCATTTGGATGAATGTAAACATTATTCTCTGGACAAACATGTAAAGGACTAGCAAAATTTGGCATATAATAATTTGGTAAAGCTGGAAGAAAATTTGGTCGAATCAGATAGGTGGTTTGACAGAGATCCGGTAAACCAACCTATATAGAGAGAGGAAAAACAAAATAAAAAACAGAAAATATTCTTCATTCCCTGTCTTCGATGAGCAGAAGGACTACTTCACATCCAAACAGGGTTAAACTCCACTGGTCACTAAGATTCGGAGAAACTTCCTTACGGAGCTAGTTACTAATTTTAAGGAAGGATTTGTTTGTAACCGATTCGGTCTCGCGTACTGTTACGAGTATGAGGGAGGATGTCACTTCCCGGCTGCCCACACCGTGGAAGGGTTTCTCTTGAGGAACCTGAAAAGCAACGTAGATTAGTGTTGATTTTAACGACCTGGGAGAGTGACAGCAGAGCCCAAGGGACAACTGCTTGAGGCCGGTCACGCATGATCTTTTTATGCGAAGTTTCCAGAGTATTAATTCCGCTCTTGTCCAAAAGGCCTTACTACAGGAAACGAAAATCTGTGAGGTAAGGTGAGTTCTGACATTTTAAGGGTCTACCTTTTCTAACGCCTTCCTTCTTTGTGAGAAGGTAGCATCGCTGCAGATGCTAGTTGTCCAAGGAAAACGCCTTACTGTTATCACAACTCTCTACAGTCAGCAGTAAGACTTCGCCTTCAGATCTTGAGTTGCTGCTTTTCGTCTCACAGTTCCCCAGTCAACCTGCCTGGCATGGTAGGACCTACAGGAACATATGTCCCAGCCAATATAGCTCGATTGGGTCATTACGATAGGCAAGACCGACCACCACATCAAGGTAGCAGCTACGGTCGGAGAGTCATACGATAGTTTAATTTAAATGTACGTGTGCACATCGCTTACTTTGGTTATCACATATCCAGCTTATTTTTGTCTCACAATACGTACTTGACCATGCCTCATCCAAATGCGCTGGCCTACCTGTCTTCACTGCTTCGCTCCGCTTTTACGCCTGCCATTATTACGTCCGTTCGCAAACCGAATGTATTAAATTAATTCATGTAAGATAAAGTGTATTGAACTTTTAGCAATCACCGTCACACAAACAGGGACCGCCTAAGACGACTAATATACGGAAATTAAAGGGCGGATTAATTTCACAGCATAATCAAATGACAGTCAGATCCTGGGACGTTAAAACTTTCTACATCAATTCATAAATCCTTCCTATTTCTAATTTCTGACACTGATGTGTGTCTAGGATTGTTAAACGTAGTGGGTCTTCAAACATCGGTGTTTCACATGCTCAAATACTGCATTTTTCAACCACTTCAATTTTAAATAACCGATAGTTTTATTAAGTCCCTCCTAAAAATGTAATTCAGAGTCGAATAAATAACTCCATTGGTTGGTTGTTAGTATTTTGTATTTATTCTGTTCACAGTATATTGGGTTCTGTATATTGATCGAGTAGACAATTATCAATCGCTAATTTGTATTCTTTTGATTAGTTTATGAATCGATCAATACACTAGTTCCAGTCGATATTGAACTGTTTATTAAATAATTGATGATGATGATATTCAAGCTTAATTCAGTCAGTCTGTTACAATGTAGAACTTCGTTCGGAAGTACATAAGTTTAGGTTAACATACCGTATCTGCACAGAGACTCAATTGTCAGTTCAAATCCCATGGTGAAAGAGATAGTAGAAGTATTACTGGTAATGGAGAAGATTAGGGTTCGAAGATATTATTCAAGAAGTATAATTCAGTGATATAAATTTAGAAAGAGAGAGATTGAGGTGATGATGAATTCAGAAGATTAGAATTTGAGAGAACACAAAGAGTGGATGCACATTGCGCCAGGTCACTAAGACCAACACTAATCTACCTACCTTTTCAGATTCTTCAAGAAACACCCTTCCACGGTATGGGCAGCCGGGAAGTGACACTAGCCCTCATATTCGTTTAATTATGCTCCCATAACAGTTTAACACTTTTCGACATCATAATATGATGAACAGATTATATATATAGTAAACAATGCGTACCAATGCTTTATGTAAGGACAATACATAAATGTATTACTACGAAAAAAAATGACAGTCTAGCAAACAAAAAGATATCTTACTTGATATGGTGTTAAACATGATGGATTTTGTAATGATTTATAAATTTGTTGATGAGTAGTAGTATTAGAATTTGATAAATGCGATTGGGATGAATAACTTGTGGAGTCTTTATCTGTAGGTGAAACAATTGTTTGTGATGATTCAGGAATAATGGACGATGAAGAGTTAGTGTAAGCGGTTGAAGTATTATTATTTATTGTACCACAATTGACAGATGATTCTGGTGTACTGAACGATTCAGTAGTATGAAGAGTATTCTCATCATTAGTTGAATGTATTTGTGAACAAGGAGAAAATGATTGATGTAAGGATGTGTTTAATGATGTGTCACATGGTATTTGTAATTTAGAATTGCTTAAATGATTTCCTTGATCTGATTGACTAATAATACATGAATGAGCTGGTGTTGAAGCGCTAAATGATCGTTCTCTTTCATAAGATACAAAATTCTGTCGAGGCATATGAAACATGTAGGGAATTGTTTTAGGATCCCAAAATGCTGAAGGATTATGAACTATTGGTAGAGAATAATTAGATAAGCCAACACAGTTAGTATGTCCAAAACAAGAGCAAACATACATAGGATTGGAACAATTCATTGGTACACCATACGGAATATAATAACTATTAAAATTTGAAGGTAATGTGTTAGGTGGTCGAATATCAGATGATTCAGTCATTGAAACATTATACTGGCCATTTCGATCATACAAACTCTTATTTGATCTATCTTCAGATACTACACTAGAATGAGGTTCTTTTTCCACAGACTCTACAGTTGGAACATCACTACTTTTACTAAGATTTAATGAGGCATGATCTATTGCACTTGTTACTATACTAACGTCTTGATGAACTTGATCACGTGAACACATAGAAGAAGAAGTTAAATCATTCGGGATGTATGCATCTGTATGTGGTACAACTGCAGGATATAGAGTGACTGCCGCGGCCGCAGCTGCAGCAGCCGCTACTGCCGCCGCTGCGGCAGCATTTCTACGCTCATCCAGTGTTGGCAATTGAGGATAATAGAGAGAATTTTGTACATTGCTCCAGTCTGGTGTAATATATGGCGCATAATAATCAGGGTAATAAAACAGAGGAGGTAATGCAGGATAATGCGTAATCACTGGATGCTGGCCAGTATGAGGGTATGGATGAAAAATTTGCGATGTTGAACCTGGTAATGTATGATATGGTGAATGATTAGTTGGCTGAAGATGAAATTCTGTTGGTTGATTCGAGTGAATAGTTGAAGTATTATGTGCCGGTGAGTCATAAACTGATGAGACTGAATTAAGAGATAGAAAATTACCACCTATAGGGATGTGAGACGAAGAAGTCGGTGGTATTTTGGAAGGTATTGGCTCGCCTTTTTTAGGCAGATCAAAACACGCTGGAAACACTTTAACAGGTTCACATTCTTCATGAGATAATTTTGACATATTAAAAGGTATAGCATTTAGTACTGCATCGGCTGATTCATAAGCTCGAGAAACATACAAATGATGATTACCGGTGGTTCTATTCTCATGCATTAACATACTTTTGTCAACTTCGGATTTAGTGTTTGAATGTTCATTTAATTTACCTTTGGAATTCAAATTACTATGATGATATTTGTTTTGATTAGATGTAGGCAATAGATTCTGTGATTCATTCAATGTATTTTGAATACAACATGTTGGAGAGGTTGATAATTTGGAACATTGGCTAACATTTAATTGTTTCTCAAACTGTGTCATCTGTTGATGATGAAGATGGTTATGTAACTCTGTGTGAACATTATCAATTTTCTCTTTACTATTATTATTATTATTATTAGCAGTATGAAACTCATCAAGTTCTGGACCATCTCCACCGTGTTGATGTTGAATTGAACTGTTACTATTACTATTATTATTATTATTATTTGTTTGGTCACTGTCATCATTGACACGATGTCGATAGTAATTATGCGCAAGATCTTTCGTTGGACTAGATTGTGCAGTGGATTCTGGTACTAAACGAATATTTGGAATGGCGAAAATGGATAAAGCTAGACAAAAGACAAAAAACAGTGAATATACAGACATTACCAGATAAAATCAATCATACATTGGTTATTATTATTATTAATATTATTCATATACAGTAATCAATAGTAGGTATAATGAAACAAGTGACATCAGGGTGTGTGTGTGTGTGTGTGCGCGCGCGCTGGGTGTTGTTCACACATTCTGCTCCATAGTACATAAGTACGTAGACAATGGGAAACAAAATACAGATTAATTATTGGCGAAAATAAACACATGGATTATTATTATTATTATAGACAGTTAGATAATTCTCATTTTTGGACAATTATTACACAATTCTAATATAACAGTACTATCAATGCAACAAATATGAACGTACATATATATGTATACAAAAAATAGAGACATCAAAACACATCATTTATACTACTGAAAAATGATAATGGATATGTCTATTAAGAATTCAGAAAAAAAAATACAATTCAGACGCCTATATTATCTGTTGATATAATGGAATGAAAAATGAATAGGTATAACATTTGAAATTACACTGTAAAGGATTGTCAGCCATAAGTTGATTGTGTAATAATACAATAGACGCTTGTATTGTAGCATCATTTAACCCATAACTCGATAATCCATTAATCCACTATTAATCTGGTTCTGTATAACTGATAAGTTGCTTACACATAGTAAGTCTACAATTCGGTGGCTATGTCATCTGACAGTTCGCGTGCATTACTGTATGAGTTTCGAGTTATGGTTGAATGGAGGAATACAATGGGAAACTTGTCTGCTTTTCATCCTCGTCTTCTGGTTGCCTATTGAGTGAGGAAGGGGAATCAGGATCAATAAGTGTAATGGTCGATATATCAAATGGTGAATAGGTCACTGATCCTACCGGCAATATAAGTGAACCAATCAAAAACCGAACCAAAAAGAGAGAAATTTTAAATTTTTCTTCCTGCCATTGTGGTGCAGTTAGGTGGAAACTAACACGACTGAGAAGCCATGACAAGTATATATATCTCGATCGTAGGTGCTACCTTGACGTGGTGGTCGGGCTTGACTATCATGATGACCCAACCGAGCTATATTGGGTGGAACATATGTTCCTCTAGGTTCTACCGTGCCAGGCAGGTCGATTGGAGAACGATGAGACGAAAAGCAGCTACTCAAGGTCTGAGGGCGAAATCGTACTGCTGGCTGTAGAAGCGTGACTGAAACAAGGTGTTTCCCTCGGACTTACCTTATATCACGGATTTCCGTCTCCCGCGGTAAGACCTTTTAAAAAAGAGCGGTGCTAACACTATACAATCTTCTCATTAGAAAAGGTCGTGCGCGACCAGGCTTAAGTAGTCGTCCCTTGAGCTCTGCGATCACGCTGCCGAGTCGCTCAGACCAATACTGACCCGATTTCCTTTTCAAGTTATTCAAGAAGTACCCTCCCATGGTGGGAGCAACCGGAAAGCGACATCCACACTCACACACTTGACAGCACACAAGACCAAATTAGTCAGAATCAAATCCTTCTTACACCTCTTAATATTGTAAAAACGTTATCAAGTAATCTATTCCCTGAAATAATGAAAGCTGGTCCAGTGGATGATTGGAGATATACATGTAAATCATTGCGAACACTTGAAAGCCACAAAATCTGAAAGTAAAGTGGTTGGATCTCGATGTGATGGTCGTACCTCACTGATGAAAATGAACCAGCTATTTAGTGCTGCTAGGTTTGCAATGATTATGCAAAGACGGTCGGTCGATTCGTGATCTCGATCAGATTTAACAATCTCTACTACAAACCTAAACTAATGAAAACAAAACAACACAATGTGTAAAAACAATAAAATAACCCTCAACTAAAAACTTACTATCTGGCAAACAAGCAAGTTGACCAATCGGTAAATGATTTGAGAAATATGCACTACGCATAGCAGCTCGTGCACTAATTCGTTTCGATGGTTGCAATTGTAAAAATTGCATAGCTAATGATTCAGCATGTGGTGCACGACTAAGACGTGATATGACTCGATGCAATGGTCGATTAGGATAGAAATGTAGACGTTTTTGTTTTGAATCATGATCAGTTGATTTGTGGGAATGTTCTTCGCCGTCATTAGTATTATTGTCATTAGTAATGAAACCGGATGATGATACAGTTTTTGTACGGTGAATAGTTGAATTCATAGTTAAATCACCTAATAATGCTTTGTATTTCGGTAGTTTAGAAACACCAGGCCAAGTTTCTTCACATGGTGTACCCATAACCTAAGAGAAAGATGTATATCCATATATATAAATGTATATATCGTAAATAGAATGTAAGAAAAGAAATTTATTTTATTATTTTTTAACATCTTGATATCATCAATAAATCATTGTTAGACCTCCATTAGAAAGCTGAATGCACTGGACGACCGTTCCGTCCTAGTATGGGACTCTTCAGAAGTGCTCATTAACGACCTCTGCCTGCAGGGGTCGAACTCAGGATCTTCAATCTCGTGCGCTAACGCTTAACCACCTCTAGACCACTGTGCCAGCAACTAATGGTGTTAATGTATAACTTTGATCTTTCTAAGGTTTTGCGCAATCCCATTCATTGTCTTCGGTAGGTGAATGTCTATATACACGACAGGGTGAAACTCCACCAGTCACGGCTTCTCGCTATAACTCCGAATTTCCTCACGAAGACATTTCAAACACAGGGAAAATGTTATCAATGAAAATTATATCAAATTGTACGCAACCAAAACAATAATACAAATTGATTATGTATAAAACTAACCCGAAAAATTTTATCAAGTTGATCAACTGAATCCTTGGATCCAGGGAATGTTGCTACTCCTGATATCATTTCAGTGAAAATACAACCAACACCCCTTTGAAAATAAACAAAATAAACAAAAAAATTGATCATTGGATAGTTTTAAGTGGGCATCATTGATTACAAGAAAAAATAACTTGAAACATGATAACATTTCACTGATATTTTATGACTAAATCATAATTTAAGTGATATTTACGTTTTAAACTGTTATGAAAATATTCAATTCTAATGATCGCTGCTGTCAACTTTGAAGAAAAAAAGAAGATGCAATGCAAAAAATATCCCTTAACGCAACAAACAAACAAACAGAAAATAAAACGATAAGCTTTTAGTTGCTTCTCATTTACAGAGAACAATAAGATTTCTGATGATATCCGCTGTTTGTTATGAAGAATACGCATCAAAAGATTTTTAAGCAGTATTGAAAAGTGGAGTAACAATATAGGAAGCCTTCAAACGAAAAAAAACATTTCGATCAGGAATTGCTTAAATAAGAAGTTATATAACTACTGTATATATAATAATGCGCCAACCAAATCACTCTTGATGGAGATACCCTGGAGGACGTAAAAACCTTTGCATATTTAGTAAGGATCATTGACGTGTAAGTTGGATCTGAAGGAGCGGATAAGAAAAACAAGGACTGAAGAACATTTGGAACTCCAAATATCAAATCAACCAACGCCAAAGTCAGAATTTTCAATACAAATGTCAAAACAGTTCTACTACATGGGGAGGAAATTCGGAAAACTACAAAAGCCATCATCTAGAAGATACAACTATTCATTAACAGTTGTCAACGCAGAATACTTCGGATTTGTTGGCCAGACACCATCAACAACAAGTTACAGTCGGAAAGGACAGTCCGATTCCAGTGAAGGAAAAAGTCGGGAAGAAGCGCTGGAAGTGGATAAGACACACACTGAAGAAAGCACCCAACCGCGGCGTCACAAGACAAGCCCTCACTTGGAACCCTCAAGGTCAAAGGAAAAGAGTAAGGCCAAAGAACACATTATGACGAGAAATGGAGTGAGACATGAGAAGAATGAACATAAATTGAACAGAACTGGAAAGGGGAGCCCAGGACAGAGTAGGTTGAGGAATAGTGGTTGTTGGCCTATGCTCCATTGGAACTAGCAAGTGTAAGTAAAGTAAGCCAATATATATAAGAGCTGTTACTACCAACCAATATAGTCAAATGAATTAATGGGAAAAGACTAAACTTCAGGCGACTAATTATTTTTCCTTATAAAAATAAAAATCACATAATCCCGATATAATACAGGAAGGGGGAAAAAACACACAAACAAATCGATTGTTTTCAAACTAGCACGTCATCAGTATTAAGTAATAGAAACGAAAATGCTTGATAATAGGAATGTTTGGTAATAAATGAAGTCTAGTGTGAATGTAAAAGTGTTCGAAATACAATTAATTAAAACAATAATTTCATGCATCCTGATTGTTGAATAAGTTTAATAAGACAAACTGAACACGACTAGTGGAGTAACATGAATTTAATTGCGAACGATTGAAATTTAAAGTATTATTATTATTTGAACTTTTTTTTACACATTGTAATCAATGAAGTTTAGTTCGGAACAATATGGGAAATACGAAGAGGATATAACGTTCAAAACACTAGACGTTCATTACGCCAAACAAACGTGCATCATGTCTTCTTTGTGGTCACCTCCAAATATATTGATGAAGTTACATGTAATTCTGGAAGCAAGTACATAGGAGGGACCTGTAGCGGTAAATAAATCCGCAAAGCAAACGGCTCTTTAAGTCTTCGACATTCATGCTGACCTTATTAGTTTTAGTGAATACGGCGCAGCCAAAGGCGCATCCGCACCACATCACCGTGGGGCACGGTGTGTAACACATCTCATTGTATCAGCTAGTAAGCTCAATATATAATACTCATTCGTTGATATCTGAACCATCATTCGACTCTCCTCATTTCAGACGTCTAATTTGACTTGGCATGGAGTATCCTCCATTCGAAGACGAAGAGAAGAAGATCTACAAGATTGGCTGGACATATTCCCTATAAGTTGTGTTTGAAAGTAAATTATTTACAAGTGCAATCACTCCAAGCGCTTTCTACATCTACAAAACACAGAATCGCATGCCATGATTTTGATTGGATATTTAGTCATATCGTTACCATATTTAGTACAGTTCTCGTACATTTCAAAACCCAAAATCATAGTCGGTCTTATTTTTCGCACTCCAAAAGTAAAGTGTTCATTCCTTAGTTCGCTCCCTTACTCTTATGTTCAAATTGCAATCTAGGTTAATTAGAAGCAGATAGGAATCAGAGCTTGTGTTTATTTAATAGAAAGGGTGGTAAACTGAAGTAAGATAGTTAGTTATATTATTTTCTAACATATATCAATTACGTTGTCCTTTTAAGGCAATTTATATAAATTAATAATAAAGAGAAAATGAATTAAAACCAATTCTTAGCAAGTAAGTGATAATCAAATTATCCAATTAACATAAAATTCAAGTTCGCGTTGGTGAATGAATATCAATAGAAATTTTGTGATGCATTTTAAGTTATAACTTTATTCCCTCCTCCCCATTTTTATGGTTTCATCTTCAATATATAAATATATGAAATTAATCTTGACTATTATGTTACCCGACCGTGGCTGTTACCTTGATGTAATGGTCAAACTTGGGTATCGTAATAACCCAACCGAGCTACATTGGCTGGAATATATGTTACTGTAGGTTTTATCATGCCAGAGATGGTAACATTAAAAGCAGCAACTCAAGGTCTCATGATGAAGTTGTACTGGTGACTGTGGAGGGGTGAGACAACAGTAAGGTGATTCCCTCGGACAAGCAGCATCTGCACCGATGACTTCTCACAAGGAAGGAAGGGGTTAGAAAATGTCACAACTGGTCGGCGGCCTATGCTCTACTGGGGGTAACACGCATAAGTAAGTAAGTCATCTTACCCCATGAATTTCCATCCTCAGCGTTAAGGCCATTTGAAGAGTGGAGTTATCACTTTAAAAATTTACCATAAAAAGGCCTTGTATGATCGGCCTCAAGCAGTTATTCCTTGTGCTCTGTGGTCACGCTTCCAGGCCGATAAAACTAACGCTAATCGAATTTCCTTATCAGGTCCCTCAAGAAACACCCTTCCACGAAATAAGCAGCCAGGAAATGACACCTGCCCTCACTGCCGCAACAGCAGACGTTGCAGCTGACTGACTGAATTATTATGTTAAATACATTGTTTCCTCTTCTCATTCTTTTTCTATGCCGTATCAGACTAAACTGCACTGATGATGGTAGGTATGTAATAAAACAAATTTAGAACTGTTTGCGTCTAGTGAGAGAAGCCTTGAATAGTAATAAATATTTGTCAATATTCAATAGTTATTGTTTCATTGAAAAAAACAACCAGAAAAATAAAAAACCAAAACTCAAGAAAAAAAAAAGAAATTTACCAAATATCTAATGAAGCTGTGTAACATGTGGAACCGAGTAATACATCCGGTGGACGATACCATAATGTGACAACTTCATGACTATAAGTACGACTAGGTACAGATTTAGCTCTGGCCAGTCCAAAATCAGCAAGTTTCAATTCACCTTGTGTTGATATAAGTAAATTTTGTGGTTTTAAATCTCTATGCAATATATGTCGATCATGACAATAAGCCAAGCCACGCAATAATTGATAAAGAAAAAGCTATAAAGAAAATAAAAAAAAGAGAAGATTTCATCATATGAAAAGCTGGTAAGAATGTAGTCGCAAAGTTAGACATAGAATACTATGTCTATAGGTAAGAAATAAGGTAATGAATTTGCAATAAGTGAGATATTTAAGGTGTGTGTATCAATACCGAACTCGCCGTGCAATGAAAGCTAGTGTAGGAGTAACCTGAAATAAAGCAACAACCGAGCAAGAACACATGACATCAGTTCAACAGATCAGTTGACTGTTCATCTGAGCCATGTTAGTAGAAACACGCCACCGAGTTGAGCTCCACAAGGTCATTGTGACTAATAGTTGGAGATTTTGAGTTTCATGAATTGGAATGGGAGTCATACTGACGCAGATATATTTACTATAGATTAAAGTGGTTGTCACGAACCATTACGGTAAAATGGATCAACTTATTTAATAAAACAAATAATTATTTCAACAAAAGGTAAACCACAATACAAGGTTACCAGTTTGAAAACAAATAAATAAATAATAAACATGCGACATAATATATAATACACTTGTTTCATTGAAATCATGAACTGATTAATGTCAAACGAGGACTATTGAAAACCTGGAGGTATGCAAAGGCCGTTTTGTCCCAGTATCAGAGTCAGCAGTAAGAGTCGGAGCAATAACGTGCGGTTTCGTTTGTGGACTCTTAACTGCTAGACAACTGAACCGGCATCTAACAGTGTTAATGTTCAAGTACATACAGCTAAGGAGTCTAGCGAACTAGGACCAAGTGGCCATTGAGTGCTTTCCAGTTATAAATGGTTGTCTAACTTAGATCGGTTCTTGATTTCAATGAAATTTAACAATCTCTACACAACAATAACATACTGAAAATATACACTTACTCGAACATTGTGTAGTTTAATGCCACGTGGATGATTTTCAATGTATTTACTCAAATCCGATTGCTAAATACCAATAAAAAAAGTACATAAAATGTAAATAAACAGTAAACAGAAAAAACAACCACAGAGCACACATCAATTCAATAATAAGGAAGATAGGTGTGTACCTTTTTGTAACAGAAAACAAAGAGATGAAGTGCAATTTTTTTTTAAAAAAAAAACAGTCAATTGTTGTTGACAAAATAAAAAAAGAAATAACGTGTTTGTTTGTAAAATTACATCATTAGTACTATAATAAAATAGTATGTATAAATTCTACGTTCAATTCACGAACTTTGTTCTGCATGCACGTAAACACGTCAACTTGATATGCTTGAACTATTACGAGTTAATTCTCTTAGGATATTGAATGAATATCCTAACAGACTTCAAACTGAAACTGTCAACGATAATTGTCAACTGAACAGACAATTGAACTAGTTTTAACAAAATATTAATACAGATTATAACAAACAAAACATCTTTCTGGTCTAGTGGACATAAAAAAACTAGATAATTATTAGATGAGCTCATGAGCATTTCATTTTTACAATTAATATAATGATTAACCATTTCTATGTGAATCCATAATTGTGTAGATGAGAAACGGAATAAACGTGACTAAATCACAATTAACAAATAATTAAATTGAAATAGTTCTCCTTATAATATGATCTTGAATCTCGTAGCTGCTACATTGACGTGGTGGTCGGACTTGCTGATCATGATGACTCAACCAAGCTATATTGGCTGAAGCATATGTTCCTATGGATTCTACCGTACCAGGCGGGTCGAGTGAAGAACGGTAACACTGAAAACAACAACTCAAGGTGTCAGAGTGAAGTCGTAATGCTAAGTGACAGTAGAGGGGTGTGACAGCAGCAGGATGTTTCCCTCAAGCAACCAGCATCTGCAATGATGCCTCTTTCTCACAAAGAAGGACATAATAAGAAAAGATCGACCCCAAGAATGACACACCTCACTTTACCCTAAGGATTTCCGTCTCCGGCAGTAAGGCTAGTAGGCGACAATTACACTGAGTAGCGTATTGTTCTCAATAATGATTTTCTTTTCTCAACATATAGAGCATAATAGCGATCAAATAAAATCTACAGCAAGTAGCGTAACTGTGAAAGTCACATTAATATATATATATATATATATATATATATATATCCCTTCATATCACTCTCGAATCATAATTTCGATCCCTAATCTTTTCTATGACCACTAGTGATTATACTATCTCTACTACTGTGAGATATAGACTATCAGTTCTACTTCTCTCTGCTAATGTGATATGGCAACTTTAACTGATGCACGTACATACTGACGTATGAAGTTCTACGTTGTAGCTAACTGACTGACTGACTGGCATCTAATCAAATATTTTTCGCTGGACATTTCACAGGAAGTAAAGCTCTATTTTAAAGAAGAAAAAAAATCTCAAAAAACAGAAACGCAGAAAATAATTAAGTAAAACACTCCTACTACTCTATAGACTTAACCAGTAACAACAACATATGTGTAGATTTTTCTTTCACAAAAAATTTAAGATCAATTTATCTTTATTATTTTTAGGTAAGCAGATGTTTGGTAGGATGATAATATTTTGTAACCAATAAACACATTACAATACACACACACATACACACTAAGATTATTATTCACTGGTATAAACACGAAAGAACTGATTGCTGAAAAGTAACCATAACAGAAAGCAGATCGATAGCAATAAGACAAGATAATTTGAAGATGAGAAAAAAATTAAAAAATGAACACAACTGTTGAATCATCATCCTCAACATCAACACATCCGAAAGACAAACCGATTGAAACGACTTTTTTTTTCTTCACACTTTTAGCACAACACAACGACAGTAGTTAATCGCAATGAATTCTATCGAAGCAAAACCAATTGTGATTACAACACAAACTCTCTCTCTCTACCCCAGTATACTATAATGTATATGTATACAATAATAATGTATGCATGTCATATCATAAACATGTGGTGTTTTAAAAACATTGCATGAAAATGAAGACAATACGAAATTTGAAAAAAGAAAAAAAAAAGAAAATAGATGATACTTCGTACATTGTTCAATAATTGTACAATATCTAGTATTTAGATTTAGTTGATCAATGGTGTATGTAAAGGTGTGTAAATCCTATCCTATCTGCATAGTTGTAGCTAAGTGAAAAAAAAACGTCAAACAGAAAATAAAATCGCCAGTGAGAGAATGATGCTTTCACATATATACACAACATTCAATGAATGAATAAATGGAAAATGCTGGATAGCGCAAACATATTGAATATTGAGAGAGAGAGCGAGAGGGCGATGGGCTACATATTCACGGATAAGTATCGGATCTCAATAAAAAAAACGTCAAGTAATAAACCAACAGCAACATAGAGCTTCGTACTTACGAACATCAGTTCATGTTGTCATACAAGATTAGCACAGAGATGTAATTGTCGATTCGAATCCCATGGTAGTAGAGGTAGTAAAAGGATTAGAAGTAATCGAAGAGACTAGGGTTCAACAATATTATTCAAGGAGTAGAATCTAGTGAAATAAACTCAAAAAAAGATAATGGTGATGAGGAATTCAGAAGGTTAGAACTTGACAGAACACAACGAATGAATTCAATCCTGCGCCACTGTAAATGGTTTTGAGCCATGTCACTCAAAGTCTCTAATCATCGGTTACTATCATCTCGCGGACCCCAACCGATATGACTCAGTCCACTTGTCAGTGACTTCATGGATTTCTGCCATGTTTTTGTCTGGCCATCCAATAAAATAAAGAGGCACAGAATTCTACTGATATAAGAAAAGAGTTCACATCTTCCCTAAACATTTTCATTTTAAAATAATTTTTATGCTATAACTGTATGTTGTGCTGTCAGCCATCACCAAAGTTAGAATTCTCAATAAACACGTTAAAACAGATCTATTGTATGGAGCGAAAACTTGGAGAACAACGATCGGAGAGTACAAACTAGATTCCAGATGAGGAAGGAATTAGGAAAAAGAACTGGAGGTGCATGGGATGAACATTGAGCGAAGAACCCAACTGCGTTACGAAGCAAGCTCTAACTTAGGACCCTTAGGGTCAAAGGAAACGAGGCAGACCAAAGAATACATCACGCCAAAAACTGGAAGCAGACATGAGAAGAATGAACAGCAATAGGGCAGAACTAGAAGGGAAAACCGAGGATAGAGTTAGTTGGAGACTGCTGGTCAGCGGCCTATTCTCCATGGTGGGTAACAGGTGTAAGTAAGTAAGCAAGCAAGTAAGTACTATCATATCTAAGCCCCTAGAATCTTTGTTTACACTGACAGGGAATTCAAAGTACGGAACTAACATCTCAAACTTATGAAAAAAAAGAGGATGGGCGAAAGCTCCCATACAGCAGTGGCATTAGGCCTTGAAGCCCCAATTCCAGGACACCATGATACAGACAAAATCATAGAAGAACTGTTGACTATTCTCTTGCTTGAACATCGACTAACATGTGTCTCATTTTTTTTAAAGAGAAAGATCATTTGCAATAGAGTATTTTGCAACAATCTAAACAGAACGAATAAATATGCAGGTACCTGTTACTGCCACAGATGTTAACAATTGGCACCGTGAAAAGTTCAGAAACAAAATTTTTGACAAATACATATAGCATTATTACTGAACAGAAAACAGAAAATTATCACCGAATGATCCAAAACACAAACACACAGAAGACAAACCACAAAGTACATCTACACAGCATTATTAATGATAAAATTATATTATTTATTATGTGATATTTGCAAAAACAAAAAAAAAACAACACCATACACACATGGTACATGTACAGTAAGTAATAAACAAAATCCTGAAAAAACTTGCACATGAAAAAAAAATAGTGACATTTACACCAGAAACACTAAAATTGATTTTATTGCGCCAATAGACACTGGTCAATACTGACTGATTGATTTCATGAGTGTGTTTTTTGTTCTGGTTGGCGAAGCGTTTTATATTATTTTATTTTATTTCTAAAATTAGATAGTAAGTGAATGGATGGATGGGCGTTTCAAAAATATGAACATACACACACAGAGGGGCAGACAAATGAATACTTGTGCAATTGTAAGTAGAAGAGAATGATCACGATGTCTGAGAAGGAATTAACGAATCCAAAGGCTATAATATGACGTCAGATATCCATATATCAGTGTCGTAATGCTTAATAAGTTTAGCCGATTGGTATATATGATTGTAGTGCCTACACACATATTTGGGTTCGCTTACATTTAATTTGGTTAAGCCCTCTCGATTAATTTATTTATTCAAGTATAGCAACAACTTATATGTGCCATTCGTTCTTATTATTGCCTGGTTTGTATGAGTTCACATGACTTGTCCCACTAGTCTTTTGACCTTGTCAACTATTCGTCGCTTTTATTCATGTGTATGCATGCCTATCTCGTTGGTCACATGTCTGTCTTATTTTTGTCTGACTATAAATTCTTAGTCATGCTCTATCTCTTGGAGTTGGCTCACTGGCCCTCTCCACATCGCTTCATCTGTTCATTCGCCTATTCACTCGCTTGCTTGCTTTCCGGCGCTCGCATGACGATTTTATCTTCAAGCGCTTGTAGTCTGCTGTTCTATTTGTGGTGTGTCAAAAATAAACGTATTCAACACTTCGAGTTCACCTTCTGATTTATAAACCGTCAGACGCTAGTTAGTGACGATTGTCTGGACGAGATAATTACGACGCAGTAATTGGCCACCACATGATTCACCATTAATTAACCAGAAGCACAATATGGTATCAATCAGTCAGTTACAAAGTAGAACTTTGTACGTACGAACGTATATCAGTTCAAGTTTCTATACCACATTACGATAGAAATGCAGTTGTCGATTCAAATCCTATGGCAGTAGACGGCGTAGACGTATTAGCGATATTGGAGAAGTTTACGGTTTGAAGATATTATTCAAGTATAATCCAGTGAAATAAAGTTTAAAAAGAAGAGAAAAATAAAGGCGACGAGGAATTCGGAAGGATTTGAGAGAACACAAGAATGGATGCACCTGCGCCACTGCAAGCAATTTCGAACCATATCATTTACAGTCGTATATCTTGGGACACCCGAGTGAGCAACGCTGTTATTAGGAATCGGGTGCTAGGTAAGAATGGCAGATCAATAGATGAAGTAATGAAACTTCATCAGTTGAGGTGGTTGGGACATGTGTTGCGTATGCCTAACCACCGACTGCCTCGTCGAGCTTTGTTTTGTAGTGTAGGAATAGGTTGGAGAAGTTAGGGGCGGCCAAACCAAAACATGGCAGAAATCCATGAAGTCATTGACGAGTGGACTGAGTCATGTCGGTAATTGTCGACTACCTGGTTGGGGTCCGCGAGATGATAATAATCGATGGTTAGAAACCCTGAGTGACATGGCTCAAAATCGTTCTGAATGGCGCCAGTGCATTTATTCTTTGTGTTCTCTCAAATCCTAATCTTCTGGATTCTTCAACTTTCTAAACTTTTCTAACTGAATCATACTTCTTGAATAATATCTTCTAATCCTAACCTCTCCGATTACTTACAATACCCTTACTACCTCTTCTACTATTGGATTTGAATTGACAATTACATCTCTGTGCTGATGTGGTATGGCAACATGAACTGATGTACTTACGTACGAAGTTCTACGTTGCATCTGACTGACTGATATCATTTACAGTCTCTAACCATCGGTCACTATAATCTCGCGGAACCCCAACCAGGTAGTCTACACTCACGAACACGACTCAGTCCACTTGTCGTCAGTAAATTAATGAATTTCTGCCAGGTTTTGGTTCGGCTGCTCCTGGCTGTAGTTCAACCTACCCCTACAGCACAGAAACATCGCCCGTCGAGGCAGTGGGTGGTTTTGCATATGCAATACATGTCCTAAACCACCTAGACTGATGAAGTTTCGATACTTTATCTCCTGAGCTGGAATAAAAAATTTTACAAACATTCATGTACAAAATAAAGCCCCACTACAGTGTACAGTAATATTAATGATGATACTAGTTATGAGTACGGCAATTTATGTACTAAAGAAAACGACGAGAAAAACTAAAGACATACAATCCATTGAGGTGGAGTGAAGAGTAATGAAAAAAAAATTTTTTTAGGAAAAAAACGAGCATAGAAGTCACATTATTATTGTCATAATTATTATTAACTTACCACAAATTCAAAAATAAAATTCAACGTTTTCTTTGTATGAACAATATCGTGTAAAATCACTATATTGGCATGTCGTAAAGCTTTTAATAATGAAGCTATAAGAAAATCAAATCAGATGAAAGAAATAAATTACATATTGACAATAATATGCATTTTATGCAGATATATACATTACACTAAAACACAGTCTATCACATTTTGGACAGATCTATTCAAATGGATTTATTTTCTCACATGCATTTTGTCAACTACAACGTAGAACTTCGTTTGCACTGATATACATATCAGTTCAAGTCGCCATATCACATTAGCACAGAGATGCAATTGTCAATTTAAATACTACAGGTAGTACAGGTAGTAGCTGTGAGATATACTTAAAAAAAAATAGAAAAAGAAAGGTCACGAGGGATTCAAAAGATTAGCATTTGACAGAACACAAAGAATCAATGCACTTGTGTCATTGCAAACGATTTTGAGCCATGTTATTCAAAGTCTCTAACCAGCGGTTATTAGCATATCGTGGACCGCAAACGCGTAGTCTACACTTAATAACATGACTTCACGGATATGTGACATAGTTTGGTCACATCACAAAAAATCCCTCGTCGGGGCACTCGGTGGTCGGGTATACGTACCACATGTCTCAACCATCTCAGCTGATGAAGATTCAGTACTTCATCAACTGATTCGCCCTCTTTACCTATCATCCATGTCTTATCAACAGCATTGCTTACTCGCCGGTCATAGGATACACAAGTATTTCATAAGGACACATGCTTCTTATTTTTTGAAAGCATGATTTCATTGGCATTTATCGTCAAACTGAGACTGAAAACCGTCAAAGAACTGGATTCCTTCAAGTAACACGTAAAATGTGTTGAACAGTTATGTTAGCGTTTTTTTGGCAAGTTAGATTTCAACGGAATGGGGCCGCCAACCCCATGTCTAACCCTCCTCCTTTATCCGGGCTTGGGACCGGCAGTAGCCCCTAAGGTTCTACTGGCTAACTATTTAGAAAAATAATAGCCAACATACTTGAAACCGAGTACAATTAAAGTTTCTAATTATTCAGAGGACTAATGTACACATGTTAGTTACACTAAGATGGTGGAGAAAATTTGTAGCTCAGGTGGATGTTTGTTGTGGTGTTTCATTCTCAGAGCTGAATGTTTTTGTTGTGAAGCTTTCATTGTTCTTCTGAACAACATTATCAGCACAAAGTTCAGATGGAAGTCAAGTATTCAAATTTCTCCACGTTCGACCTGTAGATTGTTCTGCTAACCTCGATTGTAAGGTCAACAGCAACCAATCAAGACAATGGCAACCTATAGATAGAGACCTTGAATGACATGGCTCAAAATCTTTTGCAGTGGTGCATTTATTCCTTTTGTTCCCTCAAATTCTAATCTTCTGAATTCTTCATTACTTTTATCTCCCTCTTTTTAAAATTACCCCACTGGATTTTACTCCTTGAATAATAAATTCGAACTCTAATCTCTCCGATTACTGCTAATACCTTTACTACATCTACTACTATGAGATTTGTATTGACAATTGCATTTCTCTGTGCTAATATGGTATGTCAACTTGAATAGATGTACGTACATGCCAACTTGTACAGATTTATAGCATTCCACTGTAGATGTTAACCATTGGTAATCAATCTCTTTTCCTAAATTTATCGATACATTGCATTCTAATCAGTCCAGTTACAAAACTTCGTGTTATAAATAACAACACATATAAGCGAACAATATTGTTTTCGATTAGATCGTCATCAGGCTTTACTCTAATATACATGAATATTTATATGAAAATGTTAAACCAATCAAGGCAATTTGAGTGGTTTAACATTTTCATATAAATATTCATGTATATTAGAGTAAAGCCTGATGACGATCTAATCGAAAACAATATTGTTCGCTTATATGTGTTGTTCTAATTTTCACAATGGGAATCTTTAAAATTATAAATAACAACAATATACAAACTTCTTTTGCTTATAATTTGAATGCTTCGAATAAATTATCAATAGTTCTTGTTGACCTTAAGGTCATCAATTAAACAGACGACATTTTCTTCTCCTTTTTTACACATTTGAAATCATCAATCAATCATTGTTAGACCACCATTAGAAACCTGGAATCACTGGACGGCCGTTTCGTCCTGGTATGGGACTCATCAGCAGTGCGCATCCACGACTCCTGCTCCTCGCAGGATTCGAACCTGGGACCTTTGGGATTGTAGGCGAACGCCTTATATTTTCAATCCCATCAATTTAGTTTAAGTAGGATTAATGATTTCATATGACTAAAGATACATCATTGGCGTAAACAAGTATTCGTGTGTTCAATAACCTAACACACACTGTAATCATTGTTATGAAATTTAAACACTGATGCTAATCTATCCTACTGTAACACAGTCTAGGGTAAGTAAGTAGTCATAGACTAAACATAACATTTTTAAATTTCAAAAAAAAAGAAAAAATACCAGACCAAGTAACACATGCATTAAAGATAAAATTTCAAAATAAAAACGGTTGTGTCTATTAGGTCACATTATTTGGACTAAATATTTCATGATATTTTTTTAAACAACGCTTTGCATCATTATTCTACTACATGTACTTAAAAATGTGACAATGGTACAATACAACTGCTGATTTATGAGGAAATTAAGTCTTAGAAAAAAGTTGTTGTTGGCAACAGTTAAGAACAAGTAAGATATTAGATATAGCATGAATTCGAAATAAAAAAGGGATACTGGAAGTAATTCAGTTATAATTCATGTCAAAACTTAAACATAATTAGATCGGTTTAAATCGCAACACCAGCGAAAACCCGTAGGATGAAATTATCAAGAAAAATGTCAGAGTAGTCGAAGTAGTGACAGTGAATGAGCACTGCTGATGAGTCACATTATAGGACGAAACGGGCGTCCAATGCTTACAGGTTTGCAGCGGTGCCCTAACATTGACTGATTGATGGTCCCAATATAATGCAACAACTTCTACAACCCTATAATGAAAACTATAGATAATAAACTAAAAGCCAGTATGAAGTAGCAGGATACAACCTAAAGAGTAATTTTCAAACTCAAGACCGTAAAAAGAAGACCATCTTATAGTCAGTAATTTAATGAAACGAACCTACGTCTTTATTTATCCGACCCCAGCTTTCCTTTAAACTACATCCAATAAAGTCAATATCGTCCGTCAATGTTAGCGGTGGTTACGAATACGTAATACATGTCGCAGCTACCTTTGGTCAGTGTAGATTCACTATCTTAACAGCCGATTATCCATTTGTGCCTATTACCCTGGATATCAGTTCACAATTGCTGATTCGGCAGTTTCAATATACGCTATCAACTATGCGAGAATAAAACAATGAGCTCACTAGTGACTAGCGTCTTGAGGAAATTCTCGGAGTCTTACTGAGATGTGATCAGGTATAGGCAGTAACTACCAAAGACAAATAAATGGATGAGGTCATGCAAAATTCGTATATTGATCAAAATTAGACACTAACACCATCAGAGGCCGACCCAGTGGTCCTCAGGTTAGGCATTCGCACACAAGACAGAAGGTCCTGCGTTTGAATCCTACAAGTAGCAGGAGTCATGGATGCGCACTGCTGATGAGTCCCATACCAGGACGAAACGGCTGTCCAGTGCTACCAGGTCTCTAATGGTGGTCTAACAATGATTCAGTGATGATTAAAATGTGAGAAAATAAGACTGTCGCTGAATTTGAATCGTTGTAACAAAAATGTTGATGTTTTAAATATCATTCAAAGTGAAGGCATGAACATTATTATATCAGGCAAACAGTATGAATTTGACTAAAATTGAAAAAACAACTAATGTAGTTCAGCAAAATAATATCTGTTTTTTTTTTATTACATATTGATATAATCGAATGAAAAGTGAATAAGCATAACGTTTGAGAGTATAACACAAAGCATAGTCGTTCATTATTTTATTCTATAAATAATAGACGATTGTATTGTTTTATATTTATCTTATATATTCCCTCATTTTCAAACTTTTGTTTAACTCATAACTCATTGTTGTACGTTCTATAAATCTAGATATATCGTTAATCAACTAATTCACTATTATTATTATGCTTCTGTATCACTTACAAAGTTGCGCACGCATAATAATTCCATAATTCAGTTAGTATGTTATCTGACATTGCACGTTCATTATTATTGTGTGAGTTTCGAGTTTTGTTCGAATGGAAGAGTACAACAATAGAAAACTCGTCTACTTTCCATTTTTTCGTTTTCTGATTCCCCACTGAGTTAGGAAAGGGCACCAGAATCAATCAAATGGTAAATATGTCACTGATCCTACATGCAACATACGTGAACTAATCTACAGTCAGACTATAGAGAGAAACAATAAATCTTCCTTTCTTGCCTCTATGACACAACACAACTGGAAAAAAACACTACCTTCATCTCTTCCATATCGTACTTATGAACCATATGTCACATTGATAATAATTGGATATGAAAAAATGTTGTCAAATAGTGTCTAGTTTGTCAATTGGAAAATATATCAGATAAATGTACTAAACTTGTAATTCAATTACATAATGCAGAAAAAAAAATGACGTTCTCAACAAATCAAGCGCACTTTCATTTTCAAAACACTGTCAAATCAATTTTTCGACAAATCAAATAGTCCAAAATTATTTGGTTAGAGTGTATATATCTTAGTCAGTTAGATTTATTTGTCAAAGCTTCATGTTTTCTAAAACAATGTAATGTTAATAAAACATGAACCGATGGTGAAAGGTAGTACATTCCCAAATGTCTCATCAACTCCATAACATCATAATCTTGATTGATTGTAAGCAGTCATTAATATGTCATTGGTTACAGACATTACTTTATTTCAAAATGTCTCTTGACAGCTGAATTCTATAACTGATAAATTGTAAAAAAAAACCATTTCCAGTCTATAATATGATACAATTTGTGCCTAATATTTCATATTTCTATGAATCAACTGGTGTTCAAATGTAATGTGAAACGATAAAAGACATGAGACATTGAACAGCTAAAACTAATATTATTACTATTATTATTATTATCATTATTCCAGCATGTGTTTGCACCCTTTACTTCGCTTACTACATGGCCAGCTTATTTTGTCTGACTATAAATACTTAGTCATGCTTCATTGCATTAGGTTAGCTCACTTGCCTTCTTCATCTTGCTTCGCTTTGCTTGCGCATACTATTCTTTCTTATGTCGTCTGCCTGTGTGAACGATTGCATGCAGTAAATTCATCCGCATAACTATATTTGGCTTTTTATTATCGCCATCGCACAAACGGGGTTCGCTTAAGTATGATATATGGAAATTGAAAGGGAGATTTATTTGATAATTATCGGAGTCAGGTGGTGGGTTACTAAAATGATGAACCCTAGTCCGAATCTAATATAGTCGTCAAGCCTGATAAATAAGTAACAGTGTTTCAAATCATATTTTGTTGCATCGATCTACATACATGGACAGTAGTATTAATAACACTCACACAACTATAATAATAAAGTTGTGCACATCAAAATGTTTTTCGTCATCATTAAAGCTAGTATAGTTTATTTGATAAATGAAATTCAATTTGTCTTTGTTTATCTCCGGCCTAGTATGAACCATAGAGTATATATATATAGAGAGAGTTGAGGAGTTGGACATATTTTCCAAGATTTTAACTGTCTAAGTGTGTAATGTAATGTAATTATTGGTAACAATAAAGACGCGATGTGATGAGGTTATATAGACGATTCTTCTTCATAAATACAACCAACTGATAACTTGTTATTCATTTTCTGGATGACAGAAGTATGAAAGTATAGAAGGAGGCTATTCTAATCCTAATAAGAAAGTCAACCCAAGATTATTTGTTGTTAGTATGAATAAAAATAGGACTTTCCACAGGATTTTTAATTGGACAAAAAAATAAAATTCAATGAAAAGATTTTCACACTTAAGGTAATGATCAATAGATATATTATTATTACCTGACTGCTACCTTGACGTGGTGGTCGGACTTGCTTACTATGTTGACCCAACCGAGCTATATTGGCAGGTACATATGTTTCCTTAGGTCCTACCATGCCACGAGACAGATAGACTGGATAACAGTATCATTAAAAGCAACAACTTAAGGTATGAGGGCGGAGTTGTACTGCTGACTGTAGAGAGGCATGACAGCAGTACAGTGTTTCCCTAGAACAACCAGCATCTGCAGCGATGCTGTCTTCTAACAACCAAAGAATATGATTAAAGAAGGTCGACCCTAAAATTCTCACACTTCACATTACCCCACAGATTTCCATTAACGCGGTAAGGCCTCTTGAAGAGCACAGCTAACATTTTAAAACCTCCACATAAAAAGTCCGTGAGTGACCGGCCTCAAGCAGTTGTCCCTTGGAATCCGCGGTCACACTGTCAGTTCTCTAAGATAAACGCTAACCCAACTTTGTTTTTGGTTTCCCTTCCATGGCTGCGGGAAAATAAAACACTGATACGTTTTAACTAATAGTTCTTCAATTCATAAACCTTAATGCATCATTTCCTTGCATTCTGCTGATATGATGTAAAGAAAGAAAATTCACAATAATAATAATAATAATAATCGTAATAACACAAAGCATACCATAAATTATCTACTCCAATATTCCCAAGAAAAAATAACAAAAAATAAACCAATTAAATTAAATGCCACTTATTGTTTTTACTTAAATAATCTAAAAAAAATAATTAGCCAAAGTCAAATTGAATGTTCTATTATTGAAGAAAAAAATTGACAGCTATATTGTTACATTATACTTATTGAACAAATAAACAATTATTTTATTTCATGATTTTTATTTCTGTTTTTCCTGGGAATATGCTACTAATTTCACTATTTCAGTACTATATAGAACAAGATCATCTTTAAGCACAAATAAAAACAGAAATTTAACCAATAATAATAATAATAATAATAATCATTGACCAATAACAATTACCTTCACGAATAGCAGTAAACGGTAAACCTTCTTCTGGATTGATACGTATCTCTTTGACAGCAACAGCACGACGCATAACACTAAACAATGAAGAAGTAAAAGCAAAAAACAATAATGTCATATAAATTATTTTACAACAAAAAGAAAGTTGATCAATAATACTGAATGTAACAATGTTTCAATGAGAATATATGATGCCAACATGAAAAAAGGGATGGCGGTTAATTTCAACCGACTTTATTTGAAATGACATTAAAAATCAATGTAGCCTTAGACATCATCATCACTACTAGCAACACGAATTGAAGGGGAGAAACAAAAAAACAACAACTACTACATGAAACATTACAATATTCAATTGATAATATAAAACCTAAATGATAGTGGGAATATGGTTTTAAAGAATATATGCAGGAGGGAAAAGCATATTGAAGAATATTGATATTAAAAAATAAAGTGCTAAATTAAAACCAAATGTGATTATGCATTTGTAGAACTACAATCGAGCTCAAATTTGCAAATAAATAATTATCGTGTGAAAATACCAACTAGCTTAGTTAATCAGTAATGAAATAACTAGTTTTATTCGAAAGTGTGAGCTAATTATCAGTTATCATATAATGGAGTATAAGGGTAAACAAAATTATATCTTTATTGCTTAAAAAATTATACGTTTAAAAAGTTGTTTGTTCATGTAATTAGTAAAATAGAAATGTTCGAAAGAGAAAGGGTGTAAAGATATTTAATGGTGTGACGCAAGATTGAACTGTTCAGTTCTGTAACACTGTAGATAATTCCAATTACGTCACGATCATATATATGTAAGTTGTCACTTATGTCTGGTACGATCGTACATCAGTTTAAATTGCTATACAACATTAACACATACACACACACACAGAGATCGAATTGCCATAATAGTAGAGGTGGTAGCAGTATTAGCAGCGATCGAAAGGTTTAGGGTTCAAAGCTATGATTCGAGAAGCATATTCCAGTGGAGTCAATTTAAAATGATGAATTCAGAAGATTAGAATTTGAGAGAAGACAAAAAATGGATGCAGCTGTGCCAATGCGAACGACTTTGAGCCGTGTCATTCAAGATCTTCAATCATCGGTTACTTTCGTCTCGCGGACTCCAACCACGTGGCCTACATCAACTAACATGGCTCAATCCAGCAGTCAGTTTTGTCTGGATTTCTTCATCCAAATCTAACAAAATAAAGCGCGGAATAACACACGACCCAAGAAAATAATTATTATGAAAGGGGGCTTTTTAGCAATAGCACTGCTGATTTGAATTATCACAATCTCATGTTACATGCCTCACAAGTGATAGTTGAATGTCGGCAAACTTTAATATTGTATGAGTTTACTGATCCTATGGAAACTTAGTTTATTTCAGAAAATCAAAATACTTGAAAATTACTAAAATGGTTTTGGGAAGAATTCAAACATATTGAAAGTAATTTCCCTCGTTTAGGCAAAGTTGTCCAAATACGTAATCCTAAGCAAAACAGTAATGAACTGTACTTTCAATCTATTGGTATTGAATACCTTTAAACAACATTAGAATAATAATAATAATAATAATAATAATAATAATAATAATAATAATAATAATGGTAATAATCGGATTCTTTCTAAAGATTTGTTTCAATATCAACTGTTATAAACTCTTATACAAAGCTATAAACTAATAGTTATGAACAAAGTAACACATCAAACACGAATGAGATGAACATTATGCTACATTATAGATTAATTGAAATCATGAACCAATCAAATGTTGGAGCACTATTGAAAACTCAGAAGCACTGTACGGTCATTTCGTCTTTACGTGGGACTCCTCAGTAGTATATATCCACAACCACTGAGTCAGAATTCAATCAATCCATCATCATTCATTATCTTCGGTGGATAACTGCCTCACATCCAACACGGTCCCATACTAGGACAAAACGACCATTGAGTACTCATAGGTTTTCAATGATGGTCTAACATTAATCAGTTCATGATGTTGAGGAACCTTGCTAATACTTCTATTATTGCTATCACTCTTGGATTTGAACTGACAGTTACGTCTCTGTGCTGATGGGGTACGGCAACCTGAACTGATGTACTTACGTACGAAGTTCTGCGTTGTATCTCTCTCTCTGTCTATTGAGGAACCTCAACAATCATGACAAACGCACACTGACATTATAAACTAAATGAAATACAAACTATTGGTAATCGACTAAGCATAAATTTATTGATGTTGACATACGAGTTCCAAAAGACATGAGGTCCCCGTCCACCTAGGAATATTGGTTATACACAGCCGAAAAGTCATTAACAAGGAGAAAACAGCTGTCCCATACTTCATGATCAATAATCATCTTACAACTGAAATCAGTTCGTAGTAAGAATAAAACTACGTTCAGTTAGGTGATAGTTCATCAAACAACAACAACATATTTTTTCTTAAATATTTATATCCATCCACAAGTCGGATATTCAAAGGTGAATAGTTGCATAGTATACATGTATTGTACATGCTAGCTCCCAGATTCAAACCATAAATCTGTGAATTTTATGTACCAACTGAAACATTTTTGCTCACTTATGATTTATCACGAGTTGTGAACAACAATGATTTTTGAATATTAAAAGAAAAATGTTATAGTTACGAAGCTAAATGATAGTCAGTCAGTAGTCAGCTACAACATAGAACTTGTTATGTACGTACATTACTTCAAGTTGCCATACCACATTAGCACAGAGAAGCAATTGTCAGTTCAAATCCAATAGTGGTATAGATATTAGAAGTGGTGGTGTTTCGCTCCCTGAGCTGGATGTTTTGGTTGTGGAGCTTTCATTGTTCTTCTGAACAACATCATCAGCACAAACTTCAGATAGAACTGAAGCATTTGAATTTCTTCACGTTTGACCGGTAGATTGTTGTGATAACCTCGAAATGATTGGTTGCTATTGACCAATCAACAAACATCCACCTGAGCTACAAATTTTCTCCTACATCTCATAGTAGAAGTATTAGCAGTTATGGAGAAGATTAGTGTTCGAAGAAGTATAATTCAGTGAGATAAATTTAGAGAGAGAAAGATAGAGGTGATGATGAATTCAGAAGATAACATTTTGAGAGAAGACGATGAATGGATGCACCTGTACCAATGTGAACGATTCTGAGCCATGTCATTCATCCATTACAATTGTTTCTAAGTGTTACTAAGAATTAATTATTCAAAAATAGTCTTATATATTTACATTCATATAGTGTGAACTGAATACCAAAAAAAAAGCCAAACTATATATACTTTACGTAAGAAAAAAAAATCGAATATTGAACAAAATAGTTTAATACATCAGTTGACCTTTTTAGGTAATTTTCTAGTAAATTGAAAATAACAAAACCAAAAAATAGAAAATTGAATACTTGATTGATAGAATTCAAAAATATAGAGGACATTAAAGGTTAGTCAACAATTCTATTTTTTAAATAAACGAATCTAATGTACCTACAAAATTTAGACCAAAACAAAAAATAATCAATAAAAAGAAGGTATAAAACATTTAAAGTGATGGATAAATATATCTACATATTTATAGTGCATTTATATAGTCAAAAATATCCAGTAAATGGATTGTGAAAGTGCACACTAAATATCAATACATATGAATAGGAAATAGACAAAAAATGTGTAATCATGAAACAATTATTGTTAGACCACCATTAGAAACCTGGAAGCACTAGACGGCCGTCTCGTCCTGCTATGGCATTCATCAGCAGTGCGCATCCACGATTCCTGCACCTGTCAGGATTCGAACCAAGGAATCTTTTCCGAGTTCTAGTGGGAAGTCCTAACCAGTGAAGTTCAACCTGTTCGGTTGTAGACAGTAACTACCGAAGACTGTGTATGAGGTTGCGCAAGACCGTGAATTGAATGAAGTTCAACACTAACACCGTTAGATACCAGCTCAGTGGTTCAGAGGTTAGGCGATCGCGCGCAAGACCGGAGGTTCTGGGTTCGAACCCTGCGAGATGCAGGAGTCGTGGATGCGCACCGATGTTTAGTCCTATACCAGGACAAAACGGCCGTCCAGTGCTCTCACGTTTCTAATGGTGGTCTAACATTGATCGATTCATGATTTCAAATGTTTTTTATTGCTTCAAAATAAAATATCTTGTTAATTTCAATGATAAATCAATGAGTTCAATGCAATAAAAAAGAATAGTCTAACTATCAATAAAGATCAATCAATTACAATAATCAATTGAAAAGAAGAAAACTCATAAAGCTAAAACAGAAATCATAATGGTTTATATAAAGATTACTCAACTTTAAGGCACGTTAAATTATGCAATTAGTTATATGAACAAAATAAGCAACCACCTGTCGTAATTTCTGCTTGCTACGATCACGTCAGTCAGTGAGTGAGTTGGTTTTACAACATAGAACTTGGTACGCACGTACACAGCAATTCAAGTTACCAAATATACGATATGACCACAGAGAGATGGATTTGACCGTTCGAACCCCATACTAGTAGCAGTATCATTGAGAATAGGGAAGATTAAAGTCTCTGGCCATCGGTCGCTATCCTCTCACGAATTCGAATCAGGTAGTCTGCACCTACTGAACATCACTGACTTCAAGGAGTTTTACCATGTTTTGATTTGGTCACCCTTAGCTTTCTTTCAGCCTACTAAGCGTCACTAGTTGACATCGCTCGTCAAGGTAGTCAGTAGTTGTCCCAACCATGGGAAATACACAAATAAAGATTTCTTCCACTTCAACAAAAAGTTGAGTATCTAGTATCACACTGTATTACTAGGTTTAAATCTCATACAATCAGAGCCTACAACGTTTCATAAATGAGAATAAACGTTATTTTTAACGCAGTCACTAGCATTTTAATATAGTAGGTGATGATCAACAGCTTATTTAATTGGTCAATAGTAATTTATGACCGGAAATATATATATCGCAAAAATTACTGAGTTCAATAGAAGTGTTTTTACAATTAGGATAGTAGTATCACACTTAGCTAACACAATGTATCACCCACCTACTGATGATCGACTATTCAGCGTTCTATGTTTCTATCTGCATAAATTTTTTTCCATGATAACTCTGTCACTGGAATGGCTTTTATATAACCGCTTCTTTACATAACAATACATGTTAACTGGAGCGCAATAGAGAAAAAGCATTAGCAAAAAAAATATATGAATACCTTTTACGCTAATGTAAGTTATAGTACAGGAAATTGTGGGTTACGGAAGTATGATAGAGGGAAGAAAGAAAAACACATTGACACATTATCTATTTTTTTTTTAATGTCAGTAAATAGTTTTACGGATAAATGTGTTTTACACACAAAATTAATAATCATTTTACTGAAACAGAGATCAAACGACCTGTAAATATGGAATAAATGAAATAGAATGTGTTTTGTTTCATATGATGTAAAATAAGTTAGAGTTTTTTTTCTTTCAATATAATAATATGCATTGTTGGCCTACATTTTTGGAGGCGAATTACACAACCTTGGGATGAAATAGCATAGGAAAATTTTATAAAGTGAATATACTACTAAGATATATCAATTATAGTAGTATATTCATCCGTTCATTAGATTAAGTTTAAGTATGCTTATAATAAGTATAACAAGCTTGTTGATTGCTTTGCTTAGTGATTCAATTTGTATTATGCGGTATTACTTTTGAAGGTCATTCAACGGTTAGTATTGTTTTTGAGTCATAAGAAAGAGCTGACAGTTTTAATCAAAATGATAATTACATTAGATGGACATCAAAATTTTCCATAGTTTAGGATCTTAATGTAAACAAAAAAACACCTTTAAATGAAAACCCCATGAAAATACACAATAACCAGGTGTTAAATATGAACAAAATTCGTAAAGATTGACAATGAAAGAATGTCCGAACCTTATATTTCTACATTAGAAAAGAGGTGAAATATTGAAATTTCATATGCTCTCCTGAAAAATAGAATCTGATCAGACATAAGCAATGCGAAAACTAATACGTATGTGTATTAGATAAAGTTGTTGTATTCTATCAGTAAAGCAAGATGAATTTATCAAGATCAATACTAAAGTGAACGAAGTAGTAATATTTTCTGTAGTAATAGGAAGTACTAGATAGTGATAATATGGTTCGAGAAGAATGAACCAAAGATTAAATCAATTTGCAGCATTGTTAATAATTCCAAGGCACCTCATCCAACATCTCTCTAACCACTGGTCACGATAAGTGCTAGCAAACCCAGTTGGATAGTTTCATCTGTAAACATGACTGAATCCAACAGTAAAATCATACATACACAGTCAGTCAGTCAGTCAGCTACAACGTAGAACTTCGTACATACGTATATCGGTTCAAGTTGTCATACCACGATAGCATACAGAGATGGAACTGTCGATTCAAATGCTAGTAGAAGCATTAGCGGTTATGAAAAAGACTAGTCTGCAGATATTTTTTTCGAGGAGTACATCACAGAGGAATCAATTTAAAAGGTAGAGAAAAAGAAGTGGTCATGAGGAATTTAGAAGATTAGAGTTTGAGAGAAGACAATGAATGAATGCACCTACGCCATTTCAAACGATTCTGAACCATGTCATTCAAGGTCTCCTCTAACTATCGATTACTATCATCATACACAAAACACACAAGTAGATAGATGATGATGTTTCGCAGTATTTAATAAAAAAATTCTACATTCTAATAAAATTGAAAATAATAATTCGTCGATTTTTTTTTAATTTTTATCACAGCAATTATGATTCTGAAAGAAAGCGCTTCTAAAATGATTAGCCAATCTTCAACTATTAGTCTAATAAAATAAAATTTATCGAAGTGTAATAAAAGGAAGAAAATTATTCTCGGTAAAAATATAAACCCTTCAAGGTATGAAGAAAAAACAAATACACAACTAAATTTTTCACTGAAAAACAAAAAAAAACTATTTTATGACACTAATTGAGGGGTGGTTAGCATTTTTTTTCTTCAATCAGACTAAAAGAAAGCTTGTTTCTTTTTTTAAAGTTAAAATTCATTAAAATAACCATAATTAATTTTTGTGCACTCACATGTGAATTGTAGAATAATGTATTACATATTCACTAATATTATTCATTTCAATCAGAGTTATGGAAATAAATGTTGTAATCATCAATCAATCAATCAATCATGGTTAGACCAACATTAGAAACCTGGAAGCATTGGACGGCCGTTTCTTCCTGGTATGGGACTCATTAGCAGTGCGCCTCCACGAATCCGGGACCTCGTAGGGCTCAAACCACGGACCTTCTGTCTAGGGCGCGAACGCCTGTCCCCCCGAAACCTAGAACGGTAATAATGTCTAACTCTGATCAATCTGAAGACTGCGCGATCTTACCCATTTGTCTTCGGTAGATACTGCCTATACCCAACAGGGTCCATCTCCACTGGTCACGTCTTCTCAATAGAACTCCGAGAATTTTCTAACGAGGATAGTCACTAGTGAGCATATTTTACGATATTTTCAATTAGTTATGGAGATTAGTGTTTTTTGCACATTGAAACCATCAATCAATCAATTATTGTTAAAACACCATTAGAGACCTGGAAGCATTGGAGAGCCATTTCGTCCTGGTATGGAACACATCAGTGGCAGTGAGCATCCACCATCCATCAATGATTGATTGATGATCGCAATGTGTATTATTATTATTATTATTATTATTATCGAATCGACTTAAGGGAGAATCTAGGCTGTGTTAGTGTAATATATGTGTTGTGCTTGTCTAACTCTATTGATTATCCCAAAATATGCTTTACTAGTAGCAGTCAGCATAGATGATATGTAAAATTAGAGATACTTGATGTGAAAATCCAGAAATAGGTTATATGTTTAGTTAGCAATCGGAAATAAGGCATATCTTTTTAATCTTAAGGAAAAGGATTCTCGATGTAAGATTTGACAAACCTGATCATCATGCTTCAGTATCTGATATGTTACTAACTCACTGATTTATAGGTCAGCTGCTGATATGAAAGACCTGAAGGTGCTGGAATCGATCCATGATGGGATCTCATGTGCCAACTAAGATGATTAGTCTCATGAAAACATTATACAAAGCTACCTGGTTTTTGGTAGTGCTTCAAGGTTAGTCCGTGATGTAGACAATACGGTTTCAAGAATATTGACAATAATCAAGAGGATACGTTTCATAATTCGATTTCATCTGAATTCCTCATCACCTCTGTCTTTCTCTGTATAGATTGATTTCACTAGATTCTACTTCTTTAATAATATCTTCGAACCTTTATCTTTCCGATTACTGTTCATACTTCTACTATGTGTACCACTATGCGATTTGAACTGACAATTGCGTCTGTGCTAATGTGCTATGGCAACATGAACGTAAGTATGTACTGACTGTCTGAAAAAAACATTGAACACCTTCAACATGATAAACGATAAGAATGTAAATGACAAAAATTATTAATTGCACACATAAAAACCTGCATAAAGGTTAACAATAATAGATCTTTCTTACTATGAATATCCTCTATATACAGTTGCATAAGATCCTTCGCCTAGAACATCTAATTTTTGATATGAATCAACACAACCAAAACTACGTGATGAAGATGACCGATTATGCAATATCCGAGTTGGTGATTGTGAATGAGATTGAGGTGTACTATTAGCAGTTGACGGAAATAGAAAATCTTCACTAGCTCTTTGTGATTCAATATACTTTGCGTTAATGTGTGGTTGTGAATTTATTGATTTTTTAATCAGTGTAGCCGGAGAGCCACGTCGAAAAATACCACCAATATTAGTTGAAACATGTGCGATATCTTGTTGTGAAGGTGAACAAGTTACATTAGGATCATGTAAATTGAGTAAACCAGCTAAACGTAATTCTAAAAAGAAATATATATGTATGTATCATTGAGAGAAAGTAATTATTCAATCAAAATTGTAAATTTACGACATATTCATAAGAAAACTAATACATCGGTAGTGTCAGAAATGTTCACTCCTTCATCGCAACCACGCTTGTTGTATCAACAGAAGCAATAATACTAGTTAGGTGTTCTACTCAAAGGAGGAAATTAACTGAATTGCAGAAAATGATCAATTAGTCAGTCAGTCATCAACACCGTACGTACATTATTTCAAGTTGCCATATCAAATTAGCACAGAGAGATGTTATTGTCAATACAAATCCTTCGGTGGTTGAGGTAGTAGAAGTATGAGCAGTATTCAGACAGATTAAGGTTTGAAGATGTTATTCAAGGAGTATGATCCAGTGAAATAAATTTAAGAAGAGGAAGATGATGGTCATGAGGAATTTAGATTAGAATTTGGCAGAACAGAAAGAATGAATCCACTTGCACCACTTCGAACGCTTTTGATCCATGTCATTTAAAGTTTCCAACCATCGGTTATCATTGTTTCGCGGACCCTAACCAGGTATTTTACACCTACTGATATGGCTCAGTTCACTTATCAGAAACCTCATGGATTTGTGCCATGTTTTGGTCTGGTCATCCCTAGCTTCCTTTCAGCCTACTCCTACATCATAAAACATCGCTCGTCGTGGCAGCCGATGGTTGGGAATACGTAGCGAATGTCTCAATCATCTCAACTGATGAAGATACAGTACTTTATCAATTGATTTGCAATTCTTACCTAGTACCCATTTAATAACAATTGCACTGCCTACTCGATTGTCCCAGGATATACGAGGACATAAAAAAGTCACAAGGTAATGTCAAACAATCACATGTGTTTTATTGACAGTCATTATTTTCTATGCTACTATGGTAGTTAGGTGTGATGTGGTTCTGTACTATGGGTTCAAAGAGTGAATGAACGTAGTTCATAACTGTTTACAAACTTAGTTATGTTAGTTGATCAATCAGTCACAGACAAATGAAGATCGAGTACATAACTCTTATTGTAAAAAATCGTACGATTCCCTCACTAGTGACTAGCTTCATGAGAAAATTCTCGGAGTTTTAATGAGAAGACGTGATCAGAGGAGTTTAACCTTGTCGGATGTAAGCAGTAACTACCGAAGCCAAATGAGTGAGGTTGTGCAAAATCTGCAGATTGATCAGAGTTAGACATTAACATCGTTAGATGCCGGCCAAGTGGTCCAGAGGTTAGGCTTTCACGAGCAAGACCGAAGGTCGTGGGTTCGAATCCTACGAGGTGCAAGAGTTGTGGATGCGCACTGCTAATGAGTCCTATAGTAGGACAAAACAGACGTCCAGTGCTTCCAGGTTTCGAATGATGGTCTAATAATGACTGATTGATGATTTCAATGTGTGAAAACATAACTCAAATTAGAAAAATGATACTTAATGTTGAAATTAGAGGGAATTTCTTTTTCAAAATACTAGATATTTGAATCTTTTCAATCAATCCTAAAAAGTGTCCATAACGAGCATCTTAAACATTCTAACTAAAATTTCCATACTCTCTGTAACTGACTTTATAAACTAATGGGCATACTTTCATTTTTTTTTTAACAGTTTTCAGTCTTACTCCGATCTACTCCCAATGTTAACTAATGTTTCCTGTTTAATTTGAATAGTCTATGGTCAAAAAATTAACACACATATCGATCATCAATCGACGCGTAACCACAGGATTCTCATCATCTAGTAATCACAGCATAGACAAGAAATTTTTCAAACGTAACTGTAATCAAATACTACAAATTTCATAATATGTCACGAAAAATTAACAGAACATATTTAGTTATAAAATAAAATATGAAGAACCAGACAGTAAAAAACAAATATGTATATCATGCCAAAGAGTACACATAGAGAAAAATAACCATTCATTATTTATGCATTAAACTACCTTCAGAATGAGGCCGGTTAAGAAAAGCACTCGGAGATATTTTCATTTTATTTACATCGGTATTCGATTTGGAATGTTTCGTTTTCCGTGAACGAGATTTACTGCTAGCTAACTGTGGTTCACCGCCACCGGTAGTAGTAGTAGTATGACGAGTATTACGCAAAATATTCCGATGTCCTTTCACTTGTTTCACGGTAGTTGGTCTAAACACAACAATAACAACGAGCAGAATGAAAACATGAAAATTTCAGTCGAATTACAATCGGAAAAAAAAACCAGAACAAACAGAAGAAACAAAATTCTTGTCTTCCTTATTTGTATGTAACATGTTTGGCTTAAACTAACGCTGTCTGTATTTTTCATAATGTATCTGATGTATTTGAAAAATTATGATGTAACATATGATATGAATTTGTTGTAAAATTTGTCGGGGGGAGTTGTGTTTTTCTGTTTTCTTTTTTTGATTAAGATTAAAGGATAAAATTACACAAAAATGTATAACAAACAACACAGGCATCAATAAAACCTAATCAAGAAAATAAAAATTGGTGTCTGTTGTAAAAAAAAAAGAGGAGAAGAAAATCACTGTTAACAAATTCCATGTATGATAGAAACACTGACTATGCATAAGAGAATTAACACATCAAGATTAATATTTTAAATAAATTGCTTCTTTTTTTTTCTATTATTTTATTCAAAATATGATTAATAGCCTAATTATTTATATTAAGCTGATCGAATGTCAAACAAATCATTCGGTTTTTAACTAACTATGAGAGCCTATAAATTTGTTCTACTACATGTGTAGTAGTGATTGTTTAGTACAGTTTCATAATGAATATAAATGTGATTATTAGTGAGGAAATTCTCGGACGTCTAGTAAGAAGATTTGATCAGTGGAGTTCAACCCTGTCGAATGTTGGCAGTTACCCAACGAAGACAATGGATGAGGTTGTGCAAAATCTCTAGATGGCCCATGAGGGGTTTATTTTCGTTTTTTGTTTTTTTGTTTTGCGTTTGTTTTTTATTAGACATTTTACACTTTCGGATGACGGCTCTCTCCCAGTGGCCTCAGTTCAGTGGTCCTAGAAGTTAAGGTTTCAGTTGTTTTTTCCGCGTTGCAAGCCTCCTCAAAACCTAACGGAATTGCAAGGCCTATATGCAGTCCTGTGAGTAGCGGGAGGGAGTAGAAAGAGTCATGGATGAGCACTGCTGATAAATCCCAAACCAGAACGGAACGGCAGAAGGAACGGCTGTTGTCTGCCCTCTCTTCTGTTCTGTTGTCTTTGCTTTCTGTTTGTCCAATGCTTCCAGGTTTTTCTAATGGTGGTTCTAACAATGCGTGATTCACGGCTCCCCAGTCGACAATTAATACAGTACTATAAAATGTCAATGAGCTAAATAAATGGAAGCCATTGTCCTAGTCAAAAAAACTGGAAAAAAGTATGAATTGAACCATAGCAAATATGAGATGGTTAGCAGGATTGTTGCACGCGGGGCGCTGATTCCTTGACGTGCGGGATGTTTTATGCTTCTTTGTGCCGATAGGATTGTGTGCGGTGTTCTGTACGATGCCGGGATATGTTATGTGAGTCTCTGGATTGGCCGAAAACAGTACCGTCTAATCTATAGTAGGAATAGTTGACAAAAAGAAGAGTGATAAACCGTCGACGAGTCTGAGAAGGTTGATTCAAAACCCATCTTTGACAGTGAGTTCTACCCCGCCGTATACTACTCATTGCGCTCCTTGCTCATGAGATAGTTGGATTTTTGTATAATATATTTGAAAGGACACACAAATATCCATGGTAGTGACTTCGTTTCGTAATTTAATTCATTTTTTTGTCACTGTTCTTTGCTTTTTTCTGTTTCTGCTTAGTTATTTTTTTTCTTTCAATATTGTCTTATTTTCTTTTTTTTTTATTTTAATTTTTTCTTACTTGGGTTCCCCCGTTCAGTCCTGTTTTTTTTATTTTACCTTTTTGTCTTGGTTTACTGTTTTCTCCCTTTTTTGTTATACTGTCTTCGTCTTTTTCTTTTCTTTTTTCTTCGTTCATTGGGTTTTATGTTATGAAGTTTCCGGGATGTCGTACAAATAATCCCAACAAAATTTGTTCGTTTTCAACTTATTAGTCCTTCTTATTCTTATCGTTGTTGTGGCATTCTTCTCTGGACTTATCAATTTCGTATCCTTTTCTTTTTGTGGTTTTTTTTTTTTTTTGTTTTCGTTTTCTCTTATTTATTATAGTATTTTTATTTCTTATGTTTTTTATTTTAGATTTATATTATTTTATTTATTTCTTTTTCTTGGTTATACTCTCAAATACGCTATGGGAGCCTAACCTGCTCGTTCAGACACACCGTCGCCCGTTCAATCATTAACCTAAGACGGGAAGACCGAGAGCAAGAAGACTCAGGATGGGAATGAGCTTCAACAAGAATAATTTAGTACATAT
>OX103971.1:69998001-70018029 GCA_944470395.2 Schistosoma turkestanicum | reverse complement strand
GGTTCATAAAAACATATTTTCTTTTGTCAGAAACAATGTTAACTAATCTCAGTTACATGTGTAATAAATATTAAAGAATAAGTTTTATTTTATTCTAAAAAAATTTCCGACAATAGATTTTTTATAAATATGAGTTTGAATTAATTGAGTGAAATGATGAATCATTTATTGTTACAACCACCATAAGAAACATGGAAGTACTAGAACACTTTTTCCTTCCTTATATTGGACCCTTCATCGGTGCGCATCTACGACCTCGCACCTCAGAATCGCTTGTGTACGCTCAACCTCCAGACCACTGAGCCGGTGTCTAATAGTGGGTGATGTCTAACTTTGATCAATAAATAGTCTAGCACAACCTCATCCAAGTTCGAAGGTCCTGAGTCGCAATTCCACTTGCGTGGGTTGTGTTGTATGGGCGCTGTGGATGAAACCCATACTAGGATGAAACAGCCGTCCACTGTGCTTCCAGGTTTCTAATGCTAGTCTAAAAATGATCGATTCATAATTTCAATGAAATTCAATTATTTCACATCAGTATCCTTTATTTTATATGGCACCGTTTCACCAGAAAAACGGAGTGAAAGTTGGTGCCCAACTATTCATTTTTTTTAAGGCTAGGGAATTTATTGTAAGTGAACAGTTAATAGTTCTTATCTGGCCCATTGTGACTAATCATATAAATCTGTTGTGAAGATTTGTATCGTTTAGTTTACGTTTTCTCTTTAAAAGGACGTTTTTTTACTTATTATTATTACTGTCCAAGATTAATGAGTTTCATATCATCTTCTAAAATAATTAATTGTATATTAAATTACAAATCTTTGTTTGAAACAAATATTTTATGTGAATATATATATTCATAGTGTACATTTAAGGACAGAATTTCATCTTTCCCTGATAGCAAATTCACATGTTATAATTCATGTATTCTGCATTGAACCGATTGATATAATTAATTTTTTATTGTATTAAGATAGAAAATTTTGATTTATTTTAACAAAAGGTCGTTGTAATGTATCATTAATTTTTTAGTGGGATAAATATACACAATAAAAATTTACGGTGAATTATTTTTAGTTCATCAATGTAATCAGTTATTTGATTGGATTAGTTGTGTGTCTGTGTGTCTGTCTGTATGTGCGTGTGTGTTAGAACACTTTCCAACAAATCATTGGGTTTATACGTTCTTTTTGTAGAACAACTTTATATGCAGTACAGGAGTTTATAGAATGAACTAATATAGGATTTAGTATTGTGAATGTTTTCATTTTTAAGGTGACTGAATAAATTACATTTTTGTAGATTATTTTTTTTTAAACAACTACTGACGAGTAAACAACAGTTTACAAGACATAACTTCACGCACAAGACCAAAGGTCCCGGGTTCGGATACTGTGAGGTACAGGAGTCGTGGATGAGCTTTGCTACTGATGAGTCCCGTAACAAAACGAAACAGCCATCCAGTGCTTCCAGGCTTCTAATAGTGGTCTAACCACAATATAAGGTTAAACAGTCATTGTTAGACCACCATTAGAAACCTGGAAGCACTGGATGGCTGTTTCGTCCTGACATGGGACTCATCAGCAGTGCATATCCACGACTCCTGCACCTCGCAGGATTCGAACCCGGGACCCACGGTATTTTGCGACCCCTAGATCAATAAGAGTTAGACATTAACACCGTTGGATGCTGGCCCAGTGGTCCGATGGTTAGGCGTTTGCGCATAATACCGTGGGTCCCGGGTTCGAATCCTGCGAGGTGCAGGAGTCGTGGATGCGCATTGCTGATGAGTCCCATACCAGGACGAAACGGCCGTCTTTCAGTGCTCCTAGGTTTCTAATGGTGGTCTAACAATGATTGATTGATTACTTCAAATGTGTAAAAACACTAATCTCGATAACTCTAATTGAAAACATAAATTAATATTATACAATATAGATATTTTGCTTTATGGATTTTGGATACACTGTGAAAGTCACAAAGACGTTTGAAATAATTAACAAGTACTGAGGACCAATTTTACTACGCTTTGAAGAGAGCACTAAATACTTTAACTGGTATTGGAGAAAATCTCTAGCTCGAATGGATCCTTTGGGTGAAGTCTCGTTCTCTTAGCTGGACGGTTTGATAGTGGAGCTCCTCAGCAAACTGCAAGTTGATGTAAAGTATTCGAGTTTCTTCATTCATGATAAACAACTTGTTCTGTCGACCTTGATCATGATTGGTTATTGTCGATCTTTAGACTGTGTACATTTTTATTATGATTGGTTCTTCTCTTGACCTGGTTCTTCGTCGTATATTCGTCCATGATTTTTCTCATTATTTGATAGACTAGATCAATTTGAATGCGTTTGTTGGTTGCTGATTGACCTGAGAGCTAAGCTTGTAGAACGTCTCCGGTGTTCTTAGTATTCCTTCTATCTTCGCTTGTAGCAATGTATGTGAACAATTATGGACCCATCCTAGTGAAAAAACGTTGAAATTTCAGATGGATGAAAAGACATCGAAATGAAGAAGCAGAAAATTACAGATTAAAGGTCAACAATCAATAATCAAGATTGAGAACTTCAGAATGTAGGAAGAATTCAAATACCTCACTACTACTACTTGAAGTTTACGCTGATATTGTGAAAACCACTGTGAACTCCACTATCCAGTCATCATCTTGCCCATAGAGAGAAACTACAGCACTCTAAATGTCAGACTAGTTTGCTAATTTTTCTAACTTTCTTTCTCTGTAGCTCTACGGTACACCTCTGCAACATACTTGCAAACGTTTCAATGAATATAAGACACTTCTTATTATTTAACTTTGAGTTAATATAAATCTCGTAAACAAATAATATTTTCAGTCTACATGTAACTATCTTTGTTTAGAATATATATATATCTGTTGATCTGTTGATTTATTTTACATGTAAAACTGCCTAATGTGTTTGGGACTATATTTTTATGAGTAAACATCCCTTTGAAATCATTTTTATGAAAAACGTGGATTTTTCTAACTTAATTCATAGTGAATGAATGGATGTTTGTGGTGTCTTCCATTATCATATGAAAATAAACGATCAAGTGAAGTCCTAGTATATAGTGAGTAATACATTAGTCATTTTGACTGATCACCACAAACTGTGCTTGTCAGAATATACATGAGCCGAATTGTTGACTATCAGGGCGATAAGAGTGTATATATTTGTACTATGATAAACTGAGTGACTGACTGACTGATACAATTCAAATTAGTGATTTAATCTTTATTTTTGATGACAACTGATTATTCAGTTTAAAGTTTTGCTAGACAACTAACAAAAATCGAAGAGAGTCTGAATTATTTCTAGTTAGTAGCTATATAACTTTTACTTCCTTATGCCTGTTACCCCCAATGCAGCATAGGCCGCCGACCATTTTTATTTAACATACTCTACCCCGGGGTTCCTTTTCCAGTTCTGTACAATTGTTGCTGATTCTTCTCATGTCTGTTTCCACTTCTCAGTTAATGTGTTCCTTTGACCTTGAAGGTTCCAAGTGAGGGCTTATCTTGTAACGCAGTGTGTCCTATCCGCTTCTAGCGCTTCTTCCTGATCTCTTCCTCCACTAAAATCTGGTTTATTCTTTCCCACTGTAGGTTGTTGTTGATGCTGTCTGACCAACGGATCCGAAATCTTTTGTATATAACTCTTAAGCAGTACATATGCGCATACCCAACCAGGAATTAAACTCAGGATACTCAGGTCTCGCCAAAATCTCTTCATCTTTAAACAATACACAAAAATGTAGACAGTAGTTATCTATTCTTTTAATGGAAATAATTTTAATTCAGATAGTATTTCAACAAGATGAATTGATCTATGAATGTTAGATTTAGGAAAAATCAATATTTTGAAAACGAAAGTATTTGCCTTGTTAATGTTGTCGTTTCTAGTGATTCCTTCCATTTAGAAAAACATGTATAAATAACAGATGTTATATTTAAGTCACTGAAGTGTTTTTTAGTGTTTTGTTATTGTTTATTTTTGAAATTCTTTATGAATAAAACAAATAAATTGTTAAATAATGGATAAATGTTTTTATGCGAAATATGTATCAACACTTCGCATATTAATAGCGCCTGCTTACATTTAATCGCAACATTACAGACCATCGTAGAACAACCGATTGAATGGAATTCACCACTCTATATCAGCTTCATTGACTACGAGAAAGTGTTCGACAGTTTTGACAGGATGACACTATGGAGGCTTCCTCCACACTACAGCGTCCCTGAGAAAATAGTCAACATCATACGGAATTCTTGTGATGGGCTTAACTGAAAAATCCTGCATGAAGGACAGTTCACAGGCTCATCCCAAGTGTCAGACAAAGTTTCTTACTCTCATTTCTCCTTCTCCTGGCAATCGACTGGATTATGAAGACGTTAATATCTGGGAGGAAGCACGGACAATTAGAATGCAGCTTGGTGATTTGGACTTCGCAGATGATCTATCTGATCTATCGCACACGCAACAACAACTGTAGGAGAAGACAACCAACGTTGCAGCAGCCTCTGCAGCAATAGGTTTCAGTATACACTAGGGGGGAAAGCAAGATTCTGTGATACAACACAACATGCGCCAACTAAATCACTCTGGATGGAGATGCCTTGGAGGACGTAAAAAGCTTTACATATCTGGGCAGCATCATAGACAGTCAAGGTGGATCCGGTGCAGATGTGTAGGCGCGGATTGGCAAAGGGAGGGCTGCATTTTTCCAACTGAAGAACACCTAGAACTCAAAAAAACTGCCAACAAACACCAAAGTCAAAATTTTTAATACGGATGTGAAAACAGTTGTACCATATGGAGCGGAAACTTGGCGAATTACGAATCCACCATCCTGAGAATAAAATCATTCATTAACGATTTACTTCGGATCGATTGGCCAGACACCATCAGCAACAATCAACTATGGGGGAGAAAAAACCAGATTCCAGGATGAAATCAGGAAGAAGCGGTGGAAGTGGATTGGATACAAATTGCGGAAAGCACCCAACTGAGTCACGAGACAAGCCCTCACTTTAAATCCTCAAGGCCAAAGGTAGTTAAATTGAAAACAAAACTATGGTAAGAGATAGAATATAATTAGCATAGTAGTTTCATGGAGAATATAAAATTTTCATAATTCACAACAGAAGAAAAGCTTTATTCAGCCTTTTATTAGAAACCATTGGAAACTGGACAGCTATTTAGTCCTTGTTTTTGGACTTCACAGCGGTGTTCACATATAATCTCCAGGACACCAATGCTTTAGTAATTCAGTGTTCAGTGGTGATTGACTTCGAAATATGATTGCAAGAGATCTAGAGATAAATCGTGACTTTGAAAGTTTAAAGAGTAGTTCGCTCTACCCACCCGAAGATAGCTAAGTGACGCGACGAAGTGGTTAAAATTAGGCATGTAAACCAATAAATATCAATCCACTTGCTCAGGGACTAACCGACTGCTTGACAGAGACTGGAGATCCTAGATTCTATCCCAGGTTGCTTAGTAATGTATGTGCACTGCTTAGGAGTTCTATACAAAGATGAAACAGCTATCCAGTGCTTATACGTTTCTAATGGTTCTCTAATCAATACTAGCTATGATAAAAACTATGAAAAAAATGGGGAAAGCAAATTTTTGATCTTTTGTAAGAATTGAAGTTTAACTAATAAAGAAAGAAATAATAGTAAGCGAACTTTTATTATGAATAAATTGTACTGGAATTTGCTGTAAACTATTATATAACGATTTTTTCAGTTAGAGTTATTGAGATCAGTGTTTATAGATGCTGAAATCATCAATCAATCATTGTCAGACCATCACGAGAAACCTGAAAGCATTGGACGGTCGTTTCGTGCTGGTATGGGACTCATCAGCAGTGCGCACCCATGATCCCTGCACCTCTTAGGATTCGAACCCAGGACCTTTGGTCTTGCGCGCTAACGCCTAATCCAATTATATGTTGCATAAATGTTTTCATCACGAAATAGATCGAATCAAAAAAATTTTTAAATTTGAAAGTTCATAAAAATTGACCCAAACTTCTTCGAATTACACCATCATGATGTAATAGGAGGTATAGCTATACTGTTCATGTTACGGTTTCTAATGTAAATTTTACAGAATCTGTTGTTTGAGATAATCAATAATGAACACATCTGTAATAATTTTGAGTAGTTTTTCACAGGTTTTGTATATTATAGAACTGATTTTACCTAAAAGCTGAAAACAACTATCAAAATATAAACAGCCAGGAATCACTGAAAAAAGGTTTCATCCTGAGATACCTCTGTAAGGATCACTAAGGTTTTAAGATTATTGCCAAAGAACTTTTAGAAGCTTAGCACTCTCAGCAGTTGACAATCAACAAACATATCGAAATTGATCCAATCTAAATAAAGAGGCAGACACTGATAAGTTAACAGTTGATAACAACCAGTCAAGATCGAAGTCAACAGGACAAGCTACGAGTTGTAGGTGGAGAAATTTGAACACTACACTCCTACCGGAACTTTGTACTAATGATGTAGTTCAAAAGAAGAACAATGCAAGCTCCATAACTACATCATCCAGCTCAGCTCTATCATAATTGTTGCCAAACTCAGAATAGCAGACTGATTAATGACTGCGATATCAGTGAGCCAATTCACAGGTTTAAATTTATTCCATTTGCAATTTACATGTATCGTGTTAAAAACGCTAATTTCTGAATATTGTGCTCTGACTGAGATAATTGATTTCATGTTTTCTACAAACCTATTTGTTGAGCTAGTTGTGTCAATTCAACACAAGTTTGTGTATTAGACTTCCATTTACAATTTATATGAAACCTGATCGATCAGTGAGCAGCAATCAACATCATACATTTCAAGTGATTTTTAGTACTGATCAAATTCTAAGTGACACAGGATTGTATCATTCAAAGAGTATCAGTTCCCACAACATTACAAGCACATCTAGAGGATGAGTGAGAAATAGCATGAAACCCATATTAACAGTTTTCGATTGGCTATATCTAGTCATCACCGACAGTCTAACGACATTATCCCTATTTTAATAAAACTAGGTAGGACAATTTTGATAAATCCCTTGATCCAGGATTCGAAAGTCTAATTCTTCAGCTACACTAAACATTTACATATGTCTTCAAATTGAAAACTCTAAATGAGCGTATTTTTTAATTAACAATGTACACTTTGAATCTTTGAAGGGATTTCAAAACTTATTATTATTATTAATAGGCTTAAATAAATAGTTTTATGGTTGATTTATTTGTACTTTCGAAAAGACACATATTACTTCCTAGATGCTTTTTTTATGAAAGAAACGAATTATTTTCTTAACTCCGAAGAACATTGAAGATGTAACACTGTCGCTAAAATACTTAGATTCATTCACTCATCGGCTAGTACGCTTCTAAAAATGTCTCGAAGTGTTTGTACTTCTTTTTTTTTTTTACAAAATTCGAAAGTATTTGTCCCAAATTATTTTTTTCTTTGAAAAAATTGTTCAGATAGTTACAGATTTAAAGTTTACACCCTAGTTAAATGTCAAATATGAATCGTATCTTCTTCATTTACAATATCAACACTGTCCCAATCAATAAATGCATGTATCTATAAATTATTAGTCTGCTTTTTTTTGTTTCCCTATGTAATCGTTAAACATAAATCTTAACTTATAGTAGTTCAAAAAATAATTCGCACTAATTTCTGGAATAACATGTTAAATATTCAATAAAATTCGGTTATGCTTTTACATGTGGACATTGGATGTTTTGAATTATTTTACAGATTGATTTGTTTGTTTTTTTTCGTTTCTAGAAAGAAGTAGATGAAAATTTAAATAAACTTATCTATGATCATATAACATTAGGAACAAAACAAAAAATAAGATTTGAAACGTTGGTTTATATATTACAAGAATCAATAATATTGAAATTTGAATACTTCACTTTTACCGTGAAGTTTATGCTGATGACGATGTTGTTGTGAAGAATATAATGAAAACTTCACAACTAAACCATTTAGCTCAAAAGAATGAAAATCTGTTATAATCATCCACTTAAGTGATAAATGGTCTCAACCACTTCGAAGTCATGGTTATTGGAGATCTGTATATTTTTGTCCTGTATCGTAGAGAGTTTATCATCGTAATAGGTTGACAATAACTTTCCATAGGTTTCTTCCATTTTCTAATAATTTTCTCTATCTGAAGTACAACTACGAATGAGAAGAATGAAAAAAACAATTGGACGGAATGAGAAAGGGAAGCCTAGGATAGAGTAAGTTGGAGAATACTGGTCGACGGCCTACGCTTCATTAGGGGTAATAGGCGTAAGTAATTGAGTAAGTACAACTATGAAGATATGAATCTGTAAATAGAAATAACTTTCTGTAATTCAGTGCGTAAATTAATGAATATAGAAGTGGTATTTGCAAAAATGTATGTATAAAGTACATTCCTAACGTCATTTCATAATTCTATCTGATAAACATCATAGTTTCTTTTGTATTTATTTAAAGAATTACGGTATTTACGGTCGGCAGAAGTAAATAGAGACAGATTAATACTTCACCCTAAATTGAGTGAAGATCATTATTGGTCCTAGAACTCCACAGTAGTTGGCGTCTACTAGTCTACATGGTATGAAACATAGAACCTTAGGATTTTACGCAGACGAGGTAACATTCAATCAGTGAATAGAAATTTCAACAGTTTAGATTTTCAGCCTCGATTAATTTGTGGTACTGCTCTATATTTATTGAATGTAATTTGTAGTATTAAATTATTTTGGGCTTAAAATATCGGTTTCAGTTTCTTTCTATGATAACAGCAAGTCCATCTTGATGCCTAACACATGAACGTAACATCCATTTTTAAACGATCTTCGAAGATCGTTCTACTTTCAGAAATTAAGTAGTTTATTTTCTTCATCGAAAAAAGTTCACATTAGGATATGAGATTAAAAATGTATAAACTGTTTGCTTCTTTACCTCGGAAGAAGAATTTCTACACCTAATAGTGATAAATCAGTGATACCACTGGGGTGTAAGTATAGGATAGAAGCAAAAATAAAGTAAATTTTGGTAAAAAAAATTATGAGATGTTAAACTTAGTTCTTCCTCTTAAATGATCATTTCAAATAATCGAAAATTCCAAGACTTGATTACTCATAAGTAGTAGAAAATATATCTACAATTCGACTGGTTACGTCTCACTTTTAACTTGTATCTACATTATAGAGAGGGTATTAAAACAGAATTACATGAAATCAAAATTCTATACAGATACTATCACTAATCCAGTGTGTTTTGTATAACTTGTCCTAAAATAGAATAACTTTTGAGTAAACTCATTATCAATGAAACCTTACGTTTAAAAATTTTAATGTCAGTGATTTTCTCAATAATTCAATCCAATGTACATCAGAAAAATCAAATTTTTTTTAGTGAGGTTATAAATAACACATGTTTATGAAACCATTGTCTAGTTATATTGACCTGTTGATGCTATCTAAATTGTGAATATGATTTTGTGAAGTTTGAATATTATTTTTCACTATGGGTTGTGGAGTTTGTTGAGTTACTTTGAAATTATGAATGGATCAATGTTAGACCGTCACTGAAAAACATGGGAGTTTTAGAGAGCCGTTTATTCCTGATATAGGAATAATTAGCAGTGCATATCCACTACACCCATCAGTCGTGTGTAGAAACGCCTGACCTTCAGATCACTGAACCGGCATCAAATGGTTTTAACGTGGAGACCGAAGGTCTTGAGTTCTATTCCCACGTATGGGAGCCATGAATGTGCACTGCTGATTATTCACAGTAAATGATGTGGACTGAGTTAATTATAACGCTTGCTTACTTACTTACTTAAGCCTGTTACCCCTAGTTGATCATAAACCACCGACTAACATTCTTCAGCCAACTCTGTCCTGAGCATCTCTGTCGAATTCTACCCAATAGCTATTCATTCTTTCTATATCTGTCTTCAATTATTAGTGCAGTGTATTCCATTGTCTATGTCTTTTCTTTTGACCAGGAGAATTCCACGTTAGGGCTTGGCTCTTGAAGCAGTTGTGTGATTTCCTAAATATATATCTTATGGACCCATAGTGCTTTATTTCCTATTATCTTCCTCAGTTGGAATCTGGTTCATTCTCTCCTATAGTAGATTGTTTATATTGGTGTCTGTCCATTGGGATCCTCAATACCTTGTGTAGACAACTATAAGTAAACACCTGTATCTTTTCCATGACAATTTCGGTACTTGTTCAAGTTTCTAGTTTATACAGTAATAAAAATGTCCTGACTGCTGTTGGTTGGCAATAATTGAAATAACCAAAACAAACATTTCCACTCTGTTTCTTTTTTAATCATTCACTGATGTTTATTACCATTGAAATATTGAATACAATTCATGTTTGATACATCAGTGACGTGTAGTACCGATAGTTACGTCATTCTTCGCTTGTTATATATCACATGACAGTTTTCATGTAAACCGTTTATGTGTATTTTTTTTATTTTATAAATTGTATATAATTTAACCAAAGAAAAAAAACAGACATCATCAAATCGATGTTATATGAAACGTTTTTATACAATCATTAAACCGAATGAACTGTGACAATATAGATGTGTGCTTACGAAATTTAAAAGCATAACTTAAATCAACATACTGACAACACTATACCTAACCTACATAATGGAGAATGATATTATTCTTTCCAGAAAAGACTTGATTTAACTCTATTATTGGTATTGTTCTATATAAAAGATACTTCAAAGATTATACTAATGTTAAAAATAAAATTTGAAAATGATGGTTGTATCATTGAAATATATGAAAATTAACCGGACTGGTTTTGCTAAATTATTACTGTCTAGATGGTAGGTAGATCAGTCGGTCATAATCAAATTGATATCGGTTACAATTATGAATTGATAGATTTCGGTTAGCATTAAAAATGACTTTGCGTATACAACATTAGTCCTTCAGTCAGTCAGTCAGTCAGCTACAATGTAGAACTTCGTACCTACGTACATCAGTTCAAGTTGCCATACTACATTAGCACACATAGATCGAATTGTCTATTCAAATCCCATAGTAGTAGAGGTAGTAGAAGTATTAACAATAATAGTAAAGGTTAGGGATCTAAGATATGAGTCAGTGAAATAAATTTAAAAAACGATACAAATAGCCATGAGGAATCCAGAAGATTGGAATTTGAGAGAAGAGAAAAGATATTAGTCTTTATTCAATCATTAAACTACTCTGAACAAACAGGTGTCTAACAAAGTTTGGTTCTGTTTGAGCGTGATGTTTTGGTTGTGAAGCTTTTATTCATCTTCTGGACAACATCATTAGCACAAAAACTTCACAGTAGAAGGGAAATTTTCGAATTTCTCCATGTCAGCTAGATTTATTTGCATTCTAGAGTGTTAATATTCACTTCGTGACTCAAACTTAGTACTTTTCATTTGAAACACTATCCACTATTTACCTACTGCATCCAAACAGTCAAACGACTAATAAGTTGTTTAAATCATAAACATGTGATTTACATTAATGCATACCGAATCGATATTAAATAAACCTAAAACATATCATGATTACCAGTATACATTGTTGAAGAATCGTTTATTAGAATGAAACATTTATCTGTCGGTTCCTTAGTGCTCAATACAGTTCTTTAATTAAGTTCAATTGACTTTTATTTACTAATGAGTAAATAAATAAATGAAAACAATATTTTTCATAATATACAAATTACTATCACTGATCAATGACAGGAAGTAAACAATTAAGCCTAGAAACATTGAACAATATTTTGAAAATAATTAGGTCATTTGATGTGTTGACAAATGTAGTTCAATAATTTACTGTTACTATTATTATTACTGTATTACTATATTACTTTTGCTATTAACAAGCAAAATGTTTAAAACCCGTTCCTCCTGTTGATAACATTGAATGAACCCAATAACAAAGGGAATTAGTTATGAAAATAATTTGATCACTATAGTAATATTGATTCGATTGATTGATTTCCGAATCAAGCAATGATTGTTCCATTGTTTTTTTCACAAAGTCTAACGATCATATTGTGTGAATAGATAACTTTTGTAATTTTGAGATAGTGGAGAAAATTTGTAGCTTGGGGGGGACGAATGTGGTGGAGTTTCATTCTATGAGCTGGATGTTTTGGTTATGGAGCTTTTTCATCGTACTTCTAAAAAACGTCAGCACAAACTTAGGATAGCAGTGAAGGGTTCGAATTACTCCACACGTGACTCGCATCTTGTTCGCTTAACCTTGACCTCAGTTGATCGTTATTGACCTTAAACCTGTCGTTGTTTGCACCTTTGTCTTGATTGTATCCCCCTTTTGGTCTGTTTCTTGATCCTATGTTTTTCTGTGATTTTTCTGATTGGTTGATAAATCGGGTCTCTGTCGATGTGTTTGTTGATTGCTGATTGAATTGAATGCCAAGCTTCTAAAAATTATCTAGGGTTCTATGTGCTCCCACTGTCTAATATTTCAACAATGTTCCAATCGAATATTTGTCCGTATGTATGAGGGAAGAAATTTCATGGCGTTTGACTACTTATTGATGTTTACGCAACGGAAACTGAGGAGGCCGTCAACTTTGTCCTATGAAGTGTTTTTCACTGTCTGAGCAGTTTATTTTGTAGATGACGCTTGGTTTTTCTTCTTTTGTCTTTCTATCCTTTGGTTTACATAAGATTGATTGTAGTAATTCTGTTGGTTTGTATGCTACACCTATTCTCAATGATCTCAGTAGTTGTGCTGTCTTTTTATATGGTAGGATGATCTGTTAGTCGGTTCCTGTACTTGATTTCGCTTCTGTTGATAGTTTTAGTTCATATTTTTTCGGTTGAAGTTGCGTGGATGTTACTTTCATTATGAATAATATAAAGGTATCCACTTGTAACTGGGACTGTTTAAATACAGTTTTGAATATTCGAAGAAATGAAAAGACAGAAAAATCTTATTCACATTAATCTATTTTACTTTTTAACTACCTGTCGAATTAGTTTGATGTATGTCGAGGTCAATCTTGAAACAATCTGTTAACGGTTTTGTGATTAACGTAATATTTTAAACTCATTATTGTAGTGTTTATCATCAAGAAGTAGTCAACAGTGTAAAATGAATTATATTCATATCATTTGTGTGCACTGATTTTTACGTTTATGCGTTGATTATGTAACAAGACTGACTTTAATTTTTTTCAATGTTTCTATCTTTTCGTTGATATTAAAAGCTACTATCAATGAGTCAGTCCCGGTATTTGTTTCGAGTGTCTGATTTGAACCCGAAGTAGGGAGCATAGTGGCTATATTTCTATATATAAACACTTTTTTGTTTATAACTATCCAAATTCGTCTTTATATTTCAAAATTATTTTGAATAAAAATATTCAACCATTTGTCAATTTAGCCAGTGATGTAATTACATTTTCACACTTCATTTTCAATTAGTGTTTTTTTGTCAAAAAGTGATTACTGTTAAATTGAATAGATTTGTTTTCCCAAATCTTACAGTTTCTTGTAAACAATCAAGTTATGATCTGATGCATTTGTCTCTCAACTATTATTATGCATAAATGTAGAAAGTAATTACACAGTTTTGTTTTCTTGACAATTATTAGTAATTGCTGTAGTGATGAGATTAGCTATATTTTAGTAAGATTATCTATGTTAGACTTATATATATTCAGTGGTTCATATAAATTGTCTGTCCTCCTTGAAGAACTAATATATAAACCAAAGAGGACAAGTAAGGGTTGTTTTCTGTGTGTGTAATATTTCATCCTTATACATACATGATTCACAGGAGATTGAACTCATAAGCTTCATGTCTTCTGATCAGTACTTTATTTGTAAGCTCTTTTGAATGACATAGATGGGTTAGTATGTAGTGGCTATTTTCACCATATATTTTTGACTCCAATAGATCGTCCCGTCAGTGGGGTGTACTTTAGCAGGTTAATTCTCCTATTACTTCTATGAATTTATTCGAGAATAATTAGGAACCAAAACTCCCGATTTAATGTAGTTAATATGTAGTGTTAACGAATAATAGAATCCACAAGACGAGTGAGAGTCGAGCACATCAGAGAGCGAGTGAATAAGTTGATGAATAGTAAGTGAGGAGCATGCCTGTGTGCTTCATGAGTGGTAATCAATATGTGGATTTAAAGTTGTTGATCGGCCGTGTATACAACCAATTAGAGAATTAGATAAAAGAATTGAAACGCAAACATGCACCCCCTAGTACTGACACAATGTATACATGGCAGGTCTCTTTATGTAATACCCAACTGCACCCCAAGTTAAGCCCTAACTTGGAGCCCTCAAGGTTGAGGAACTCATTACGCTGAGTAATGGAGACATACATGAGAAGAATGAACAAAAATTGGATAGAACTGGAAAGAGAAGCTGAGGACAGAGTAGGTTGGAGAATACTGGTCGGTAGCCTATGCTCCATTGGGAGTAACAGGCGTAAACAGTAGTAGTACTAATAAATTAAGGTTTGCTGCAAGTAGTAGCAAATGTTATATATTTTTAACAATTATTCTACACCATTTTATTTTACTCTAGGCTACTCTTTTTACCAAATGAACTAACTATCAGTACGGTTGTAGGAAATGAAATCATCTTTCGTCAACATAATCTTTGTCTAGTCTTTACAGCTAAATGAATTCTATCATTTAATTTGTGATATGACCATAAATTCATTGGACTTGACATGGAGTCTAATATGTTTTAGTGTAAGATGACAAGAAGCCCACCTAAACGAAATGAATAAAAATACATTTAACACCAAGTAGTAGACAAGAGAAGATATAAGTTAATATTAATTGATCAGTCAAAATAAATATATCAGCCTTATAGGAAGTCAGTCACTCACGAACGTGTGAAACTTTCCTTAAGTCACAAAGACTGTTACAAATGTAGCTCATTTCAATTGAATCAACAGAGAATGCACAACATTTAACTCATGAATCAGACGAAATGGACCAATCAATCAGATTATGTCTTTAAATGATAAATATCATGTGTTTTGTTTTTCAGCCGGCATAAAATAGATTCTACTTCATGCTGTTTCATATAATTAGCCTTAGTATTGATAAAACAGACATTACATCTAGATATGGCAGTTCATTTGTATTGGTTGCTTGAATCATCCTAACCATTGATGTGATAGGACTGGAATTGATCAGTCTCATTTCAAATATGAACATTCTATGCGGACTGTGTCAATATTGCCTTTAAGATTACAAGTACTATTGCTAGCCATTATCCACCACTGATAATAATGCTCGTAGATATGATAAATTTGACAGTGGAACTAGAAAGTGATCAATGTGTTTTGTACAGAATTCATGTAGGCCAAAATGAATATTGAATAAAATGTTTAAATTTAATTTGTTGACCTGTATAGATGATTTATTACCTGTTTTAAATTTCGGTTATTTCAAATGATGTTGAATAACTGATCAATGGATAGTAATCAATATAAATCATGTTTGTTTGAATGTGAACTCTTTATGACCGCAAATTTAAAATCTAGTAGTGTTCACATTGTACATGGTTTTTAACTTTGAAATCATCAATCAGTTAGATCACCATTAGAAACCTAGAAGTAATGAACGACCGCTATTTCGATCTGGTATAAGACTCATCAGCAGTGAACATCCATGACTTCTGCACCTCACAAGATCCGAATCCATGGTCTTCGGTCTTGCGCGAGAATGCCTAATCTCTGAACCACTGGTCCGGTATCCATTCACATATGCATACACACTTGGTTCGTGTTGAATTCATAAATCGAATAACTGTCACAGCTATACTGTCCAGCTTATGGTTTCTGAAGTGAATTTTAAGGCTTCAGTTGTTTCAACTGGCCATGGGCTTCGCCGGATTCGAACCCTGAACCTTCGGTCTTGAGCGCGAATGCCCAACTTCTAGACCATTAGACCAGTATCCAAATACGTATGTATACACACTTGGTGAATGTTGATTCCTTTTTATAGAAAGTTTGATTAGTCTTTAAACTGATTCCTATATAATTATTTATTTTCTTTCTAGATATTCGCTTTGGTATTTTTAGCAGTATTAGAAAGTGGTATACTCTATACTATACTATCACAATGGTTAACCCATTTAGAAGTTGGCGTAACATTTGCTGTACAAATGTTTCAACCTGGTTTTGAAGATAAAACAGTTATGGCGAATATACAAGAAGCTCTGCATTGTTGTGGTAGAGGATGTAAGTTTTGCTTTACGATTTAACTGAATCTAACTATTCATGTGTGATTTCTTTGTTGTTTAAAATTGAAATTCTATTAGTTTTGTTTTGACTGTTAATTTTTTGTAAACAAGCTAATTTAGTTGAGGCAGTTAGATAGTAATAATAATTTTGAAGTAAACAGTCCACTTGTAAGCTAAATGTACAAATCTGTAATCAATAAATCAGTTACAATAACTTGATTTGGCTAATAATTAACAATTCTTAAAGTTGGTTAAAAATCACTATACGACCTACTGCACTTACTTTGAATTATGTTTTTCTGGCTAGCGTTTTTTTTAGCTAGTTAATTTTCTACCGGATGGGCTAGCTAACCCTCCTCTTTTATCTGGGCTTGGGACCGGCAGTAAGCCCAGAGACGTTCTAGGCAGAATTTACTACAATAAAAAACATTTTTATAACTTTTTCGATATCATGACTTTTGCAAATATTATAAATTGGTTAAGTAACATAATCATAAAAAAGCTTTATAGTGAAGAAATGTTCAATCTCTTCTTCGTTTTACTGTTTATATAATTGAACTGTTGATATTTATCAGGTATCAATCTGTCGAGTTATATGTTTAAGTCGATATTGTACGGAAAAATACTTATCGTCGATATTTTCGATTTCAAGTTATACAGATTACAAACATTTGTAACAAAAAATGTTCAGTCACTAACTCACATGATAACATGAACGAACAATGTAAGTGTTGACCTGAAAATACAAATGTCTTTCAGTCATGCGAATCAGAAATAGTCAAATCTATGATAATGAACAAAGTGATTAAAAGATGGAGTGAAATAACCAATAAGTCATCTGTAACTCACTCGAATATTGACTAATATGCTGGCTAAATAAGGGAGAATGGTAGTAAAACTTTATAAAGGACACAAAGGATTGATTTATTCAGATAAATCACTATCTCTTCAACTAAATATGAAAGATGTATGCATATAAAGAATGCGATGTATATTTAGTGAGATCAAGTCAGTGATTTAAAAGGCATTGTTCACATCTACCAAATGTTTGCTGTGTATATATTATGGATGATTAAATGAAGCATGATCATGAGTATCAGCATAACAAACATCAGCTAAATCACATTTGATGGAGAAGCCCTTCAAGTGTTGGAAACATGTCACATATATGGATAGCATCATTGATAAACAAGATGGATCTGATACAGACGTGAAGGCATGGAATTGCAAAGCAAGGTCAGAATTTTTACAAGCGAAAAGCATCTGTGACTTAAATACACTGTCAACTAACATCAAAGTTACAGTTTTCAATACAAATGTCAAAACTGTTCTATTGTATAGACTGGATACTTTGAGAAGTAGGAAATACAAGTATTTATAAACACTTGTCGATGCAAAATTCTGAGGATCTGTTGGTCAGACACCATCACAAACAACCTTCTGTGGGTGAGAGTAAACCTGATTTCAGCTAAAGAAGAAATCAGGAACTAGCCCAGGAGGTGAAAAGGACACAGATTGTTGAAATCACCCAAATTCATCACAAGGAAAGGTAGAACAAGAAACACACAACACCGAGAATTGGAGATAGACATGAAAAAAATGAATAGCGATTGGGTTGAAGTGGAAAGGAAGAACTGGGACAAAGTTCGTTGTGGAGAATGATGGTCTGCGACTTATGTTCCATTAGAGATAACAGGCGTGCACAAGCGATTATCATAATCCTACTCATTTCTGTATTCACTAGAAATATCAAGTTATTTTTGTATACTTCTTATCATCTCATTAACCGTTATGTTTTTTACCTCTTTTCTATACTCTTTAAAAATAGCTTATGGTGATTACGGTGTAGCGAATGAAGCAATACCTAAACATCATGTACCATATTCATGTTGTGATTTACAAACTTATACAAGTGCACAATGTAATAATGCTTCAAAATTGACTAAAAACAAACTCACCAATTTAATGACACAATCATCATCACCTGAAATCAATAATCTTCCTTATGTCATTCCATATAATCTGGCTTATCCGGAAGGTTGTGTAGATCGATTGAAAAAGTTATTTTTACCAGTAGTAATTGGTTGTTTTTGTTTTTTAATCTCAATGAATATTTTTGCAACATTTGTGAATTGTTTTTATGTACAAAAAGCTGCAGATGAAGAAGAATATGAACAAACTTGGCTTGATTCAAAAAGTTTTATAAAAGAAACTAAAGGTTAGTTGTTGTTGGAAGATAATAATAAGAATTACATTATTCATCATAAAGTTGTGGCGATTGTTGTTTTTGTTTGAAATCATGGATTGATCAATGTTATACCACTAGTAGAAACCAGAAAGCACTGGAGAGCTGTTTAGTCCTAGTATCAGACTCACGAGCAGCAAAGCGCATCCCTGACCTCCGCTTTCGGGACTCCAACTCAGGACCTTCCTTCTGTTGCGATAGTGCTTAACCTGTAGATCACTGAACCGGCATCGAACAGTGGTAATATCTAACTCTGATCAGTTTAAGATTCTGCGCAACCTCACTCACTGTCTTCGGTAGGTAACTACCGACACCCAACAGGGTTGAACTCTACTGGCCACGGCTTATCCCTAGAACTCCGACAATTTCCTCACGAAGATAATCACTAGTGATTACCTTCTCATAATTGCTGTAACCGGTAGAGTTCAGCTATATCCAATGTGAGGAAGGTAGCATCGGGAGTCAATGTAAGATGATCACGCATTATTGTCAGTTGATTGACTATGAATACTTAGTCATGCCTTACCATAATGAGTTGACTCAATCACCTTCTCCACTATGCTTCTCTTTATTGTCTATCTACTTAAATGAATGTATGGAATAACTTAAGAATGACATACAGAAATTAGGTGAAAGATTTATGTAATAGCATTTCTAATTATTTGTCTAAAATAAGATCCAGATCTTGCTCCTTAATATGCTTATCAATAAGAAAACTAACTTTTCATTCTTCAGATGTTTGTACTCTGATTACTTACTTATATTATTGATTGCTGTAGTTGTCAGAATAAGCATCGAACTCATGACCCTCGAAGAAAATAGGCTTTCATCATGAGACATCATAACTTTTCTAAATGAAGACCTTCAAACTTTTAGGGCATAGTTAAAATAGTTTGAATTATATTTTTTGGTTAGCGTCTTTTTAGCGAGTGAATTTTCTGCAGCAGGGGTAGACAACCCCATGCCCAACCCTCTTTTCAAATCCGAGCTTGGGACTAGCACAAACCCGAGAGGGACTCTGGGAAAATTTATGTATTTTTTTATACATAAATGATAATTGACGAATAAAACTGAAAGTATTTTAACTCCTAAAAGTATTCCCATCTAAACGTCATCGTATTGAGAAATCGGTAGCATATAAAGATAATTAGAAGTTGACAATCTTTTTATTTCAAGTGACTTGTCATTAAGTTTACTAGTTTTAAGTGTATCAACATGTGAATTAAACTACCTTAGGGGATGAAAAGAATAATAATCATAACAGTTAATCATTGTGTAGGGTATTCTTCTTCATTGTTACTCTGTGGTGATGGCGCTTTGTTCTCTGAGCTGAATGTTTTGGTCATGGAGCTTTGATCGTTCTTCTGAAAATCATCAGTTCTGAGAACAAAATACAACACCAAAATCATCCACTTGAGATACAAAGTTTCTTCACCATTTCAAAATATTA
>OX103971.1:69966464-69997502 GCA_944470395.2 Schistosoma turkestanicum | reverse complement strand
GTTCTAGTGGAAAGACGTAACCAGTAGAGTTCAGCCCTGTCGAATGTAGGCATTTACCTACCGAAGACAGTGAGTGAGGCTGTGCAGAATCCTAAACCGATCATAGTTAGATATTACCAGTGTTGGATGCCGGTTCAGTGATCTACAGGTTAAGCATTATCGCAACAGAACGAATGTCCTGAGTTAGAGTCCCGAAAGCGGAGGTCAGGGATGCGCTTTGCTGCTCGTGAGTCTGATACTAGGACTAAACAGCTCTCCAGTGCTTCATGGTTTCTAGTAATGGCATAACATTTATCGATTCATGATTTCAATCAAAAACAACAATCTCCATAACTTTATAATAAATGGTATGATTCTTATTAATATTTTCTTATAATAACTAACCTTTAGTTTCTTTGATAAAACTTTTTGAATCAAGCCAAGTTTGTTCATATTCTTCTTCATCTGCAGCTTTTTGTACATAAAAACAATTTACAAATGTTGCAAAAATATTCATTGAGATTAAAAAACAAAAACAACCAATTACTACTGGTAAAAATAATTTTTTCAGCCGATTTACACAACCTTCCGGATAAGCCAGATTATATGGAATAACATAAGGAAGATTATTGATTTCAGGTGATGATGATGATGATTGTGTCATTAAATTGGTGAGTTTGTTTTTAGTCAATTTTGAAGCATTATTACATTGTGCACTTGTATAAGTTTGTAAATCACAACATGAATATGGTACATGATGTTTAGGTATTGCTTCATTCGCCACACCGTAATCACCATAAGCTATTGTTAAAGAGTATAGAAAAGAGGGGAAAAACACCACGGTTAATGAGATGATAAGAAGTATACAAAAATAACTTGATATTTCTAGTGAATACAGAAATGAGTAAGATTATGATAATCGCTTGTGTACGCCTGTTTTCTCTAATGGAACATAAGTCGCCGACCATCATTCTCCACAACGAACTTTGTCCCAGTTATTCATTTTTTCATGTCTATCTCCCATTCTTGGTGCCGTGTGTTTCTTGTTCTACCTTGCCTTGTGATGCATTTGGGTGATTTAGACAATCTGTGTCCTTTTCACCTCCTGGGCTAGTTCCTGATTTCTTCTTTAGCTGAAATCAGGTTTACTCTCACCCACAGAAGGTTGTTTGTGATGGTGTCTGACCAACAGATCATCAGAATCTTGCATTGGCAAGTATTCATAAATACTTGTATTTCCTACTTCTCAAAGTATCCAGTCTATACAATAGAACAGTTTTGACATTTGTATTGAAAACTGTAACTTTGATGTTAGTTGACAGTGTATTTAAGTCACAGATGCTTTTTGTTTGTAGAAATTCTGACCTTGCTTTGCAATTCCATGTCTTCACGTCTGTATCAGATCCCTTTTGTTTATCAATGATGTTGTCCATATATGTGACATATTTCCAACACTTGGAGGGCGTCTCCATCAAATTTGATTTGGTTGATGCGTGTTATGTTGATACTCATGATCATGCTTCATTTAATCATCCATAAAATATACACTGGAAACATTTAGTCGATGTAAACAATCCCTTTTAAATCGGTAACTTGATCTCACTAAATATATATCGCATTCTTTATATGCATACGTCTTTCATATTTAGTTGAAAAGATCGTGATTTATCTCAATAAATCTATCCTTTGTGTTCATAAGAAAGTTTTACTACCATTCTCCTTTATTTAGCCAGCATATTAGTCAATATTCGAGTGAGTTACAGATGACTTATTCCCTATTCCACTCCATATTTTAATCACTTTGTTCATTATGATAGATTTGACTATTTCTGATTCGCATGACTGAAAGACATTTGTATTTTCAGGTCAACACTTACATTGTCCGTTCATGTTATCATGTGAGTTAGTGACTGAACATTTTTTGTTACTAATGTTTGTAATCTGTATACCTTGAAATCGAAAATATCGACGATAAGTATTTTTCCATAAAATACCGACTTCAACATATGACTCGATAGATTGATACCTGATAAATATCAACAGTTCAAGTGTATAAACAGTAAAACAAAGAAGAGATTGAGCATTTCTTCACTATAAACCTTTTTTATGATTATGTTACTTAACCAATTTATAATATTTGCATTCATCATGATGTCGAAAAAGTTATAAAAATGTTTTTTATTGTAGCAAACTCTGCCTAGAGCGTCTCTGGGCTTACTGCCAGTCCCAAGCCCAGATAAGAGAGGAGGGTTAGCTAGTCCATCCGGTAGAAAAATAACTAGCTGAAAAAAATGCTAACCAGAAAAACATAATTCAAAGTAAGCGCAGTAGGTCGTATAGTGATTTTTAACCAACTTTAAGAATTGCTCATTATTAGTCAAATCAAGTTATTGTAACTGATTTATTGATTACAGATTTGTACATTTAGCTTACAAGTGAACTGTTTACTTCAAAATTATTAGTACTATCTAACTACCTCAACTAAATTAGCTTGTTTACAAAAAATTAACAATCAAAACAAAAACTAATGGAATTTCAGTTTTAAACAACAAAGAAATCACATAAGAATAGTTAGATTCAGTTAAATCATAAAGCAAAACTTACATCCTCTGCCACAACAATGCAGAGCTTCTTGTATATTTGCCATAACTGTTTGATCTTCAAAACCAGGTTGAAACATTTGTACAGCAAATGTTACGCCAACTTCTAAATGGGTTAACCATTGTGATAGTATAGTATAGAGTATACCACTTTCTAATACTGCTAAAAATACCAAAGCGAATATCTAGAAAGAAAATAAATAATTATATAGGAATCAGTTTAAAGACTAATCAAACTTTCTATAAAAAAGAATCAACATTCACTAAGTGTGTATACATACGTAGTTGGATACCGGTCTAGTGGTCTAGAAGTTAGGCATCCGCGCTCAAGACCGAAGGTTCACGGTTCGAATCCTGTGAAGCCCATGGCCATTTAAAACAACAGAAGCCTTAAAATTCACTTCAGAATCCATAAGCTGGACAGTATAGCTGTGACAGTTATTCGATTTATGAATTCAACACGAACCAAGTGTGTATACATATGTGAATGGATACCGGACCAGTGGTTCAGAGGTTAAGCATTCTCGCGCAAGAACGAAGACCATAGATTCGGATCTTGCGAGGTGCAGAAGTCATGGATGTGCACTGCTGATGATTCCTATACCAGATCGAAATAGCGGTCGTTCATTACTTCTAGGTTTCTAATAGTGATCTAACTGATTGATGATTTCAACGTGTACAAACACTGATCTACATAACTCTAATTGAAAAAAATGTATATGATTGCCATTCTCATCATCTAATTTAAGAGTAAATTAACAGATCTTGAATTTCATTCAATACAGAGGTACACAATTGTAATTTTACAACTTTTATTAAGTTATTAAACATTACTTCATGTATAAAAACTCGAAAAAACTATGTACAATGTCAACACTACTAGATTTTAAATTTGCGATCATAAAGAGTTCATATTCAAACAAACATGATTTATATTGATTATTATCCACTGATCAGAGTTATTCAACATCATTTGAAATAACCGAAATTTAAAACAGTTAATAAATCATCTATACAGGTCAGATAATTCAATTTAAACATTTTTGTTCAATATTCATTTTGGTCTATATGAATTCTGAACAACACACATTGATCACTTTCTAGTTCCACTGTCAAATTTATCATATCTAAGAGCATTATTATCAGTGGTGGATAATGGCTAGCAATAGTACTTGTAATCTTAAAGGCAATATTGACACAGTCCGCATAGAATGTTCATATTTCAAATGAGACTGATCAATTCCAGTCCTATCACATCAATGGTTAGGATGAGTCAAGCAACCAATACAAATGAAGTGCCATATCTAGATGTAATGTCTGTGCTCTAAATATCAATGATATACTAAGGCTAATTATATGAAACAGCATGAAGTAGAATCTATTTTATGCCTGCTGAAAAACAAAACACATGATATTTATCATTTAAAGACATAATCTGATTGATTGGTCCATTGATAATGAATTTCGTCTGATTCATGAGTTAAATGTTATGGATTCTCAGTTGATTCAAGTTAAAAATAGACAGTATCAATTGAAATGAGCTACATTTGTAACAATCCTTGTGACTTAAGGATAGTTTCACACGGTCGTGAGTGACTTCCTATAAGGCTGATATATTTATTTTGACTGATCAATGAATATTAACTTATACCTTCTCTTGCTTGATTCTTAGTGTTAACTGAATTTTTATGCATTTCGTTTACGTGGGCTTCTTGTCATCTTACACTAAAACATATTAGATTTCATGTCAAGTCAAATGAATTTATGGTCATATCACAAATTGAATGATAGAATTCATTCAGCTGTAAAGACTAGACAAAGATTATGTTGACGAAAGATGAAGCCCATTGAGTCAGTGAATAAAATTTACTTCCTAGACGATTTCATTTCCTTAAGATATACAACCGTACTGATAGTTAGTTCATCTGGTAAAAAGAGTAGCCTAGAGTAAAATTAAATAGTGTAGAATAATTGTTAAGAAATATATAACATTTGCTACTACTTGCAGCAAACCTTAATTTATTGGTACTAGTGTAGTGAATGAGAACACAGGTGGAGGCAACCGAATTGTATTTGACGAAAATTACAGAGTTACTCAGTAAAATCGGAAAACCATATCGTAAATCGTTCATTTGCAAAAGATCAGTTCATCCTATGGAACTGGACTGTTCCTGTTGCCAAACATCAATCCATTGTCACTCTTCATGCGTTTCATACAAATTCCATTGTTTTCTGACTCTTCCTTTCTTGATCTTCCCCCCATATTATGCTACCAGACTTTACGTTGACACTCACGCTATATACTACTTATAAGTAGTTCGCACCACAGCACCACACTCGTCCCCCCTTTTAATAAGCTGTCGTCGCAGTCTTTCTGATCTCCGTACAGCCGTCTTCTTCATCAGTGTTTGTGGCTCGCCCTCTTGGCGCACTTGGAACCACCTTTGGAGTTCACTGGCATTCACGCGTTTCTGTTTGTTCCCTTTCTGGATAGTATACACTGCGCCGCGCCTCTCGGTTACTACGTACGGTCCCTCCCACTTCGGGATCAGCTTGCCTGACCCTGGCCCTCTTCCTGTGGTACATTTCCGTTCTCTACACTTCACTTGGTCTCCCACTTCAAACGGTCTCCAGTTCTTTCTCTCCTGTTCTGACTTCTGCATGTCTGATGTTTGTTTCTCTCTCACATTCCTGATTGCTTGTCTCCGCTCTGTTCTCAGTCTTGTTGTATTCCATCTCTGTTGTTGCGGCCAGGTTTTATCATGCGTTGGTAGTCTCGGCCGTCTGCCATACATCAGCTGGAACGGTGACTTCCTGGTTGTTCCCTGTGCCGAGGCACGATGTGCCAGCAAGATTAATGGTAATTCTTTCTCCCAGTCACCCCCTTTAGATGCTAGCCATTCCTTTAGCGTTCGGTTATTCCTTTCCGTTAACCCATTCGTCTGTGGATGATACGGCGTTGTTCGTACTCTCTTGATACCTAACTGCTTTAGACGGGACTTGAACTCATCACTCTCGAAACAGGGACCTTGATCGGTTAATATTATCTTTGGTATCCCATGGTCAGCCACAATGTGCCGCATTACCGCTTCCGTCACCGTCCTTGCACGTTGGTCCGCCATCGGCACGGCATTTACCCATCGTGTGGCATGCTCAGTCATCACCAGCAGGTACTGGTTACCACTTGTCGTCTGCGGGAACGGTCCCATAACATCTACTGACCACAAATCACCGACTACTGTTACTGGAATTGACTGCAATGGCGTTCGTATGCATCGATCTCCTTTCATTAGTTGACATCGCTGGCACGCTAATACATATCGTGCAACATCGTCTCCCATACCTGGCCAGTACGCACTTTGTCGCAGCAAATCAGTTGTCCGTGCAATACCTGTATGCGCTACCTGGTGACATTCACGAATCATCTCCTGGCGCAGATCTTTTGGGATTATTGCTACCCAATTCTCGTCATCATCCCGCCAGGTCAAGGCTCCGTATCCGTTCACTCTCAGTCTCTCCTTCTGCCTCAGCAACACTGTTAATTCTTTATCTGTTCTACTCTTGTCAACATCTTCTCCCTCTTTTATCACTCTGATTACCTCCCGAAGGTTAGGGTCGGCTTTCTGATGTCGGACGAGTTCTAGGGGGTCTCCCTCTAGGCCGTTAACTGCACACGCTATCTCTGGAAGTTCGGCTTCGGTGTCCGGTCTTGACAAATAATCTGCCATTACATTTTCCTCCCCTGGCACATGCCCGATGCTGAAATCATACTCCTGCAGACGTAGCATCCATCGAGCCAACTTCCCCCGAGGGTCTTTTGCTGTTTTCAACCATTGTAGGGGCTTATGATCCGTCTCGATGTGAAATCGTCTACCTAAAAGGTACGGTCTCCATTTCTCTACTGCCCACACGATTGCTAGGCATTCCTTCTCGATCGTTGAATACTTCTGTTCGGCGGGTGTGAGAACGCGACTTGCGTATTCCACCACTCTATCAGCCTGACTCAATACCGCACCTATACCATGATCACTTGCATCTGTGGCCACTGTAAACAGTTTACCGGGTTCAGGCAGTCGCAGCGTCATCTGATGATCGTCTAGCATGTTTTTGATTCGGTTGAACGTTTGTTCGGCAGCCTCAGTCCATGTAAACTTGGTGTTGCTCAGCAACTTATATAAGGGCGCTGCTATTTCGTTGAAATTCTTGACAAACCGACTATTGAACACCGCTCTTCCCAGGAACTGTCTCAACTTCCTTTTCGAATTAGGTACTGCAATATTTTTTATGGTAAGAATTTTCTCTGGTAATGGCTTTATTTCTCCGTTTCCCACTTTATGTCCCAACAATATGACGCCTTTTTTCGCTATCTGCGACTTTTCCTTATTAATTCGAAGCCCAAATTCGTCAATTCGCTTTAAGACCGCTTCCACATGCTTGACGTGATCTGTTTCTGTCAGGCTGTATACAACTACATCGTCGCCATATACCTCAACATTATCTAGATTCTTAAGCAGCAGCGTCATCAATCTTCTGAACGTGTACGGTGAACCAGCCAACCCGAACGGCATTCTTTTAAATTGATACTGTTTATCCCGTATAGTAAATGCTGTCTTTTTGCGATCGCTATCTTTTATAGGTAGTTGCCAATAACCTGACCGTAAATCCAGCACTGTAAACACCGTGGCATTCTGTAATCGATCTAATGTTTCTACTACTGTTGGCATTGCGCACGGTTTCAGGTCTGTTATATTATTCAGTTCTCTAAAGTCGACGCAAAATCTATACTTTCCATTGGGTTTCTTTACCAAGAGTACCGGTGAGCTATACGGGCTGTCTGCTTCCTCAATTATCCCTTCCTTCAACATTTCCTGGACCTGTCGATTTACCTCGGCCTCTAAATGCACTGGGACACGACGTGTTGTAAATATATTTACTCGGTCGTTCTTTATAGGAATTTCATGCTTTACTTTGTCACAAAATCCATACGGCTCCCCATCTCCAGTGAACAGTTTCGCATACTTTGCGCATAACTCATTAACGTTAGGTTTCTTGGTCGAGACGTCCGTTGCCATCCTTATTTCAGCCACTTCGCTACTTTCATGTATTGGCAATGAACCGTACTTTGTGACCATTTTCCCGCTTCTCAAGTCAATTATTGCTTTTACCTCTCTTAGGAAATCTGCTACTAATATCGGTCTCGATAAGCTTGTGGTTACCACGAACGGAAAATTTATCTCAGCTCCACTCATTTTTACAATACTGTTAGATACCCCCAACACCTCTAGCATATGCCCTCCTATGGTGTGGACAGCTAATGTACATGGTTTAATTGTCTTACATTGCTCTTTGCTTATTAACGATATAGCTGCCCCTGTATCAATCAAACACACTAACTCCCGTTCATTTATGTACACTCTGGCATAAATTGCCCCTCTATCTACTAGTGCAAGAACCTCCCAATTCCTAGGGTGGAAAGAAAACACGTTATAATGTTTAAAATATCGTCGTCGTCGTCTTCTTGGACAGTTTATCTTCCAATGTCCTGTCTCTCCACAAGCGTAACATTTATCGTTCCTTTTATGATTTACTCGTAATGCTGCTATCTCACGCTCTAACTCCTCAATCTTCTTCTCGAAAGTATTTATCTCCTGCTTTTCGCACCCGACCGGAGCTACTGTTCGTGTCATCAGCTGACGAGTCACCTTCGCCAGTTCACCGATGTCCATAGGTTGTGCTGCATTTACTAATCTCAGGTGCTGGGACACAGCGGCAGGCACACTCTCAATAAATTGCGACGCCAACAATTGTGCCTCCGACTCCTCATCGATATTCGGCAACGCACGGCGCAGCAACCTTTTGAGTTACACAGCGAGCACCAGCGGGTCACCATCAGCCGACAGCCTCGCCAACCGGAACTTCCGCAACGCCTCCTCCCTGTCCACCGGGCTATCGAACTCGGTCATCAGCCGCTCAACGACCGCCTCCCATGGCGTCTTCCCGCCAGCACCGTCCAAGCCGTCATATACGGCCTTCGCCCTTCCTCTCAGCAGCGTCCCCAGCACCACCAGCTTCGCCTTCGGTTCCTTCACCCCCACCAGCTCCGCCACGGCCTCAAACTCCTGCAGGAAGCCCCGCACATCCCCGTCTTCAAACTCCTTCGGCCATGGAATCTTCATCCTTTGCGCAGGCAGCGACACCAAATGTAGTGAATGAGAACACAGGTGGAGGCAACCGAATTGTATTTGACGAAAATTACAGAGTTACTCAGTAAAATCGGAAAACCATATCGTAAATCGTTCATTTGCAAAAGATCAGTTCATCCTATGGAACTGGACTGTTCCTGTTGCCAAACATCAATCCATTGTCACTCTTCATGCGTTTCATACAAATTCCATTGTTTTCTGACTCTTCCTTTCTTGATCTTCCCCCCATATTATGCTACCAGACTTTACGTTGACACTCACGCTATATACTACTTATAAGTAGTTCGCACCACAGCACCACACTAGTACTACTACTACTTACGCCTGTTACTCCCAATGGAGCATAGGCTACCGACCAGTATTCTCCAACGTACTCTGTTCTCAGCTTCCCTTTCCAGTTCTGTCCAATTTTTGTTCATTCTACTCATGTATGTCCCCATTACTCAGCGTATTGTGTTCCTCGACCTTGAGGGCCCCAAGTTAGGGCTTGACTTGAGGCGCAGTTGGGTACTATATAAAATGACCTGCCATGTATACATTGTGTCAGTACTAGGGGGTGCATGTTTGCGTTTCAATTCTTTTATCTAATTCTCTAATTGGTTGTAAACACGGCCAATCAATAACTTTATATCCACATATTGATTACCACTCATGAAGCACACAGGCATGCTCCTCACTTACTATTCATCAACTTACTCACTCACTCTCTAATGTGCTCGACTCTCATGTGTCTTGTGGATTCTATTAATCGCTAACACTATACATTAACTATGTTCAGTCGGGAGTTTTGGTTCCGAATTATTCTCGAATAAATTCACAGAAGTAATAGTAGAATTAACCTTCTGAAGAACACCACTGACGGGACGATCTATTGATGTCAAAAATATATGGTGAAAATAGCCACTACATACTAACCCATCTATGTCATTCAAAATAGCTTACAAGTAAAGTACTGATCAGAAGATATGAAGCTTATGAGTTCAATCTCCCGTGAGTCATGTATGTGTAATGATTAAATATTACACAAACAGAAAAAAATTCCTTATTTGTCCTCTTTGGTTTATATATTAGTTCTTCAAGGAGGACAGACAATTTATATGAACCACTGAATATATATATAAGTCTAACATAGATAATCTTACTAAAATATAGCTAATCTCATCACTTCAGCAATTATTAGTAATTGTCAAGACAACAAAACTGTATGATAAGTAATTATTATCTGTGTAATTACTTTCTACATTTATGCATGTTTAATCTATGGACAAACGTCATAGTTGAGAGACAAAAACATCAGATCATACATAACTTGATTGTATACAAGAAACTATATGATTTGGGAAAACAAATCTATTAAATTTAGCCGTAATTACTTTTTGAAAAAAACAAACACTAATTGAAAATGAAGTGTGAAAATGTAATTACATCACTGGCTAAATTGACAAATGGTTGAATATTTTTATTCAAAATAATTTTGAAAAAATTAAGACGAATTATGATAGTTATAAACTAAAAAGTGTTCATATATAGAAATATAGCCATTTATGCTCTCATTTTGACCACGTAGTGTGTGTACTTTTATGTTGAGGCCACAGTGCTTATCTTAGGCTTTGGACAATTTTATTAATCCATTGTTCTTGAGTTCTTCACACGTCTTTTAACCTTGTCGATTATTCGGTCACATTTTGGTTGCTCTTGCTTGAGTGTGTGTGTGTGTGTGTGTGTGCATACTGATATGCTTGAATGCTATTACGAGTTTACCTTACAAGATAAACGGAACGAAGGTAATGCCTCAGTGACACGATAGGCTATCTAATCCGTAGTCCCAGGCCCTGCTAACAAAAGCAAGAAGTCTTGATAAGGCGTAGAGAGTGCATTCTACAGCACCCAGAAAATACGAGGTGTCTAAGCACACAAATCAAGCTTATTTATACAATGATAAAAACGCCCTTGGTGAGAACCACAATATAGCCTGAAAAAATAATCCATCAACCAATGACAGTCAAGGATTTTCCGAGTGGGAAATGTGAGCTGAAGGTCAACTGGCGCGAAAACATGGAAATTCAAAATTTCAGAATAAAATTACAAAATTAGGACCTTTCTAAGTGAGTTCTGGGGATCTAACATCCTCAACACATACTTACTTCGCTTCTCACATGTCTGGCTTATTTTATGTGACTATCACTAATGAGTCATGCTTCATTGCAAGGAGTTGGCTCGCTCGCCTTTTCCAATTCACTTCTCTTTGCTTGTACTCTTTTCGTTCTCATGTCTATCTACGCTAAAAATTGCGTGAAATGAATTCATTCAACGGGATTCGCATTTGGCTTCTTATTTCTGTCATCGCACGAACTGGATTCGCTTAAGAATGTGATATACAAAAACTGATGGGGAGATTTATTTCATAGCATATTTAATTGTTCATCAATATCCGAGTCAGTTCACTGGCCACTATAGTGGTGAGCCCTAATTCGGGTTCAAATCAGACACTCAAAACAAATATCGGAACTGACTGTTTGATAGTAGCTTATAAAATCAACGAAAAGATAAAAAAAACATTGAAAAAATTAAAGTCAGTCTTGTTACATAATCAACGCATAAATGTACAAATCAGTGACGATGTGAATACTGTAGTGTACACAAAGTAAAGTGAATCGAGTTCCTTTTACAATGTTGACTTCTTCTTGATGATAAACACTACATTAATGAGTTTAAAATAATACATTAATCAAGATTGACCTCGACATACATCAAACTAATTCGACAGGTAGTTAAAAATTAAAACAGTTTATTATGAGTACTATTTTTCTCTTTACGTTTCTTCTAATATTCAAAACTGTATTTAAACCTTTATATTATTCATAAATGAAAGTAACATCCGCGCAACTTCATCAAAAAAATATCAACTAAAACCATCATCAGAAGCGAAATCAAGTACAGGAACCGACTAACAGATCATCCTACCATATAAAAAGACAGCACAACTACTGAGATCATTGAGAATAGGTGTAGCATACAAACCAACAGAATCTCTTCATTCAGTCCTACCAAAGGACAAAATGACAAATGAAGAAAAACCACGCGTCATCTACAAAATAAATTGCTCAGATTGTGAAAAACACTACATAGGACAAAGTGGACAGCCTCCTCAGCTTCCGTTGAGTAAAAATCAATTAGTAGTGAAACGCCATGAAATTTCTTCCCTCATAAATACAGACAGATATTCGATCAGAACAATGTTGTAGACAGTGGGAACACAAAAAACCGTAGATAATTTTTAGAAGCTTGGCATTCAAGTCAATCAGCATTCAACAAACACATCGACATTGACCCGACTTATCAACCAATCAGAAAAATCACAGACAAACATAGGATCAAGAAACAGACCAAAAGGGGGATATAATCGAGACAAACGTGCAAACAACGACAGGTTTAAGGTCAATAACAACCAATCAAGGTCGAGGTTAACCGAACAAGATACGAGTCACATGTGGAGTAATTCCAACACTTCACTATCTTAAGTTTTTGCTGATGTTTTTCATGAGTACAATGAAAAAGTTCCATAACCAAAATATTCAGCTCAGAGAATGAAACTCCACCACAGTCATCCACCTGAGCTACAAATTTTTTCCACCATCTCAAAATTACAAAAACAATCAATCAATATTACTATAGTGATCAGATTATTTTAAAGCCAATTTCCTTCTTATTGGGTTATTCAATGTTATCAACAAGAGGAACGGTTTTAAACATTTTGTTGTTAATAGCAAAAGTAATAATAATAATAATAATAATAGTAACAGTAAATTATTGAACTACATTTGTCAACACATCAAATGACCTAATTATTTTCAAAATATTGTTCAATGTTTCTAGGCTTAATTGTTTACTTCCTGTCATTGATCATTGATAGTAATTTGTTTTATTGAGTTAGTATACATAATGAAAAATATTGTTTTCATTTATTTGTTTATTTACTCATTAGTAAGTAAAAGTCAATTGAACTTAATTAAAGAACTGTATTGAGCACTAAGGAACCGACAGATAAATGTTTCATTCTAATAAATGATTCTTCAACAATGTGTACTACTTAGATATCATCAAATGTTATTGGTAATCATTACATGTTTTAGGGTTATTTAATATCGATTCGGTATGCATTAATGTACATCACATGTTTATGATTTAAACAACTTATTAGTTGTTTGACTGTTTGGATCCAGTAGGTCAATAAATGGTTAGTGTTTCAAATGAAAAGTACTAAGTTTGAGTCACGAAGTGAATATTAACACTCTAGAATGCAAGTAAATCTAGCTGACATGGAGAAATTCGAATATTTCCCTTCTATTGTGAAGTTTTTGTGCTAATGATGTTTTCCAGAAGATGAATAAAAACTTCACAACCGAAACACCACGCTCAAACAGAACCAAACTTTGTCAGACACCTGTTGTAGTGAAAGAGAACACAGGTGGGGCAACCGAATTGTATTTAACGAAAATTACAGAGTTACTCAGTAAAATTGGAAAACCATATCGTAAATCGTTCATTTGCAAAATATCAGTTCATCATATCGAACTGGACTGTTCCTGTTGCCAAACATCAATCCATTGTCACTATTCATGCGTTTCATACAAATTCCATTGTTTTCTAACTCTTCCTTTCTTGATCTTCCCCCATCCTCGGCTGCCAGACATTACGTTGACACTCACGTCATATACTACTTATAAGTAGCTCGCACCACACTGTCTGTTTAGAGTAGTTTAATGATTGAATAAAGACTAATATCTTTTGTCTTCTCTTAAATTTTAATCTTCTCAATTCCTCATGGCCGTTTGAAACGTTTTTTAAATTTATTTCACTGACTCATATCTTAGATCCCTAACCTTTACTATTATTGTTAATACTTCTACTACCTCTACTACTATGGAATTTGAATTGATAGTTTGATCTGTGTGTGCTAATGTGGTATGGCAACTTGAACTGATGTACGTAGGTACGAAGTTTTACATTGTAGCTGACTGACTGACTGACTGAGCGACTAATGTTGTATATGTAAAGTCATTTTTAATGCTAACCGAATCTTATTTTTAACATTAGTATAGTCTTTGAAGTACCTTTTATATAGAACAATACCAATAATAGAGTTAAATCAAGTCTTTTTCTGGAAATAATAATATCATTCATTCTCCATTATGTAGGTTAGGTATAGTGTAGTATAAATTATTGAGAATATTGCTTTTTTTAAAATTGTCAGTATGTTGATTTAAGTTATGCTTTTAAATTTCGTAAGCACACATCTATATTGTCACAGTTCATTTGGTTTAATGATTGTATAAAAACGTTTCATATAACATTGATTTGATGATGTCTGTTTTTTTTTTCTTCGGTCAAATTATATACAATTTATAAAATAAAAAAAGTACACATAAACGGTTTACATAAAAACTGTCATGTGATATATAACAAGCGAAGAATGACGTAACTATCGGCACTACACGTCATTGATGTATCAAACATGAATTGTATTCAATATTTCAATGGTAATAAATGTTTGTTGAAATAATTAAAAAAGAAACAGAGTGGAAATGTTTGTTTTGGTTATTTCAATTATTGCCAACCAACAGCAGTCAGGACATTTTTACTACTGTATAAAGTAGAAACTTGAACAAGTACCCAAAATTGTCATGGAAAAGATACAGGTGTTTACTTATAGTTGTCTACACAAGGTATTGAGGATCCCAATGGACAGACACCAATATAAACAATCTACTATAGGAGAGAATGAACCAGATTCCAACTGAGGAAGATAATGGGAAATAAAGCACTATGGGTCCATAAGACATACATTTAGGAAATCACACAACTGTAGCAAGAACTGCATTTCTACAGTTGAGAAATATCTGCAACTCTAAACAACTTTCAACCAAAACCAAAATCACGACTTTCAATACAAATGTCAAGACAGTTCTACTATTTGGAGCAGACACTTGAAGAACTACCAAAGCCATCATCCAGAACATACAAGTGTTTATTAACAGTTGTCTACGCAAAATACTTCGGATTCATCGGCCAGACACTATCAGCAACAATGTACTGTGGGAGAGAACAAACCAGATTCCAGTGGAGGAGGAAATGAGGAAGAAGCGGTGGAAGTGGATAGGACACACACTACTAAAAGAACCCAACTGCGTCACAAGACAAGCCGTCACTTGGAACCCTCAAGGCAAAAGGAAAAGAGGAAGATCAAGGAACACATTACGCCGAGAAACAGAGAGAAGAGAGAGAAGAATGAACCAAAATTAGACAGAACTGGAGAGGGAAGCCCAGGACAGAGTTGGTTGGAGAAAACTGCTGGGCGGCCTGTGCTCCATGGGGGGTAACCGGAGTCAGTAAGTAAGTTAGTAGGAGTTTTGATTAACTTAATCCTCATTATTTACTGTGAATCACCAGCAGTAGGCATCCACGGCTCCCGTTCATGGGAATAGAACTCAGGACCTTCGGTTTACACATTAAAACCATCAGATGCCGGTTCACTAATCTAAAGGTTAAGCGTTCCTACACACGGTTAACGGGTGTTGTGGATATGCACTGCTAATTATTCCTATACTAGGAAGAAACACTCTTCCAAACTTCCAGTTTTTTAAATAACGGACTAACAATGATCGATTCATGATTTCAAAGTGACTCAACAATCTCCAGAACCCTATGGTGAAAAATAGTATTCAAACTTCACAAAATCATATTCACAATTTAGATAGCATCAACAGGTCAATATAACTAGACAATGGTTTCATAAACATGTGTTATTTATAACCTCACTAAAAAAATTTGATTTTTCTGATGTACGTTGGACTGAATTATTGAGAAAATCACTGACGTTGTTTTATTTCAGTCATGGAAATTTTTAAAATTAAGGTTACTCAAAAGTTATTCTATCTTAGGACAAGTTGTACAAAACACACCGGATTATTGATAGTATCTGTATAGAATTTTAATTTCATGTAATTCTGTTTTAATACCTTCTCTATAATGATGATACAAGTTAAAAGTGAGACATAACTAGTTGAATAATATAAATATTTTCTACTACTTACGAGTAATCAAGTTTTGGTATATTCTACTGTTTGAAATGATCATTTAAGAGGAAGAACTAAGTTTAACATCTCATAATTTTTTTTACCAAAATTTACTTTATTTCTGCTTCTATCCTATACTTATACCCCAGTGGTATCAATGATTTATCACTGATAGGTATAGAAACTCTTCATTAGAGGTAAAAAAAAGTTTATGCATTTTTAATCTCATATCCTAATGTGAACTTTTTTTCGATGAAGAAAATAAACTACTTAATTTCTAAAAGTAGAATGATCTTCGAAGACTGTTTAAAAATGGATGTTACAATGATGTGTTAGGCATCAAGATGGACTTGCTGTTATCATAGAGAGAAACTGGAACTGATAATTTAAGCCCAGAATAATTTACTACTAATAATTACATTGAATAAATATAGAACAGTACCACAAATTAATCGAGGCTGAAAATCTAAACTGTTGAAATTTTTATTCACTGATTGACTGTTACCTCGTCTGCGTAAAATCCTAAGGATCTATGTTTCATACCATTTAGACTGGTAGATGCCAACTACTGTGGAGTTCTAGGACCAATAATGATCTTCACTGAATTTAGAGTGAAGTATTAATCTGTCTCTATTTACCTCTATCGACCGTAAATACCGTAATTCTTTAAATAAATGTAAAAGATACTATGATGTTTATCAGATAGAATTATGAAATGACGTTAGGAATGTACTTTATACATACATTTTTGCAAATACCACTTCTGTATTCATTGATTTACGCACTAATTTACCGGAAGTTATTTCTATTTACAGATTTATTTCTTCATAGTTGTACTTACTCACTTACTACGCCTATTACCCCTAATGGAGCATAGGCCATCGACTAGTATTCTCCAACTTACTCTATCCTACGCTTCCCTTTCTCCTTCTGTCCAATTGTTTTTTTCATTCTTCTCATTCGTAGTTGTACTTCAGATGGAGAAAATTATTAGAAAATAGAAGAAACCTATGGAAAGTTATTGTCAACCTATTATTAGTTACTTTTTCGATATACAAGGATAAACTCTCTACGATACAGGACAAAAACATAAAGATCTCTAATAACCATGACTTTGAAGTGGCAGAGACAGTTTATAACTTAAGTGGATGATTATAACAGATTTTCATTCTTTTGAGCTGAATGGTTTAGTTGTGAAGTTTTCATTATATTCTTCACAACAACATCGTCATCAGCATAAACTTCACGGTCAGTGTGAAGTATTCAAATTTCAATATTATTGATTTTTGTAACATTGACCAACGTTTCATATCTTATTTTTCGTTTTGTTCCTAGTGTTATATGATCATAGATAAGTTTATTTAAATTTTCATCTACTTCTTTCTAGAAACGAAAAAAAACAAACAAATCAATCCGTAAAATAATTCGAAACATCCATGTTCACATGTAAAAGCATAACCGAATTTTAGTGAATATTTAACATGTTATTCCAGAAATTAGTGCGAATTATTTTTTTGAACTACTATAAGTTAAGATTTATGTTTAACAATTACATAGGGAAACAAAAAAAACAGACTAATAATTTATAGATACATGAATTTATTGATTGGGACAGTGTTGATATTGTAAATGAAGACGATGCGATGCATAGTTGACATTTAACTAGGGTGTAAAATTTAAATTTGTAGCTATCTGAACAATTTTTTCAAACAAAAAAATAATTTGGGACAAATACTTTCAAATTTTGTAAAAAAAAAAAGAAGTACAAACACTTCGAGACATTTTTAGAAGCGTACTAGCCGATGAGTGAATGATGAATGTTAGTATTTTAACGACAATGTTACATGTTCAATGTTCTTCGGAGTTAAGAAAATAATTCGTTTTTTTGATAAAAAAGCATCTAGGAAGTACAAATAAATCAACCATAAAACTATTTATTTAAGCCTATTAATAATAATAATAAGTTTTGAAATTCCTTCAAAGATTCAAAGTGTACATTGTTAATTAAAAAATACGCTCATGTAGAGTTTTCAATTTGAAGACATATGTAAATGTTTAGTGTGGTTGAATAATTAGACTTTCGAAACCATGGATCAAGGGATTTCAAAAATTGTCCTACCTAGTTTTATTAAAATAGAGATAATCTCGTTAGATTGTAAGTGATGGCTGGAGATAGCCAATCGAAAACTGTTCATATGGGTTTCATGCTATTTCGCACTCATCCTCCAGATGTGCTTGTAATGTTGTGGGAACTGATACTCTCTGAATGATCCAATCCTGTGTCACTTAGAATTTGATCAGTACTAAAAATTACTTGAAATGTGTGATTTTTATTGCTACTCACTGACTGATCAGTTATCGGTAGCAACATCAGCTTTCATATAAATTATAAATTGAGGTTTAATGTACAAACTTGTGTTGAATTGACACAACTAGTGCAACAAATAGGTTTGTAGAAAAAATGAAACCAGTTATCTCAGTCAGAGCACAATATTCAGAAATTAGTGTTTTTAACACGATACATGTAAATTGCAAATGGAATAAATTTAAACCTGTGAATTGGCTCACTGATATCGCAGTCATTAATCAGTCTGCTATTCTGAGTTTGGCAACAATTATGATAGAGCTGAGCTGGATGATGTAATTATGGAGCTTCTGTTGTTCTTCTTCTGAACTACATCATCTGTACAAAGTTCCGTTAGGAGTGTAGTATTCGAATTTCTCCACCTACAACTCGTAGCTTGACCTGTTGGCCTCGATCTTGACTGTTAAATTATCATTATCTGCCTCTTTTTCTAGATTGAATCTCCGTTGGACTTTATTCATGATTTTATGCTTGTCTATAATTTTTCTGACTTGCAGATATATTAGATCAATGTCGAAAGTTTTCTGATTGTCAACTGATGTGATTGCTAAGCTCCTAAAGGTTGTTTGGCAATAATCTTAAGACCTTACTGATCCTTACAGAGGTATCTCAGGATGAAACTTTTTTCAGTGATTCCTGGCTGCTCATATTTTTATAGTTATTTTCAGCTTTTAAGCAGAATCAGTTCTGTAGTGTATAAAACCTGTGCAAAACTACTCAAAATTAGTACAGATGTGTTTATTATTGATTAATTGAAGTAATAGATTCTGTAAAATTTACGCTAGAAACCTTAGCATTATAGCTATGATCGTAATACCGTTTATCAATTCAATATCCTTCGATATCATGATGGTGTAATTCAAAAAAAGTTCGGGTCAGTTTTGAATAAATTTTCAAAATTTTTTTAGATTCGATCTATTTCGTGATGAAAACAATTATGCGACATATAATTAGATTAGGCGTTAGCGCGCAAGACCAAAGGTCCTTGGTTCGAATCCTGTGAGGTGCAGGAGTCATAGGTGCGCACTGCTGATGAGTCCCATACCAGGACGAAACGGCCGTCCAATGCTTCCAGGTTTCTCATGATGGTCTAACAATGATGGATTGATGATTTCAACATGTGTAAACACTGATCTCAATAACTCTAACTGAAAAAATCGTTGTATAATAGTTTACAGCAAACTCCAGTACAATTTATTCATAACAAAAATTCGCTTAGTATTATTTCTTTCTTCATTAGATGAACTTCAATTTTTACAAAAGATCAAATATTTGCTTTCCTCATTTTTTTCATAATTTTTATCATTATTAGAAACGTAGAAGCACTGGATAGCTGTTTCATCTTTGTATAGAACTCCTATGCAGTGAACATACAATACTCAGCAACCTGGGATAGAATCTAGGATCTCCAGTCTCTTTCAAGCAAACGGTTAGTCTCAGGACAAGTGGGCTGATAATCATTGGTTTACATGCCTAATTTTACCCGATTCGTTCTGTCACTTTTATCTATCTTCTGATGGGTAGGGTGGACTATTGCTTTAAACCCGATATGATCGAACTTTGAAAGTCATGATTTCTCTGTAGATCTCTTGCAATCATATTTCGAAGTCAACCACTGAACACTGTTATAATAAAGCACTGGTTTTCTGGAGATTATAGGTGAACACCGTTGGGAAGTCCGAAATGAAGGACCAAATAGCTGTCCATTTTCCAATGGTTTCTAATAAAAGGTTGAATAAAGCTTTTCTCCTGGTGTGAATTATGAAAATTTAACAGTCTCCATAAAACTACTATGCTAATTATATTCTTTCTCTCACCATAGTTTTGTTTTCATCTTAACTAGACGCTAGTATTATATGCATTCGAAAAATTTACTTCGTTCATAAAAAAATTTTGATAAATAAAATTTATTAAACCTCTTAACAAAATTTCACAATTACCCCTAATTTACTTTACGATCATATATCATTGAAACTCAAGGAGTGATCACTTCATGTATTCTTATCAACGTACACATCGCTTAACTTTAGTGAATCAAACCTAAGGTTATTCTGTTTAAATTTCTACTCGTATGGAACTAAAATTTAAGAATCGGAATAACGATATATTTTAAATTTTAAATACCGAATATGCAATAACTTGACAGAAAATTACGGAGCAGAAACATGTTCACAATAGTTCTTTATCTGCTATTTCGTTTTTATCTTTAAATAATGAAATTAATAATTTTATACTCAACGTTGTTTTTCATTGTCCTGATTTTTCGTTCAACTGTCAATGACAGCTTACTTACGTACTTACTTACGCCTGTTACCTCAGTGGAGCATAGGCCGCTAACCAGCATTCTCTAACCTACACTGTTCTGAGCCTTCCTTTCTAGTTCTAACCAAGTGCTGTTCATTCTTTTCATTACTGCTTCCGATTCTCTCTGTATTGCGGTCTTCGGTCTTTAACTTCCCCTTTGACCTAGAGGATTTAAAGTGAGGGCTCGTCTTGTGACTCAGTTGAGTGCTTACTGAAATCCATATTCTACCCACCAACTCCACCTCTTCTTCCTGATTTCCTCCTCCGCTGGAATCTGGTTTGTTCTCTCCCATAGTGAAGTTTTGTTGATGGTTTCTTGCCAACTGATCCGGAGTATATTGCTTAGGTAACTGCTAGTGAATACTTGTATCTTGTGGATGGTGGCTTTCGTAGTTCTCCAAGTTTCCGCTCCATATAGTAGAACTGTTTTCACATCTGTATTAAAAATTTTGACTTTGGTGTTTGTTGGCAGTTTTTTGAGTTCTAGGTGTTCTTCAGTTGGAAAAATGTAGTCCTCCCTTTGCTGATCCGCGCCTTTACATCTGCATCGGATCCACTTTGATTATCTATGATGCTGCCCAGATATGTAAAGCTTTATACGTCCTCCAAGGCATCTCCATCCAGAGCGATTTAGTTGGCGCATGTTGTGTTGTATCAGAGAATCTTGCTTTTCCCACTGGTGTATACTGAAACCTATTGCTGCAGAGGGTGCTGCAACGTTGGTTTTCTTCTCCTACAGTTGCTGTTGCGTGTGCGATAGAACAGGTAGATCATCTGCGAAGTCCAAATCACCAAGCTGCATTCGAACTGTCCGTGTTTCCACCCAGATGTTGATGTCTCCATAATCCAGTCGATTGCCAGGAGAAAGAGAAAAGATGATAGTAAGCAACTTTGTCTGACACTTGGAATGAGTCTGTGAACTGTCCTTCATGCAGGATTTTGCAGTTATGCCCATCACAAGAATTCCGTATAATGTTGACTATTTTCTCAGGGACGCTGTAGTGTGGAGGAAGCCTCCATAGTGTCATCCTGTCAACAATGTCGAACGCTCTCTTCTAGTCAATGAAGCTCATATAGAGTGGTGAATTCCATTCAATCGGTTGTTCTACAATGGTCCGTAATGTTGCGATTGAATGTCAGCAGGCGCTATTAATATGCGAAGAGTCGATACATATTTCACATAAAAATATTTATCCTTTACTTGACAATTTATTTGTTTTATTCACAAAGTATTTCAAAAATAAACAATAACCAAAAACACTAAAAAACACTTCAGTGACTTAAATATAACATCTGTTATTTACACATGTTTTTTCTAAATGGAAGGAATCACTAGAAACGACAACATTAACAAGAGAAATACTTTCGTTTTCAAAATATTGATTTTTCCTAAATCTAACATTCATAGATCAATTCATCTTGTTGAAATGCTATCTGAATTAAAAGTATTTCCATTTGAAGAACAGATAACTACTGTCTACGTTTTTGTGTATTGTTGAAAGATGAAGAGATTTTGCCGAGACCTGAATATCTTGAGTTTAATTCCTGGTTGGGTCTGCGCATATGCACTGCTTAAGAGTTATATACAAAATATTTCGGATCCGTTGGCCAGACAGTATCAACAGCAACCTACTGTTGGAAAGAACAAACCAGATTCTAGTGGAGAAAGAGATCACGAAGAAGCGCTAGAAGTGGTTAGGACACACTGCGTTACATGATGAGCTCTCAATTGGAACCTTCAAGGTCAAAGGAACACACTTCGCTGAGAACTGGAAACAGACATGAGAAGAATCAATGACAATTGTACAGAACTGGAAAAGGAACCCTGGGGTGGAGTAGGTCAAATAAAAATGGTCGGCGGCCTATGCTTCATTGGAGGTAACAGGCATAAGAAAGTAGGAGTTATATACCTACTAACTAGAAATTAATCTGATTCTCTTTCATTTTTGTTAGTTGCCTAGCAAAAATTCAAACTGAATTATCAGTTGTCATCAATACTAAACTATTAAATCACTAATTTGGATTGTATCAGTTAGTCAGTCAGTCAGTCAGTTTATTATAAAACAAATATATGCCACTCTTATCGCCCTAATATTCAATGATTCAGATCACGTATATTCTGACAAGTTCAGTTTGTGGTTATCAGTTATAATGACTAATTTATTACTCACTATATACTAGGACTTCACTTGATCGTTATTTTCATAGAGAATGGAAGACACCACATACATCCATTCATTCACTAAGAATTAAGTTAGAAAACTTCACGTTCTCCAAAAGAATGAATTCAAAGTGATAATTTACTTATATAAATATAGTCGCAAATACATCAGGCTGTTCTACATGTAAAATAAATCAACCGGAGATTAGTCAAGATATATATCCTATACAAAGATAGTTACATGTAGACTGAAAATATTATTTGTTTACGAGATTTATATTAACTCAAAGTTAAATGATAAAAAGTGCCTTATATTCATTGAAACGTATGCTAGTATGTTGTAGAGGGATACTGTAGAGCTACAGAGAAAGTTAGAAAAATTAACAAAATTAGTCTGACATTTAGAGTGCTGGAGTTTCTCTCTATGGAATGGATGATGGTTGGATAGTGAAGCTCCCAGTGGTTTTCACAACATCAGCGTAAATTTCAAGTAGTAGCAGTGAGGTATTCGAATTCTCATTACATTCTGACGTTCTCAGTCTTAATTTTTTAGTGTTGACCTTTAATCGGTAATTTTCTGCTTCTTCATTTCGATGTCTTCCCACCCATCCGAAATTTCAACGTTTTTTCACTAGGATGGGTCCATAATTGTTCACATACACTGCTACAAGCGAAGATAGAAGGAATACTCAGTACATCGGAGACGTTCTAGAAGCTTAGCACTCAGGTCAATCAGCAACCAACAAACGCATTCAAATTGAATCTAGTCTATCAAATAATGATCGAAAAATCATGGACGAATGTAACGATGAAGAACCAGGTCAAAGGAAGAACCAATCATAATAAAAATGTACACAGTCTAAAGATGAACAATAACCAATCATGATCAAGGTCGACAGAACAAGTTGTTTGTCACGAATGAAGAAACTCGAATACTTTACATCTACTTGCAGTTTTCTGAGAAGCTTCACTATTCAAACCATCCAGCTAAGAGAACGAGACTCCACCCAAAGCATCCATTTGAGCTACAGATCTTCTCCAGTACCAGTTATAGTATTTAGTGCTCTCTTCAAAGCGTAGTAAAAGTGGTCCTCAATACTTGTTAATTATTTCAAACGTCTTTGTGACTTTCACATTTCGAACCAGAATCCATAAAGCAAAATATCTATATTTTTATAATATCAAGTTATGTTTTCAATTAGAGTTATGGAGATCAGTGTTTTTACACATTTGAACTCATCAATCAATTATTGTTAGACCACCATTAGAAACCTGGAATCACTGGATCGGCCGTTTCGTCCTGGTATGGGATTCATCAGCAGTGCGCATCCACGAGTCCTGCACCTCGCGGGATTCGAACCCGGGACCAATGGTATTATGCGTAAACGCCTAACCATCGGACCCACTGGGCCAGCATCCAACGGTGTTAATGTCTAACTCTTATTGATCTAGGGGTCGCAAAATACCGTGGGTCCCGGGTTCAAATCCTGCGAGGTGCAGGAGTCATGGATGCGCACTGCAGATGAATCCCATGCGAGGACAAAACGGCCATCCAGCGCTTCCAGGTTTCTAATGGTGGTCTAACAATGACTGTTTAACCTTGTATTGTGGTTAGACCACCATTAGAAACCTGGAAGCGCTGGATGGCTGTTTTCGTCCTGACACGGGACTCATCAGTAGCAAAGCTCATCCACGACTCCTGATACTCACAGAGTTCGAACCCAGGACCTTCAGTCTTGTGCGCAAAGTTATGTCTTGTAAACTGTTGTTTACTCGTCAGTAGTTGTTTAAAAAAAATAATCTACAAAAATGTAATTTATTCAGTCACCTTAAAAATGAAAACATTCACAATACTAAATCCTATATTAGTTCATTCTATAAACTCCTGTACTGCATATAAAGTTGTTCTACAAAAAGAACGTATAAACCCAATGATTTGTTGGAAAGTGTTCTAACACACACACACACACACAGACACACAACTAATCCAATCAAATAACTGATTACATTGATGAACTAAAAATAATTCACCGTAAATTTTTATTGTGTATATTTATCCCACTAAAAAATTAATGATACATTACAACGACCTTTTGTTAAAATAAATCAAAATTTTCTATCTTAATACAATAAAAAATTAATTATATCAATCGGGTTCAATGCAGAATACATGATGAATGATAACATGTAAATTTGCTGCTATCAGGGAAAGATGAAATTCTGTCCTTAAATGTACACTATGAATATATATATTCACATAAAATATTTGTTTCAAACAAAGATTTGTAATTTAATATACAATTAATTATTTTAGAAGAATGATATGAAACTCATTAATCTTGAACAGTAATAATAATAAGTCAAAAACGTCCTTTTAAAGAGAAAACGTAAAACTAAACGATACAAATCTTCACAATAGATTTATATGATTAGTCAGAATAGGCCAGATAAGAACCATTAACTGTTCACGTACAATAAATTCCCAGCCTTAAAAAAAGGTGAATAGTTGGGCACCAAATTTCACTTCTTTTTTCTGGTGAAACGGCGTCACATAAATTAAAGGATACTGGTGTGAATGAATTGAATTTCATTGAAATTATGAATCGATCAATTTTTAGACTAGCATTAGAAACCTGGAAGCACAGTGGATGGCCGTTTCATCCTAGTATGGGTTTCATCCACAGTGCCCATACAACACAACCCACCACGCAAGTGGAATTGCGATTCAGGACCTTCGATCTTGGATGAGGTTGTGCTAGACTATTTATTGATCAAAGTTAGATCATTACCCACTATTGGACACTGGCTCAGTGGTCTGGCGGTTGAGCGTACACAAGCGATTCTGAGGTGCGAGGTCGTAGATGCGCACTGATGAAGGGTCCAATATAAGGACGAAACAGTTGTCTAGTACTTCCATGTTTCTTATGGTGGTGTAACAATAAATGATTCATCATTTCACTCAATTAATTCAAACTCATATCTATAAAAATCTATTGTCAGAAATTTTTTAGAATAAAATAAAACTTATTCGTTAATTAAGAATAAGTTTTATTTTATTCTAAAAAATTTCTGACAATAGATTTTTATAGATATGAGTTTGAATTAATTGAGTGAAATGATGAATCATTTATTGTTACACCACCATAAGAAACATGGAAGTACTAGACAACTGTTTCGTCCTTATATTGGACCCTTCATCAGTGCGCATCTACGACCTCGCACCTCAGAATCGCTTGTGTACTCTCAACCGCCAGACCACTGAGCCGGTGTCTAATAGTGGGTAATGTCTAACTTTGATCAATACATGATCTTGCACAACTTCATCCAAGATCGAAGGTCCTGAATCGCAATTCCACTTGCGTGGGTTGTGTTGTATGGGCACTGTGGATGAAACCCATACTAGGATGAAACGGCCATCCAATGTGCTCCCAGGTTTCTTGTGCTAATCTAAAATTGATCGATTCATAATTTCAATGAAATTCAATTCATTCACACCAGTATCCTTTAATTTATGTGACGCCGTTTCACCAGAAAAAAGAAGTGAAATTTGGTGCCCAACTATTCACCTTTTTTTAAGGCTGGGAATTTATTGTACGTGAACAGTTAATGGTTCTTATCTGGCCTATTCTGACTAATCATATAAATCTATTGTGAAGATTTGTATCGTTTAGTTTACGTTTTCTCTTTAAAAGGACGTTTTTTTACTTATTATTATTACTGTTCAAGATTAATGAGTTTCATATCGTCTTCTAAAATCATTAATTATTTGTATTAAATTACAAATCTTTGTTTGAAACAAATATTTTATGTGAATATATATATTCATAGTGTACATTTAAGGACAGAATTTCATCTTTCCCTGATAGCATATTCACATGTTATAATTCATGTATTCTGCATTGAACCGATTGATATAATTAATTTTTATTGTATTAAGATAAAATTTTGATTTATTTTAACAAAAGGTCGTTGTTATGTATCAATTAATTTTAGTGGGATAAATATACACAATAAAAATTTACGGTGAATTATTTTTAGTTCATCAATATAATCAGCTATTTGATTGGATCAGTTGTGTGTCTCTGTGTGTGTGTGTTGAAACATTTTCCAACAAATCATTGCGTTTTTACTTTCTTTTTTAAAACAACTTTATATGCAGTACAGGAGTTTATAGAATGAACTAATATAGGATTTAGTATTGTGAATGTTTTCATTTTTAAGGTGACTGAATAAATTACATTTTTTGTAGATTATTTTTTTTAAACAACTACTGACGAGTAAACAACAGTTTACAAGACATAACTTCACGCACAAGACCAAAGGTCCCGGGTTCGGATACTGTGAGGTACAGGAGTCGTGGATGAGCTTTGCTACTGATGAGTCCAATGTCAGGACGAAACAGCCATCCAGTGCTTCCAGGTTTCTAATGGTGGTCTAACCACAATATAAGGTTAAACAGTCATTGTTAGACCACCATTAGAAAAAACCTGGAAGCACTGGATGGCCGTTTTGTCCTCGCATGGGATTCATCTGCAGTGCGCATCCATGACTCCTGCACCTCGCAGGATTCGAACCCGGGACCCACGGTATTTTGCGACCCCTAGATCAATAAGAGTTAGACATTAACACCGTTGGATGCTGGCCAATTGGTCCGATGGTTAGGCGTTTACGCATAATACCATGGGTCCCGGGTTCGAATCCCGCGAGGTGCAGGACTCGTGGATGCGCACTGCTGATGAATCCCATAGCAGGACAAAACGGCAATCCAGTGATTCCAGGTTTCTAATGGTGGTCTAACAATAATTGATTGATGATTCAAATGTGTAAAAACACTGATCTCCATAATTCTAATTGAAAACATAACTTGATATTAAAAAATACAGATATTTTGCTTTATGGATTCTGGTCGAAATGTGAAAGTCACAAAGACGTTTGAAATAATTAACAAGTATTGAGGACCACTTTTACTACGCTTTGAAGAGAGCACTAAATACTATAACTGGTACTGGAGAAGATCTGTAGCTCAAATGGATGCTTTGGGTGGAGTCTCGTTCTCTTAGCTGGATGGTTTGATAGTGGAGCTTCTCAGTAAACTGCAAGTAGATGTAAAGTATTCGAGTTTCTTCATTCATGACAAACAACTTGTTCTGTCGACCTTGATCATGATTGGTTATTATTCATCTTTAGACTGTGTACATTTTTATTATGATTGGTTCTTCCTTTGACCTGGTTCTTCGTCGTACATTCGTCCATGATTTTTCTCATTATTTGATAGACTAGATCAATTTGAATGCGTTTGTTGGTTGCTGATTGACCTGAGAGCTAAGCTTGTAGAACGTCTCCGGTGTTCTTAGTATTCCTTCTATCTTCGCTTGTAGCAATGTATGTGAACAATTATGGACCCATCCTAGTGAAAAAACGTTGAAATTTCGGATGGGTGGGAAGACATCGAAATGAAGAAGCAGATAATTACAGATTAAAGGTCTACAATAAAAAATTAAGACTGAGAACGTCAGAATGTAATGAGAATTCGAATACCTCACTGCTACTACTTGAAATTTACGCTGATGTTGTGAAAACCACTGGGAGCTTCACTATCCAACCATCATCCATTCCATAGAGAGAAACTCCAGCACTCTAAATGTCAGACTATTTTGTTAATTTTTCTAACTTTCTCTGTAGCTCTACAGTATCCCTCTACAACATACTAGCATACGTTTCAATGAATATAAGGCACTTTTTATCATTTAACTTTGAGTTAATATAAATCTCGTAAACAAATAATATTTTCAGTCTACATGTAACTATCTTTGTATAGGATATATATCTTGACTAATCTCCGTTGATTTATTTTACATGTAGAACAGCCTGATGTATTTGCGACTATATTTATATAAGTAAATATCACTTTGAATTCATTCTTTTGGAGAACGTGAAGTTTTCTAACTTAATTCTTAGTGAATGAATGGATGTATGTGGTGTCTTCCATTCTCATATGAAAATAAACGATCAAGTGAAGTCCTAGTATATAGTGAGTAATAAATTAGTCATTATAACTGATAACCACAAACTGAACTTGTCAGAATATACGTGATCTGAATCATTGAATATTAGGGCGATAAGAGTGCATATATTTGTTTTATAATAAACTGACTGACTGACTGACTAACTGATACAATCCAAATTAGTGATTTAATGTTTAGTATTGATGACAACTGATAATTCAGTTTGAATTTTTGCTAGGCAACTAACAAAAATGAAAGAGAATCAGATTAATTTCTAGTTAGTAGGTATATAACTCCTACTTTCTTATGCCTGTTACCTCCAATGAAGCATAGGCCGCCGACCATTTTTATTTGACCTACTCCACCCCAGGGTTCCTTTTCCAGTTCTGTACAATTGTCATTGATTCTTCTCATGTCTGTTTCCAGTTCTCAGCGAAGTGTGTTCCTTTGACCTTGAAGGTTCCAATTGAGAGCTCACATCATGTAACGCAGTATGTCCTATCCACCTCTAGCGCTTCTTTCTGATCTCTTCTGCCACTAAAATCTGGTTTGTTCTTTCCCACAGTAGGTTGCTGTTGATGCTGTCTGACTAGTGGATCCGAAGTAATAAACATTTGCGCACACCCAACCAGGAATTAAACTCAAGATACTCAGGCCTCGCCAAAATCTCTTCATCTTTAAACAATGCATAAAAATGTAGGCAGCAGTCATCTATTCTTCAATTGGAAATAATTTAATTCAGATAGCATTTCAATAAATTGATCTATGAATGTCAGATTTAGGGAAAAATCAATATTTTGAAAACGAAAGTATTTCCATTGTTGATGTTGTCGTTTCCAGTGATTCCTTTTACTTAGAAAAACACGTATGAATAACAGATGTATATTTGTTTTAAGTCACTGAAGTGTTTTTAAAGTGTTTGATTATTGTTTATTATGGCAATTCTATATGAATAAAACAAATAAAATGTTAAATAAAGGATAAATGTTTTTATGCGAAATATGTATCGACACTTCGCATATTAGTAGCACCTGCTGACATTCAATCGCATTGAATGAAATTCACCACTCTATATCAGCTTCATTGACTACGAGAAAGCGTTCGACAGTGTTGACAGGATGACACTATGGAGGCTTCCTCCACACTACAGCGTCCCTAAGAAAATAGTCAACATCATACGGAATTCTTGTAATGGGCTGAAATGCAAAATCCTGCATGAAGGACAGCTCACAGACTCATTCCAAGTGTCAGACAAAGTTTCTTAATCTCATTTCTCCTTCTCCTGGCAATCGACTGGATTATGAAGACGTTAACATCTGGGAGGAAGCACGGATAGTTAGAATGCAGCTTGGTGATTTGGACTTCGCAGATGATCTACCTGTTCTATTGCACACGCAACAACAACTTTAGGAGAAGACAACCAACGTTGCAGCAGCCTCTGCAACAACCAGGGGGAAAAGCAAGATTCTCTAATACAACATAACATGCACCAACTAAGTCACTCTGGATGGAGATGCCTAGGAGGACGTTAAAAGCTTTACATATCTGGGCAGCATCATAGACAGTCAAGGTGGATCCAATGCAGATGTGAAGGCGCGGATCAGCAAAGGGAGGGCTGTATTTTTCCAACTGAAGAACACCTAGAACTCAAAAAACTGCCAACAAACATCAAAGTCAAAATTTTTAATACAGATGTGAAGACAGTTCTACTGTATGGAGCGGAAACTTGCAGAACTAGGAAAGCCACTGTCCACAAGATGCAAGTATTCACTAGCAGTTGCCTACGCAATATACTTCGGATCCGTTGACGAGACACCATCAGCAAAACTTCACTATGGGAGAGAACAAACCCGATTCCAGCGGAGGAGGAAATCAGGAAGAAGTGGTGGAGTTGCTGGATAGGATACACATTTCGGAAAGCAGCCAACTGTGTCACAAGACGAGCCCTCACTTGAAATCCTCAAGGCCAAAGGAGAAGTCGAGGACCAAAGACCACAATGCACGGATAATAGGAAGCATACATGAAAATAATGAACAGCACTTTGTTAGAACTAGAAAGGAAGGCTCAGTACAGTGTAATCTAGAGAATGCTGGTTAGCGGCCTATGCTCCACTGAGGTGACAGGCTTAAGTAAGTAAGTAAGTAAGTAAGCTGTCATTGACAGTTGAACGACATATTCGAACAATGAAAACAACGTTGAGTATAAAATTATTAATTTCATTATTTAAAGATAAAAACGAAGTTGCAGATAAAAAAACTATTGTGAACATGTTTATGTTCCGTAATTTTCTGTCAAGTTATTGCATATTCGGTATTTATAATTTAAAATATATCGTTATTCCGAA
>OX103971.1:69934744-69965964 GCA_944470395.2 Schistosoma turkestanicum | reverse complement strand
CACATCTGTATTAAAAATTTTGACTTTGATGTTTGTTGGCAGTTTTTTGAGTTCTAGGTGTTCTTCAGTTGGAAAAATACAGCCCTCCCTTTGCTGATCCGCGCCTTTACATCTTCATTGGATCCAACTTGATTGTCAATGATACTGCCCAGATATGTAAAGCTTTTAACGTCCTCCAATGCATCTCCATCAAGAGAGACTTAGTTGGTGCATGTTATGTTGTATTAGAGAATCTTGCTTTTCCCCCTGGTTGTTGCAGAGGCTGCTGCAACGTTGGTTGTCTTCTCCTAAAGTTGTTGTTGCGTGTGCAATAGAACAGGTAGATCATCTGCGAAGTCCAAATCACCAAGCTGCATTCGAACTGTCCGTGTTTCCACCCAGATGTTGATGTCTCCATAATCCAGTCGATTGCCAGGAGAAAGAGAAAAGATGATAGTAAGCAACTTTGTCTGACACTTGGAATGAGTCTGTGAACTGTCCTTCATGCAGGATTTTGCATTTCAGCCCATTACAAGAATTCCGTATGATGTTGACTATTTTCTTAGGGACGCTGTAGTGTGGAGGAAGCCTCCATAGTGTCATCCTGTCAACACTGTCGAACGCTTTCTCGTAGTCAATGAAGCTGATATAGAGTGGTGAATTTCATTCAATGCGATTGAATGTCAGCAGGTGCTACTAATATGCGAAGTGTCGATACATATTTCGCATAAAAACATTTATCCTTTATTTAACATTTTATTTGTTTTATTCATATAGAATTGCCATAATAAACAATAATCAAACACTTTAAAAACACTTCAGTGACTTAAAACAAATATACATCTGTTATTCATACGTGTTTTTCTAAGTAAAAGGAATCACTGGAAACGACAACATCAACAATGGAAATACTTTCGTTTTCAAAATATTGATTTTTCCCTAAATCTGACATTCATAGATCAATTTATTGAAATGCTATCTGAATTAAATTATTTCCAATTGAAGAATAGATGACTGCTGCCTACATTTTTATGCATTGTTTAAAGATGAAGAGATTTTGGCGAGGCCTGAGTATCTTGAGTTTAATTCCTGGTTGGGTGTGCGCAAATGTTTATTACTTCGGATCCACTAGTCAGACAGTATCAACAGCAACCTACTGTTGGAAAGAACAAACCAGATTCTAGTGGAGAAAGAGATCACGAAGAAGCGCTAGAAGTGGTTAGGACACAGTGTTACAAAATAAGCCCTCACTTGAAACCTTCAAGGTCAAAGGAACATATTGCGCTGAGAAATGGAAACAGACATGAGAAGAATCAATGACAATTGGACAGAAGTGGAAAGGGAACCCTGTGACAGAGTAGTTCAAAGAAAACTAGTCGGTGGCCTATGCTGTGCATCGGGGGTAACAGGCATAAGAAAGTAAAAGTAATATACCTACTAGCTAGAAATCAATCTAATTCTCTTCGATTTTTGTTAGTTGACTAGCGAAAATTCAAACTGAATTATCACTTGTCATCAAAACTAAACATTAAATCACTAATTTGAATTGTATCAGTTAGTCAGTCAGTCAGTCAGTTTATTATAAAACAAATATATGCACTCTTATCGCCCTAATATTCAATGATTCAGATCATGTATATTCTGACAAGCACAGTTTGTGGTGATCAGTCAAAATGACTAATGTATTACTCACTATATACTAGGACTTCACTTGATCGTTTATTTTCATATGATAATGGAAGACACCACAAACATCCATTCATTCACGATGAATTAAGTTAGAAAAATCCACGTTCTCCATAAGAATGAATTCAAAGGGATGTTTACTCATAAAAATATAGTCCCAAACACATTAGGCAGTTTTACATGTAAAATAAATCAACAGATCAACAGATATATATATATTCTAAACAAAGATAGTTACATGTAGACTGAAAATATTATTTGTTTACGAGATTTATATTAACTCAAAGTTAAATGATAAAAAGTGCCTTATATTCATTGAAACGTATGCTAGTATGTTGTAGAGGGATACTGTAGAGCTACAGAGAAAGTTAGAAAAATTAACAAAATAGTCTGACATTTAGAGTGCTGGAGTTTCTCTCTATGGAATGGATGATGGTTGGATAGTGAAGCTCCCAGTGGTTTTCACAACATCAGCGTAAATTTCAAGTAGTAGCAGTGAGGTATTCGAATTCTCATTACATTCTGACGTTCTCAGTCTTAATTTTTTATTGTTGACCTTTAATCCGTAATTTTCAGCTTCATCATTTCGATGTCTTTCCAACCATCCGAAATTTCAACGTTTTTTCACTAGGATGGGTTCATAATTGCTCACATACATTGCTACAAGCGAAGATAGAAGGAATACTAAGAACACCGGAGACGTTCTAGAAGCTTAGCACTGAGGTCAATCAGCAACCAACAGACACATACAAACTGATCTAGTCTATCAAATAATGAGAAAAATCATGGACGAATATACGACGAAGAACCAGGTCAAGAGAAGAACCAATCATAATAAAAAAGTACACAGTCTAAAGATGAACAATAACCACTCATGATCAAGGTCGACAGAACAAGTTGTTTGATATGAATGAAGAAACTAGAATACGTTACATCTACTTGCAGTTTTCTGAGAAGCTCCATTGTCAAACCACCCAGCTAAGGGAACGAGACTCCATCCAAAGCATCCATTTGAGCTACAGATCTCCAACACCAGTTAAAGTATTTAGTGCTCTCTTCAAAGCGTAGTAAAATTGGTCCTCAGTACTTGTTAATTATTTCAAACGTCTTTGTGACTTTCACATTTCGACCAGAATCCATAAAGCAAAATATCTATATTGTATAATATCAAGTTATGTTTTCAATTAGAGTTATGGAGATCAGTGTTTTTACACATTTGAACTCATCAATCAATTATTGTTAGACCACCATTAGAAACCTGGAATCACTGGATGGCCGTTTCGTCCTGGTATGGGATTCATCAGCAGTGCGCATCCACGACTCCTGCACCTCGCAGGATTCGAACCCGGGACCCACGGTATTATGCGCAAACGCCTAACCATCGGACCACTGGGCCAGCATCCAACGGTGTTAATGTCTAACTCTTATTGATCTAGGGGTCGCAAAATACCGTGGGTCCCGGGTTCGAATCCTGCGAGGTGCAGGAGTCGTGGATATGCACTGCTGATGAATCCCATGCCAGGACGAAACGACCATCCAGCGCTTCCAGGTTTCTAATGGTGGTCTAACAATGACTGTTTAACCTTATATTGTGGTTAGACCACCATTAGAAACCTGGAAGCACTGGATGGCTGTTTCGTCCTGACACGGGACTCATCAGTAGCAAAGCTCATCCACGACTCCTGTACCTCACCCGGGACCTTTGGTCTTGTGCGTGAAGTTATGTCTTGTAAACTATTGTTTACTCGTCAGTAGCTGTTTAAAAAAAATAATCTACAAAAATGTAATTTATTCAGTCACCTTAAAAATCAAAGTATTAACAATAATAAATCCTATATTAGTTCATACTTTAAACTCCTGTACTGCATATTAAGTTGTTTTAAAAAAAAAAGTAAAAACCCAATGATTTGTTGGAAAGTGTTCTAACACACACACACACACACACACACGGACACACAACTAATCCAATCAAATAACTGATTACATTGATGAACTAAAAATAATTCACCGTAAATTTTTATTGTATATATTTATCCCACTAAAAAATTAATGATACATCACAACGACCTTTTGTTAAAATAAATCAAAAGTTTATCTTAATACAATAAAAAATTAATTATATCAATCGGGTTCAATGCAGAATACATGATGAATTATAACATGTAAATTTACTATCAGGGAAAAAAAATGAAATTCCGTCCTTAAATGTACACTATGAATATATATATTCATAAAATATTTGTTTCACACAAAGATTTGTAATTTAATACAAATAATTAATCATTTTAGAAGACGATATGAAACTCATTAATCTTGAACAGTAATAATAATAAGTAAGAAACGTCCTTTTAAAGAGAAAACGTAAACTGAACGATACAAATCTTCACAACAGATTTATATGATTAGTCAGAATGGGCTAGATAAGAACTATTAACTGTTCACCTACAATAAATTCTCAGCCTTAAAAAAAGGTGAATGGTTGGGCACCAAATTTCACTTCTTTTTTTCTGGTGAAACGGTGCCATATAAAATAAAAAGGATACTGGTGTGAATGAATTGAATTTCAGTGAAATTATGAATCGATCATTTTAAGAATAGCATTAGGAACCTGGGAGCACAGTGGACGGCCGTTTCATCCTAGTATGGGTTTCATCCACAGTGCCCATACAACACAACCTACACAAGTGGAATTGTAATTCAGGACCTTCGATCTTGGATGAAGTTGTGCAAGATCATGTATTGATCAAAGTTAGACATTACCCACTATTGGACACTGGCTCAGTGGTCTGGAGGTTAAGCGTACACAAGTGATTCTGAGGTGCGAGGTCGTAGATGCGCGCACTGATGAAGGGTCCCATATTAGGACGAAACAGTTGTCCAGTGCTTTCATGTTTCTAATGGTGGTCGAACAATAAATGATTCCTAATTTCAATCAATTAATTCAAACTCATATCTATAAAAATCTATTGTCAGAAATATTTTTAAAATAAAATGAAACTTATTCTTTAATATTTATTACACATGTAACTGAGATTAGTTAACATTGTTTCTGATAAACGAAAGCATGTTTTTATGAACCTAATTGGAATGAAGTCAATAGTTAGAAATTAGTTTTAACACTTCATTTTTTACTATGATTAATCAGTCAGTCGCAACGTAGAACCTCGTACACAAGTACATCAGTTCATGTTGCCATACCACATTAGCACAGAAACACAATTGTCAATTAAAATCCAATAGTAGTAGAGGTAGTAAAGGTATTAGAAGTAATCGAAGAGGTTAGGATTAGAAGATATTATTCAAGAAGTATGAGATAGGCTTAGGAAGCAAAAAAACTAGAGGTGTTGAAGAATCCAGGAGATTCGGATTTGAGAGAACACAAAGAATAAATGCACCGGTGGCGTTGGAAACGGTTTTGAGCCATATCATTCAGGGTCTCTAACCATCGATTATTATCATCTCGCGGACCCCAACCAGGTAGTCGACACCTACCAATATGACTCAGTCCACTTGTCAATGACTTCATGGATTGCTGCCATGTTTTTGTCTGGCCGCCCCTAACTTTCTTCCAACCTACTCCTACACCATAAAACAAAGCTCGTCGAGGCAGTCGCTGGTGATTAATGAAATTCATTAAAAAATGTCTTTAAATATTTTAGTAAATTTGTCTTAAAAGATTTTGATGTTTTTTATTGAAACTGACTAGAATTGAAAAGCCTAGTTCACACAATTACGTGGGCTTTTTTATGTTTAGTTAAACACATAAACAAACGTATGGAGAAACACCAAAAAATATATGCATTACACAAATAATTGGTTGTGTTTTATGTAGGCTGGCATACTGTCTGGATGCCTAAACTAAAGAAGAGGATGATATTTTTTAGAAGGCCATTTCACGAACCTTTGACCTTAAAGTTTAATCCATAAGGTACTGAAGCAAGGTCAGATGATGCGATCTCATAATAATCGGTGACCGACAATAGGTTTGTACACTGCTGGTTCCCTCAAAGTGCTGGGGCGCATTGGTCTGAAATCAAGGTTTTTCAACTCCCCTAAGTGAATCATCTGTACCACCATCAATTTGGTTAAGGCGTCGAATACTGGCAGTTCATCCTCTGAACCTCATATACAACACCTCCACGAGAAGAAAATAAATAAATGTCACTTAAATGGGATATCTAAGGATTTCCTATCTGGGGTGCGCGAGAAAATAGTAACCGGCGGTTATAAAGACTCGAAATGACATAACTCAAAATAGTTTGCAAGGGTTCAAATGTATACATCGTATGTCTTTTTTTGAAATTTTAATCTGACTTCCTCACAAACTCTCTTTTTAAATTTATTTCACTGGCTTATACATCGTGAATAATTGATTCAAACCGTAATCTTCTCCATTACCTCTGATACTTCTACTATCTCTAGCACTGTGAGATTTCAATTGATAATTTGATCTTTCAGTTCTAAACAAATTAGTAATACACGATTATTTTACATTAGTTCAACATTCGTCCAAACAATATTGACACTATCTCAAGAAAACTGATATCTTTAAATAATAAGATAGATTTCAACTCACTTCATTTAGTTTATCAATCATCAATGTTGTTTGATTCATATAACTAAAATTTGTATCACACTATAATGTTTAAACCTTAACTGACCAATCAGAAATAATTAATATTATTTTATCTAAGCGTGATTAATAATTTTGATTATAGGGTTATGGAGATTCATTGAAATCATGAATCGGTCAGGGTTAGACTACCATTAGAAACCTGGAAGCATCGGATGGTCGTTTCGTCTTAGTATGGAACTCATCAGTGGTGCGCGTCCGCGACCACAGCAAGCGGGAATCTAACCCAGAAGCTTCGGTCTTGAATGAGATTATGCAAGACCGGGGATTGATCATAGTTAGGCAATAACACAATTGGATACCAGCTCAGGGGTATCAAATTTAAGCATTTATAAGTGAGACTGAAGGTCCTGGGTTCGTTTCTGGGGTGTGGGGGTCGGGGATGTGCACTTCCGATTAGACCCATACTAGGACGAAACGGCCATCCAATGCTTCCAGTTATCTAATTTAATGCTATCAATAGTTATTTATTTCACACCTTCACATAATTTATCCGTCCTAACAAAAATTCTAGTATTTGATAAATCATGAATAGAAAAAAACCGATTTGTCTAAAACGGAAAAAAATGCACCTCATGTATTATGCTTTATGAGTATTAGCTAAACAATAGACAATTATCAGTGATAGACTATTTTAATGATTATTAATACGAATATAGTGTATATTACATTAACTGTACAGCTTATTGTTAATTGACTAAGTACTTTTCATGAAGCAATAAAAAAGGACTCTTTTCACTTATTTGACAGTTCGTTATCATTTTTATGTAGATACCTAAAAATATTAAAATCCATTTTAATTCATGCTTAATACCTTTTATAACTAAAGAGTAGAATAATAGGGATATGTGTTTCACATGTGCTTAGTAGCGATTAGCTTTACGAGTGAATTCTAGTGAGTTCAACCGTGTCGCACGTAAGACAGAGTTATCCACCGAAGGCATTGGATGATAGTTACGTAATATAAAGGATTCATTCAACCTAGACATGAATAAAATTGAATGCAGACTTAGTGGTCTAGATTGAAGTTCCTGGGTTCGACACTCGCTTGCGGGATTATAGATGCGTACTACTGATGAGTTCCATATTGGAACGAAACGGTGGTGCAGTGCTTCCAGGATTCTAATGGTGATGATAACACTCATCAGATGATGATTTAAAAATGAAACTCAACAATCTCTAGAACCCCATATAAATGACATGTTTGTTTGCTTACTGAGAAGAATAATAACCTTGAAGCACATTAAAAATTCACTTACTTGTATGCCTAAAATCAATGTTGCTTTACGTTGAATTGCAAATATTCCAATTATTCCCAACGTAATTGATGCAAGACAAAAAAATACAATCCATATTAGAATTGCATAACTTATTGTGATTTTTTGTAATGATATAAACATTTTCAACCAAGTTGGATAACTGATTGCAGATAATACAGCACCAAATATTAAAATACCAACAATCATTAAAATTGAATTGAAAATAATAGAAATAATTTTTAATTTGATCATTTGTGAATGAAAAATTCTTTGTCGAATGCGTAAATTATGCATTAATTTTGATGTTCGTTCCATGATTGAGTATTATTCTCTTTTCTTTTTTTATTTCTAGAAAAAATTTAATTATTAAAGTTGTGATGCTTGTGGAAGTCGTTAAATTTTTTCGAAAATATTCTGAATTACGAAACAATCATCGAACATTGAATGTTGATTATTTTATGCATAAATTCATTGGTTTAGCACGACTGTCTTGACTGAAACAATTCAACCAATCAAATGAAAGATAATTGGATACGTTAAGGAAGGCTTTAGTTATAAGGTATGCTGTGTTTTCTTTCTTTTTAAATCATGAAAGAAATATGATTAATTACTTTTTTAAAATCAATTTATGATAGGCTGATTAGGTGTACAGTTATACTTACTTATCCTGTAAATATTTATTTTATTCAACCTTCAGTAATAAATTATTTCATCTAATTGATTATGTATTGACAATCACACATCACATTCAGTATAATACATTGAAATCGTGAATCAGTCATTGTTAGACTGCCATTATAAATCTGGAAGCACTGGGTGGGACTCTTTATTAGTGAGTATCCTCGACCTCCACCTCCGGGACTCGAACCTATGACCTTCGATTTCATGCGCCAACGCTTAACCGCTAGCACCCTGAGCTGGTATCCAGCAGTGCTTATGTCTAAAATTAATTAGTTTAAGGTTTTGAACAACTTCACACATTGTCTTCGATAGTTACTGCCTAAATGCGATAGGGTTAAACTCCGCTGGTCACGGCTACTCACTAGAACTACAAGAATTTCCATAGTCATTTGTGAGCTAATTTTATGATGTTACATTAAAGAGTTATGAAGATGGTTGTTTTATACATCGAAATCGTGAATCATTCATTGTTAGAATTTCATTTCATGAAAAATTAAACACTATAGCTACTATAGAAATAACAGCTGTTGTGACTTAAAATCTAGTGAATAACGTTTTGATACTTGAAATAATAAACACTGACTTTGTAACACAATATAAACATCTGATGAATATTCAACTACTACACATGAACCCTATAAATATTCAGCGTTAGAAGGGTTATGATGTCTGGAATCGGTAGTCGATCTAGCCTTTCTACCCCATACACAACATTAAAAGCAGCAGAAGACGACTAGTGTTGCGGTAGCCTCAGCAGGAGTAGGTATCAACAGGTACAGAGGAGACAGCAAGATCCTTCGATACAACACACCATCCATTAAACTAATCACACTTGAAGGCTAAGCTTTGGAAGATGTAGAAACCTGTACATATTTGGGCAGCAGCATCATTGATGAGCATGGTGGATCTCATGTAGATCAGAAAAGCAAGGGTAGCATTTCTGCGCTTGGAGAATATATGGATCTCAAAATGACTATCAACCGAAGTCAGAATTTTCATAACAAATGTCAAGGCAGTTCTACTGTATGGAGCAGAAACTTAGAGCACCATGAAGGCCACTATCCATAAGATAAAAGTAATTATTAAAAGTCCCCTCCTTAAGAAACTGAAGATCCGTTGGTCAGACATTATCAGCAACAACCTACTGTGGGAGAGAATAAACCAGATTGCAAGAGAAGAAGAAATAAGGAAGTGTGGTTGGAAGTGGATAGGACACACACTGAGGAAAGCACCTAACTGCGTCAAGAGACAAGCCCTCACTAAGAATCCTCAAAGCCAGAGCAGAAGAGGGAGACCAAAGACAAATATGAGAAGAATGAACAGCTGTTGGGTAGAGCTGGGAAATAAGTCTTATGACAGAGGAGGGTGAAGAATGGTGGTCGGCCTATGATCCACTGGTGGTAGCAGGAGTAAGTACGCAAGTAAGTTTTGAATACTGATTCGAAGAGTTTCAATCCCAAACAACAGTGATGGACGATTTAATTCAAAATATCAATACCAAGAAATATACAAGATCTGCAAACTATACTTGGGCATATAAGGAATCTGTGTTTTAAACTATCAGTTGTATCTGATGTGTATTTAGTTGAAAACAATAATTGATACTTTGTACAAATATTAACCAGTTATAGAAACTAACAACTAAACCATAAATTCATAAGTTATTCAATAGCATAATTAAAAATCCTTTTTTCACGAGCCTACATTATCAAGAGAGCAAATGAAAATCAACGAACATGGGACAAGCGTTTCTTCCTTGAATGAGGCTCTTTAAAAAAAGCATCCTCATGATCCGATATATATAAAATGAGCTTCAGAAAAACCGGTTTCTGAATATGTCCTTTTCTTAAAATTGATTTTTATGAATTAAACTTAAGTGACCAATAAAAGTAGTTGCATTAATAAGTTTTTGGGAGAGTTCAACGTTCAGTTTCGTCAGTAGAGCAACAGTCATCACTTAATGATAGTTATAATATATCAACTGAGATCGACTGGAAACAAAAATATTTAAAAAAAATGGATTTTAGTATAAACGGTTTGAATTAATCGTGCTTCTTTTAAATTCAAACGTTTTTGGATTCGATTGAATTTGAACTGAGAAGGTTTATATATTTTTTTCAATTAGAGTTATGTAGATTAGTGTTTTTAAACAGTTAAATCATTCACTAATCGTCAGGTGCAGGAGCCGTGGATGCTCATTGCTGACGAGTCTCATACCAGTACGAAACGTTCGTCCAGTGCTTCTAGGTTTCTAATTGTGGTCTAAAAATGATTGCTTGATGATTTCAAGGGTTTATATTGTTTACCTAGGATGAAGTAGATGTACATTTTTACATTAGTTTCAAATGTTACTTAGCTAAATTTAGCGTTTAATTCTAACTGTTCTCTCTCGTCAAACCACTTAATAATATTGGTAAGCTATTTGTTATTAAGTTTTAAACAAACACTATAAAAAGATTAGATGGTAAGTGATTGTTTTTTAATGGCTTTTACTCATCAATGTAATTAGTTTAAAAAGAAATGTAAGATATAACTAGCATATAAGTTAACATTTGTCCGTGTAAGGTTGAGCTTGCTTACATCCCTGAGGTGAGATAAGATAACAAGTGATCAAAAAAAATACACTAATGATTTTAAAAGATTTTACACATATGTCGAATTCCATAATGAATAACGAAAATGTTTTGATGTCCACATACAAACAAAGAGGAGAATAATTCATATTCGGAGCTGTGAAATCAATTATGAATTCTAAATTGTAGCCATTTCATTTTCCGACCAGATCTAGATGTTACTGAACTGTCTTCCTTTCTTTGTTTGCTGCTATCCCTGATGATCGGAATTCGCGATTTATTGATGCGTTTCCTCTTGAGGGATCTTTACTCACCGGCTGATCACCATCCTCGACGAAATCTGATCTGTCTCAGTCGATACTAATAGTATTCTTGACACTCCCTTAGACCGCTACTTTTGGCCAACTCAATGTGTTTTTATCAGTTTACTTGCTCTTGTGGAGCAAGCTACATTAGCCGAACAAAATGTGTACTTGGTAAACTAACAGCTGAGTGCTGTCCCAGATGGCTATCTAAAGGAGAATGCAGATCAGTCAGCAGCTCAACCCTTGATTAAACGGTCAACTGAGGTTACAACCCACCACACGGTTCATCTTTCAAGTTCCTCTCCAAGGTGAAAGGAATCGGCTCAGAAGAGGGGTTGGCTCAGACGTGAAGCAATCTATCATTTCACACCCGACATCTGTATTCAGAAGAACCATGTTCAATCCCTTACTCACACATGATCTTAACACCCCTTTGAACTTTTACAAAATTATTAGTGCTAGTTATTATGTTCGTCGACGTCTCCTGTAAAAAAAACAGACAATTGTCTTTAATATTAATTCTGAAGAACTCAAACCTATAAGTAATTAATTCATGACTTAATATGTCAATTAAAATACGTGTAATTATCTAAAATCATTTTCTAAAATCATTTCTTGTATCAATGAATTCTTTTTTTACAAAATAAAAATATCACAAGATTAGTAGATTTTTAAGAAACTATTCTTACTATTCTTTTCATATCCGTTCACATCACTTTTCAGTGTTGCTTGCTAGTACAGTAAAAAAAAATTAAAATTTCTGAAAAGAAATTAAAAGCATTCAATTGTCAATTTTTTTTCGTTTAACTTATGATGTAATTTTACAGTGAAAGGTGTTGTTTTTTCTTCAAAAAAAGAAAGGTAAAAGTAATAAGGTATTGAAGTAAGTAACAGTAGAAATTTTTGATTTGATTATTTGGTCACACTTATGCCTAAATTTAGGAAAGAACTTTCTCGTTAGCTTGAATGTGCTATAAATCTTTAATGTAACAAGTGTTGTCCTACGTTTTACCTTGAAATCTATATTCTAAACCCAAACCATAAATTTCACTTACTTGCTTACGCATGTTACACACAATGGAGTATCGGGCGCCGACTAACATTATCCAACCAATTCTGTCATGAGCCTTATTTTCCAGTTCTATCCAACTGTTGTAGATTCTTTTGTTGTCTGTCTTCAATTCTCGGCATGAAGTGTTCTTTGGTCTTCTTCTTCTCCTTTTACCTGGAGGGGATCCAAGTGGGGGCTTGTCTCGTGACGCATTTCGGTGCTTTCCTCAATATGTGTCCTATCCATCTCTAGCGTTTCTTTCTAATTTCTTCCTCAGATGGAATCTGGTTTATTCTCTCTCACAGTAGGTTGATGCTTATGCTGTTTGGCCAACGGATCTGAAATATTCCGCATAGACACAGGACGTAAACTCTTCACTACATTCTAATTTTTAAACCATCATATTAACTCTAAATCCTAATTCTCAAGTCTAAATTTCAGTTTTATCAGCAGTATAAACCATTCAATTCAGTTTGTTATTTTTGACGGATCAAATATTTCACCAATTTTTCAAGGTCAAATCAATAATCACTCAATCACCACCCCGTTTGACTTTAGCCAAAACAAATCACGTATGTTTTTTATTTACAGAATGTTTTTCCCGACAAATATACTAGGATTTTTTATAGAATGCATAAATGATATAAGAGTTATTGTCTGGAAAACTACATTGAACAATGAATGATCAGCGATTGCTTTTAAAAATCCCACTATTGATCCGAAATCAATCAAATGAATAAATATCAAATAGAAGGCATGTTATGTCACATAAAAAACGAAAATTGATGAAACGAGGATTCTTTGGCAATTATTTCTTGTATAATTATTGATTAATCAAATTACTATGTGTATGTCTCCCTTGTAATACGTAAACTTTGGTCTGGTTTGTCAATTTTGCTATCAGATTTATTATTCTTAATTTGTATTCAGTCTATTATTGACAATTTTCTCTAATCATGATCATTTTACCATCGGTTCATATATGATTAGTATAAGAGAACTCGTGAGGACTGTTGACATTTTCACAATTGGAATTACACACTGATGTTAGCTAGGTGATATGCTCGACAACTGATATGCTTGAAACTATTAAGAGTTCACCTTGATCGGTAAACTAGAATAATTTGCATTACGGGTTTGTGAAGATTGTTAAGTTACACATTTTTGAAACCATGTATCGATCAACGTTAGACCAACATTAGAAATCTTCACAACCCCGTAATGCAAATTACCTGTGCTAACTAGTGACTAGCTTCGTGAGGAATCTTCTACGAGTTCTAGTGGGAAGACGTGACCAGTGAAGTTCAACCTGTTCGGGTGTAGGCAGTGTCTACCGAAGACTGTGTAAGAGGTTGCGCAAATCCGTGGATTTGATCAAGTTAGACATTAACACCATTAGATACAGGCTCAGTGGTCTACCGGTTAGGGAGTCCGCGCACAATACCGAAGGTCCTGGGTTCGAATCCTGCGGGCTGCAGGAGTCGTCCAGTGCTTCCAGGTTTCTAATGGTGGTCTAACATCGATCGATACATGGTTTCAAAAATGTGAAACTATAATAAACAAAAATGATCCAATGACACGATAGGCTACTCTAATTCGAGCGTCCATACGCACCACTAAGTAGATGAAGAAGTCTTCATATGGAGTAGAAAAGTGTATTCTACAAGCACCCAGAAAGCATGAGGTTGACAAGCACACAAATCGGGCTTATTTATGTATTATAGAAACGCCCTTGGGAGAGCCACAAAAAAGCGTACTAAAATAATACACCAACCAATGACAATCAAGGATTTTCCTAGTGGGAAGTGTAATCTCAAGATCAACTGATCAGATCTTGCGCGAAAGCATAAAATCCAAAATTAGGTCCTTTAACAAGTGAGTTCTTGGGGTCCAAAGTCCCCAAAAGTAGGCCAACGTTGAAAACTTTAGAGCAATCAACGCTCGTTTTGTCCATATATTTCTTATCTTATGGTGTGATGCACTGTGGTCTGTTTGTATATAAACGATGACTGTTTCAAATATAAGTACAGTACGGGCTGGCTGCTGACTTTTGAACACAAAAGCAAAAATTTTAAGAATACTCACTATATTGATTAGCACAAGAAAATTAATGTTCACAGTGAATGTCATAAAGTGATTTCAAATGGAAAATAGAAACTATACAAATCTAATTCATTGGTACTAAAAGTATCATGTTCACTATGATACATAACTATCTGGGTCGTTATTGTCAAATGAAGTTAAGTGAATGATGTACGCCTATTCTACTGATTTGAATAGAACCTTTTATGACTGCGTCGAACTTGAGGTCGGACTCACTACTTTAGTGGCTAGGAAGCTGACTTCTTTATTTATGATATATAAATATGCTCTGAAATAAATCTGCCCTTCGGAGAACCCCGTTTGTAGGACGGTGGTAGTTCGAAGCCTAATATGCAGATTCGGTTCGATGTATTTATTTCAAGCAATCGTTCATGCGTTCATTTAAGCAGATAGACATGAGAATACAAAGCGTACAAGCAAAGCAGAGCAAAGCAAAGCGAAGTGGAAAATTCCAGCGAGCTAACTCGATGTAATGACGGTTCTAGTTTTATTTTAATTGACTGTAAAATTTTTTACTCAAGTTTAGTTTGTCATTTTGTTTTGTTAATCATCTTGGATGTGTTCTTTGATCTTTATCATATGGTCTGATTTGTTCATAATGACTGTTGTGTTCTATTCACATGCTCTCTTAATTAATCCATTCTTCTGGAGTTATTCACACATGTATCTGCCTTGTCAATTATTCACTCATATCTTTTGTTGTTTTTATCTAGGTGCATATGTGAACTGCTTACTTTGCTTGTCATATGTCTAACCTATTTTTCCCTAACCCCATATACTTTTAGTCATGCTTTATTGCATTGAGTTGGCTCACTCAACTTTCTTCACTTTGCTTCACCTCAATTTTACGCTTGTGATCTTCATATGTGTGTGTGTCTGCGTGAACGATTTCATGAAATAAACTCATCAAACTGATCCTGTGTTTTGCTTACAGCCGTCGACTAAGCATGATATGTGGCAAGTGAAGGGGAGATTTATTGTTTAGCATATTCAATCGTACATCCAAAATGGAGTGAGACTGTGGTCACTAAACTGGTTCAGTTACGAGTATTGAAAGGTACTAAGCTTGGTCTATTTATTAAGAGCCATTTTTAAGCAATAACATTTTGTAGGTGCTTAGATTTCTATCAAATAGTAAACAATCAATCAGTTTGTAATTATCCACTATGTTAGATTTGTCTCTGACTTGGCTCTTCTATCGCACACTCAACAACAAATGCAAGAGAAGACGACCAGTGTAGCAGCAGCCTCTGCAGCAGTAGGTCTCAACATACATAAGGGTAAAAGACAAATTCTCCGATGCAACACAACATGCACCAATCAAATCACTCTTCATGGAGATGCCTAGGAGGACGTTAACACCTTTACATATCTGGGCAGCATCATCGACAACGAAGGTGGATCCGATGCAGATGTGAGGGCACGGATCGGCAAAGCAAGGGCTACATTTCTACAATTGAAAAATATCTGAAACTCCAATCAACTTTCAACCAAAACCAAAATCAGGATTTTCAATACAAATGTCAAGACAGTTCTACTGTATGGAGCGGAAACTTGTAGAATTATCAAAGCCATCATCCAGAAAATACAAGTATTGATGAATAATTGTCTACGCAAAATACTTCGTATTCGTTGGCCATACACCATCAGCAACAACGTACTGTGGTAGAGAACAAACCAGATTCCAGTGGATGAGGAAATGAGGAAGAAGCGGTGGAAGTGGATAGGACACACACTACGAAAAGCACCTGACTGCGTCACGAGACAAGCCCTCACATGGAACCCTCAAGGCAAAAGGAAAAGAGGAAGGCCAAGGAACACACTGCGCCGAGAAATAGAGAAAGATATGAGAGGAATGAACAAACATTGGACAGAACTGGAGAGGGAAGCCCAGGACAGAGTTGGTTGAAGAAAACTGGTGGGCGGCCTATGCTCCATTGGGGGTAACAGGCGTAAGTAAGTAAGTAAGTAAGTAGATTTGTCTCCATTCTGTTTAGCTTTACAGTTAGATGTGCGCTGTAGCATTTTTTCTTCAAACTTTACAATCACATGTTTCACAATATCTCAAATGACTCATATTATATTATCCTACCTAAAATCAATATCTGAACATGAATTTTCATGGAAATCATGATTTGATCCTTGTTAGACTACCGTTAGAAATCTGAAAGCACTAAACAACCGTTCAATTCAATGTTTCTTGGTTTCTAACGATGGTCTAACAATGATCGATTCATGATTTAAATTTAACATAAGCCTGATTTGATCGTTGAACGTTATACATCGTGTGATAATTGTGAGTTTGATTAATGTTATTTACCCTGAAGAAATCCAAACCGGATAGCTGAACAAAACATTGGATTTAGCTGATAATTCCAATTGCTGAAATTATTTCATAAATAAGAAATAATATATGCATAAGAACATTCCACAACATTGACAGTAGTAACGAAACTGTCAATATTATATAAAAGTTTGAAAATTCATGGTCATCTAATGAGTAAACTTAAAAATGACATAATAGTCAATCAATCAGTAGACGAATCGAGATGGAAGATACTAAATGATGTGACAAAATACGGTTTATTTACACATCGGACATTGGATGCCGCCCCAGTGGTTAGGTATTTGCGCTCAAGACCGAACTTTCTGGGTTCGAATCTTGCAAGGTGCAGGAGTCATGGTGGTGCACTGCTGATGAGTCCCATACCAGGATGAAATGGCTGTCCAGTGACTCCAGGTTTCTAATGATGGTCTAAAAATGGTCGATTCATGGTTTCAGTGTGTAAAAACACTAACCTCCACAACTCTAATTGAAAAAAAACAAACAGTTTATTTAATCATTACAAATAAAAACCAACAATTGTTTTCCTTTTTGAAAACACATCAATCAAGCTTCTAACACATGGAATAACAAGAGCTTCAATAATATTTAGAAAACAACTAAAACAGTTTATCTACTTATTTAATTCCACTCCACTGGATTAGATAACCATATCAGACTATCATTCATGTGATGAGATAAATTGGGATAGCTAGTTAAAACGAAAAGTGGTATTTTTTTGCTAAATTTTATGTTTAATTTGTTCAATATTCAGTACTCATAATGGAACACTTCAACCAGTGTAATTCTATGTGCTTTAAAATCAGACTACTGAAAAAAATTGTATATACTTAAATAAATTAATCTCTACCTACTAGAATCAATCAATCAGTCAATCATAACCAAACTTATTTACATTACATCTTATCAGTGTAGGAATTTTTTTCAAAAAAAAACAAACACTACTGACAAATGAAAAATTAAGTAGTTAAGCGGATATATATATATATATATATATATATATATATATATATATATATATATATATATATATATATATATAATGATATAATCTTGTAGAGTTTTGTCTATTGGCCTATATGTAATTGATATTATCAAAATGAATGTATATATAGGAATTTATTAAAAAACCCCATATTTTTGACAATTTATTCACAACAGAATTATCTTTCATGTAGATAGAATAATTAGATAATTTTGATAGAGACAATAAACAGTATGAATTATGGATATAATTTTATTTATCAAACATATTTATCTACACTGTATCTATTTCTATAGGATTATACTGTATTATTAATCAGAATGGATAGATCATATTTATTTGATTAGAATTATGAAAATTTGTTATTTTGAATGTGTAGAAGAAGTTAAGTAATGAGAATGGATGTTGATAAATATAATGACTGTAAGCGCATAGTTTTAGATGAGATGAGATTGTTATATCTCTAGTTCCTTTGTCTGAAAGTGTGCTTTGTTGATCCTAGGTCTACGAGATTCCTATCCTATTAGTGACTTTTGTGCTTGTTCGGACAGCATCAATGCAACCACTTGTGTGTGTGTGTGAGGTATCTTCCTCTTCATGACCAGAGTACAACAGCCTTTCTCCTTAAGCTAGTCTTTGTTGTTCATTGTCTATCCATTGAGTTTCACTGATTCCAAGTACCACTAGATTGTATCTTTTCATTTCCGCAGCAACTTGAATGGTCCTTACAGTCTCTCACAATGTATGAACATTCCATGTACCTAAAAGGATGGTTGCTCTAGTTGTTGGAAGGATCATTGGCCTAGTGACTTCTGTAGAAACTCGGCTTTCATCACGAGGTGTGATAACTGTTCTAACTGAAGACCTTGCAATTGCCAATGACGACTTTAAATGCTTTGAATAATTTGTTCTTGTAGGTAAATTAATTTTCCAACGCTTCTCATTCGGGAACAGCAGTAACCCTAAAAGGGCTGCACGAGAAGTTTAATGTTAATAGATCCTGTCAGCATCGTTTTCTACGTTATTGCTAAAGAGAAAAATGTGCCTTACATTAGGAGAAAAAATCTTAAAGAATGTTATGTCATTTTATTATTTGATTAATATTGAAGTGATCAAATTGATTTCACAATAACGTTTTAATTATTTTCCAGAAAAAAAGACCCAGAATAAAAATTCTCATGAACATTTTTTGTTGTTGTACAAAACCATATGAGGATGTGAATTGTCCCTATTTTCATTCAGTTTGATATAATAATATTTGTAAATACATTTCTTCATGCACCTTCAAATTGTGTTAAGGAAAAAGACAAAAAGAAATCTACAGGACGTGAAACAAAAGCTTCATTGAAGTCACTGGTTTAGGCGTATCAAATACGTCACAAAACTTGTTGACTCTAAGTGGATCTCATTGGAGCTCGTGCATTAGCGATGATGTCATATCGTTGAAATCATAAACTAGTCTACGTTAAACAGCATTGAAAACCCGAAAGCACCGGATGGCTGATTTGTCCTTGTATGACACTCTTCTGCAGTGTGCATCAACTACTGTGAATGCACGAATCAAATACAGGACCTTCTATCTAGAGCCCGAATACCTGACTTCTAGACCAGTGAGTCGGCACTTAACAGTGATAATGTCTAATTACATTAATCTACAATTATGCTCGACCAACTAACACTGTCTTCTGTGGTCACCGTCTAGTATACATCACATAGTTGAGCTCCTCACACTCGAGACCAGTGGTCTTGGTTCCTCTTTTTACTTGCGGGGTAGTAGATCAGCACTTTTAGGGATCACCATTTAAAAAAGGAAACTTTCATCCAGTGCTTTCATATTTTTCATAGTTTTCTGACTTAAACCGTTTCCTGATTTCTATGATATTCAACGATCCCTGCAATCTCTTACGAACAAAGCTATCATGAAAGTCCTAATTATTTAGAGTTTTATCTATTTCAGTGCTTGACAGAAATTATATTCAAAATAAAGAATTCTCTTGAATGTTCTCTTATTTATATGTAATAGTTCAACAACATATTATAGTACGTTTGAATGCAATCTATTTGTTTGATTGGACGTTACATGCACAATCTAACTAGATGAAATGTAGTACCAACAGTTAGATAAAAGTAAATTTCATACAACAAATGTAGATAACTACAGTTATATACAATAAGAAATGTACCCTGAGTTGAAGATCACTCATTTTCTCATGCATCCAACATTTTTAGTTGATATAATCAGAACATTTCGCCTTTACCATTAACTTAACGATTCAATATTGCGTTCAATGTATAATTAGACATTGAAATCTATAAAAAAGTTTATTCATGTGAAATTACAAATAAAACTATGACACCGTATTTTAAACAAATGTAGATCAATTGAACACTGAAATATTCATTATTAAGTGACGTGTAAACAATACATACATATGTAAGACTTGTTTTTTTATCCCAAAACCATGTACATGATTTATTCATGATGATACATATTTTTGCAAATACTTTCTTACAGATAATAATTGATTCTGCACTATTTTTCTCAGTATGTCGGATGTGTATGACAATATGAACGAAAACACATTAGTATGTGACGGAATAAGTCATTTGCTAGCTAAATATGTGCACCTTAACTTTAAACTTCCAGTTGCAAAACAAACGGATTATTGACTGCCTTCTTACACATATCATCTAGTCTTATGAAACATTTCGATTATCGCATCATAAATCCGGATCTGACACTTGGCTGCATAGAACTTATATAAGTCACGTCGCAAGTAGCATCCCTTACACTTGGTTTGGACATCTTTGTCACATAACCTTATACTAGGATGCAACACTTGACAAGTAATGTAAACTATGATAGTTTAAAACTATCTCTACAAATTTCTAATTCATCAGAATGGCAAAAAGCTTAAAATACGCCACGATTTATAAACATTGAAACTTTTTAACTGATTACCTTTTTTAATTCAAGCCTATAAACTATATTTGGAACTTTTCAGTAAAATAATAGTGCGTAAGAGGTGAGGATGAACTCCACAATTACACAATTACAATATTCCCTCTCATTGAAACAACAAACGAAACACCAGACTAAAAAAAATGTTAGCCATCTTGGATTACAATGGTAAAATAAAATGATACCTGTCTCATTCAAAAACATGGAGGCTTACAACAGTCATAAGTTTATTCCCAATTGTTTTAATGAATATTAAAGTATTGTTTAACATCGGTTTACCATTGTAAATTTCTTCAAGGCAGTTATTTTCGCTATTAAAATACACTATCAAAATAATTAAATCAGGTTCACTGTGTTTTTTTTTAAAGTTTATTTCATATTTGATCAGTTAAGAAAAAGAAACAACTATCGTAGAAAGTTGTTTTGAAATGTACCCATTAAAAGTAGTCGTCATATGGCATTTTGAATTACATAGTGAAATAAAAGTATTGAAATTCGAAAAAAATAAAAACGAATTGAACAGCTGCTTTTGTAACACACAGCAAAACAATTTGACAGTATAAAATATACATTCACACGAAAGTAAACTAAAAAAACTACACGTCTTGTGACTGAAAAGTATCCTATTCCTCGCTTAGCTTTTATTGAATTTTCCTTATTGTGATGTTTACTACTTGTTTGCATCACGATCTATAATAAGTAGTATGCGACTGAGTGTCGGATCCGGATGTATGATATGATCAAAATAATGTGTTTTGAAGACTAGATGACATGTGGAAGAAGACAGTCGATAATTGGCTTGTTTTGCAACTGGAAGTTTGAAGATAAGGTGTATACATTTTGTTAGTAAACTGTGTCTCTTTCAAATAATTCACTATTCTATCTGGTGGTAACATCTTCGTTCATCAATTTATATGTCCATGAATGTGGGACGATGTGAAATCTATGTAAAAAGTGAAATATTTGCTTAGTATGTTAAGGTTATTGCCATTCAGGTCAGTGGATTATTTATGTATATTTCCGTGAACTTGTATTTTACCGGGTTAAAATTAATCAAAAATCGCAATTCCCGCTAGTGGGGGTTGTGGATTCACACTGATGATGAGTCCGATACTAGGACGAAACGGCCACCCAGTGCATTCAGGTTACTAATGGTGATCTAACAATGATTGATTCACGATTTTAATGTGAAAAAAACAATCTCCATAGCCCTATAATGAAAAATCATAAAATTTTCTCACTGGTAACTAGAGTCATGAAGAAACTCTCGGAGTTCTATCGAGAAGCCCTGACCAGTGGAGTCCAACGCTTTCGGTTGTAGGCAGTAACTACCAAAGAAAATGGATAAGGTTGCTCAAAACCTTAGATTGATCAAAGTTAGATATTAACAGCATTGGATGCAAGCTGGTCTTGCGGTCACGATCAAGACTGAAGGTCCTGTATACGATTCTGGGGTGCGAGGGTCATGGGTCCGATACTGGGATGAAAAAACTATCCAGTGCTTTCAGGTTTTCTAACGGTGATCTAACAATGATTGATACACAATTTCAGTGTAAAAATGCGATAGATATGTAAATGATATAAGAGCAGTGTCATCAAATACCATAATATCACAAAGTGAAAAAAGTCGACTTCAAAATTTTCAATATTGATTTAAGAGACTAGTCTCATCCATTAAGATGTATATACCAAAGACGGTAAAGTTTATATCCTATGGTAAAACTGTTTAATTATTTAATGAATGTTCTTGAGGTATTTTGCATTGTTTAATAATAATACCTAGCTCTTCTTTTTTTATTTAGTTTATATGAAGACCTTTGTAAACTGATGAATGTCCTATTTTCATTTTAATCCTTAACGAAAGACCAGTTAAGCCAACAAATAAAGGTAATTTCAAGGTTAGCTGCCTAAATAGATATTTTTGTTAACTTTTGACATTCACAAGCACTATTGTCGTAATATGTAGTTACTGACTTTTATTTACTTACGCCTGTTACCCATAATCGAGCATAGGCCACCGACAAGGATTCTCCAACCTACTCTGTCCCGGGCTTCTCTTTCCAGTTCCGTCCAATTTTTTTTCATTCTTCTCATGTCTGTGCCTGTTTGTCAACGTACCGTGTACCTTGGCTCACTCTTTTCCTTGAATTTTGAAGGTTCCAAGTAAGAGATTGTCTTGTGTCTCATTCGGGTGCTTTGTAATTTGTAGTTAGTGGGTGGGAATGTTAGTTAATCACGGTAGAATTTAGTTTTCAATCAACACTAGAACCGATCATTTTTCAGACGATTCGATTACCACATATACTGAGTAACGCTCCAAACTCACTTTATTTGATGAACGTTGTCTTATTAATTATTATTATTATTATTCCACTGGTATCCTATCTTGTATTTTCACTAAAGCTAATATTTACAAATCAACTGTTTTTATTGCTTCTCCAGTCAAATGTGTTTCTTTTGTTCAGTGAACAATTGCTTATTGAAATAATAAACTACTCACATCGAATTTTCATGACGAATGATTCAAAAATAAACTGTGATTGAAAGAATTAATGAATGAAATGACATAACAGCTTACATTCTTTTCTATCTATCTATCTATCTATCTATCTATCTATCTATCTATCTATCTATCTATCTATCATCATCTATCTATCTATCTATCTATCTATCTATCTATCTATCTATCTATCTATCTATCTATCCTATCTATCTATCTATCTATCTATCTATCTATCTATCTATCTATCTATCTATCTATCTATCTATCTATCTATCTATCTATCTATCTATCTATCTATCTATCTATCTATCTATCTATCTATCTATCTATCTATCTATCTATCTATCTATCTATCTATCTATCTATCTATCTATCTATCTATCTATCTATCTATCTATCTATCTATCTATCTATCTATCTATCTATCTATCTATCTATCTATCTATCTATCTATCTATCTATCTATCTATCTATCTATCTATCTATCTATCTATCTATCTATCTATCTATCTATCTATCTATCTATCTATCTATCTATCTATCTATCTATCTATCTATCTATCTATCTATCTATCTATCTATCTATCTAATTTTGAACTAACTTCACTATCACATTAGTGAATAATCTCCCCCTTAAACGAGAAAGTGTACTATTTAACGTATTTCATTTTAATAGCTGCTTACTTAGTTATTTTAATTCGTTTTTCTCAATAATAGGTCCTGTCTTGCTCTTTCAATTTCTTGGTTCATTAAATGAATAGGTGCAGTTTTGAAATACTGAACATATTGCAAAACTATACTTGAACGTATTACTGCATCGTTGATTACGTCATTTAATGAAAATTTAAGGGAAATTCAGTACTAGAATGAAATAGCAGTTTAATGATATCTAGGTTACAAAAGTCAACTGCAACAACAGTCAGCCCAACCGATAACTTGAAAAAATTGAACAATCTCCATAAACTCCTGATACTGATCGATGATAATACTTTAAATTTCATTTTAACATGAATCTAAAAAATATCATGACACAGAGAATTAACATCATCTTAATTCATTGCATAGATTATTTCTATTGATTTCTAATTTCAATGTGCCATAGATAATAACTTAGATTGAAATGATGAATCAGTCAGTGTTAGATCATTATTAGAAACCTGGAAGTGCTGGACGGTCGTTTCGTCTTAGTGTGAGAATCTTCAAAAGTGCATATACACGATCCCCGCTCGCTGGAATCGAATTCATGACCATCGGTCTTTCGCACGATCGCTTAACCTTGAGATCACTGAGCTGGCGTCCAGCAGCGGTAATGTGTAACCTTAATCAATTCAAACTATTTCCCACAGCCGACTGGGTTGAACTCCATTGGTTACAGTCGTCGAGTTCCTCCAGATTTCTAATGGTGATCTAACAATGATCGATTCATGATTCCAATAAAAATTAACAGTCTACACGGCATAACTATTGAGACTGTTCAATTATTATAAATTTAATCAATAATCATTAAAACTATAACGAATTTTACTTTCTCTTTTTTCAATTCCATGTCAATAAACAATAAGTAGAATGAAATGAAACAGTCATATTGAATTATGAAGCATGTTTTGTTTTGATTAGATTATCCTACATTTAGGTCGATGTAAATTATGATTTGTTGATTTTCATTGCTAACATTGATATTAAGACACGAAAGACTGGTTCAATGAAGTAGTACTTTTGCCATGCATTCATTTTCACAGCAGTATAGTCACAAATTTATAGTTGTTGTGGGCTCAGTATACTCCAAACTTCGAGATCAACAGGCTGGATTCCGTAAGAATTGATCAAATCACGACATTATGGATCGTTGTGGAGCAATCAGTTGGATGGAATTCATCACTCTACGTCAACTTCATTGAGTGTGAGAAAGCATTTGACAGTGTTGACAGGATGACACGATGGTAGATTCTATGATACTATGGCGTGCCTGAGAAGATAGTCAATATCATACGGAGTTCTAACGATGGATTAAGCTGCAAGATCGTGTATGAAGGAGAGCTCGGACTCATTCCAAGTGTCAGACAAGGTTGCTTACTGTCACCGTTAGCCTTTCACCTGTCGACTGATTGGGTTGTGAAGACGTTAACATCTGTAGGAAAGCACGTAACACGCTGGACAGTTCGGATGAAGCTGATCGAATTGTACTACACAGATGACCTAGCCCCTCCGTTGCACACACAACAATAAATTCAGGGGAAGACGAACAGTGCAGCAGCAACCTCCGCAGCAGTAGGTCTCAACATACACATGGGAAAAAGCGAAATCCTCAAATACAACACAACATGCACCAACCGAAACACAGTCACTGGTTTTCAAGAAACCGATCATTACATCATCTTTTTCCTATGAAATATAATTCTAATGTCAATTGATAAAGTTGCGAACTTTTTCTACAGTACAAAATTATTTCAGACAGTGAAACTTTGGTTTTTTTGCCCTTCCGAGATATTCATAAGTAATCAAACCACACGAAATTGAATTGATAACTTTTAATCATCACTGTGATTAAGCAGTCACTAAATCACTTAATAGAAATAGAAATTAACGTATAAAACAATTTTGAGCAAATGTCATCGCTAGGCGAAATTTAATGTCTATTCTTCAACCAATCGATTGAGCTGCTTAGAAGAACTAAGCTTCAGATTTGTAGTTCATTTTATTCAATCATTATTCTTAACGTTGAATAAAAAAGCACCACACTACTAACCAACTCAAAATTCCAAATGAAACTACTTCCAGTGCTTCATGATATGATCTCATTGTCATCTCATGTAATAAATCAAATTACAGATTAGATAGATTGGAATGGATACAGCTATACATCTCTGGAATATATAAATATTATATTGAAGATAACTACTCAGAGCATTTTATTTTTACTCTGTCCGATTTCAACCATCTTTATTTTGAGTTATTTGTTTAAATAGATGATCACGATAATTGAAAATAAATTAAAATCTCCTTTTTCTCTATTTTTATCAACAATAACTATTGATAATTCTTCATTTTGTTCTTAAATTTAATTTATATTGTATTCTTAATATTAAATGAGTAAATATGAATGAAGTCAAAAATATTCACTATTGAATAATATTGATTCAATCATTTTTTTCTGTATAAATATTTTAGAGTTATTCCAGTCTCAAGCTATTAATGTCTAGTGACGTATATCATGAAATCAGATAGAGAACAGTTGTTTAATACTAATGTGTAGTGGTGGTAAGAGTGTGGTGCTGTGGTGCGAACTACTTATAAGTAGTATATAACGTGAGTGTCAACGTAAAGTCTGGCAGCAGAAGATGGGGGAAGATCAAGAAGGGAAGAGTTAGAAAACAATGGAATTTGTATGAAACGCATGAATAGTGACAATGGATTGATGTTTTGCAACAGGAACAGTCCAGTTCCATAGGATGAACTGATCTTTTGCAAATGAACAATTTACGATATGGTTTTCCGATTTTACTGAGTAACTCTGTAATTTTCGTTAATTACAATGTGGTTGCCCCACCTGTGTTCTCATTCACTACAAGAGGAACATGTGACTGGTCATCCATCATCTGGCAGGGGTAAACAGGTACAGCCTACTATTTACTGACTATTAAATATATGATTTCATTTCCTCTTATTGCCTTCTACTCTGGACTTACTGTGTGTGACTGCTTGTCATTGCATGGAATAAAATATTGCAGATTGCTTGCTTATTGTGGTCCTCTATTTTGTTCATAAATCATGTGTCTAGATTAAAGTGATCGAATCTCTATGTGGAACAAAACAAATCAGATTGTAGTTGACGAAGATATCAAGAAGAAGCGCTAGAAGTAGATAGGACACACATTGAGGAAAACACCCAACTGTGTTACTTAGACAAGCCATCACTTGGACTCCTCAATGAACAACAGTTAAATAGAAATAGAAAGGAAATCTCGGGACAGAGTAGATTGGAGAATGCTGGTCGACAGGTTATGCTGTACTGGTTGTAACAGGCGTAATTAAGTAAAATAATCTCTATGTGGGGTACCCCGTTTGAGTATCAAATTCAAATGTCAATATAAACTCAGGCCAGCCATTTCATCGCAGTGCACAATACATTGAACAAAAATGGTGTCCAATACACAGACAGTGTTTATATCAAATACTTTTAGGTATTTCATGTAACTGTGAAATATTATTGTGTTTTAGTTATTAGTTCTGAACGAGACATACTTGACAAATATTAATATATTAGAATAATAAAAAAAATAATATTGAACAACTACAAATTGAATCGCAATGGTTTTGTTTTGAAGAAATTAACAAATCAATGAGGAATTGTGTCACATTTGAAAATTCATTCATTCATTCATTCAGTTAGTTATTGGATTATAAAAATTTTACACGTAAACATGTACTTGTTTTAATAGAAGATGGGCAAATTACCATAAACACAGACACAGGCACAGAGTTAGACACACACACACACACATGCACGCATTGAATAGGTGAGTGAATTGTCACAAATTTACATTCTCTTCATCTTGACTAAATGTTTTCTTTTTATTTGTTTGATAATAAAAAATATTTCCAAACACATTAAAATTGATGTAGATACTACTAGTACTAGTACTGCTACTACTGATTGTTTGTTGTTGTAGTAGTTGCCTGAGCTAAGTATGCCCAGTGGTTATGATGACTGTTGTTCCAATCACTAGAAGAAGCTATAAAACACAAAAGAGCACAAAGTAAGTAAGGAGAAAACAGCACACACACACATATATACACAATTAGCAATAAAATATCCTTATTTATGTAATTATATATGTATAGTATGCAGAGATAATGTAACTTATCAATACTAATGATAAAGCTCTAGTGTCCTGTAAGAAAAAATAAGTTATGACAACTCCAAATGAAAATATCAGAGTTAGTTTGTTTCTCCAATTTGTAAAATATGGTTTTTTTTGACTAGATCTTTCTTCTGATTAGCGTATTTCTAGCAAGTTGGTTTTTTTGTGGGATGGGTTTGCTAACCCCATGGCCAACTCTCCTCCTTTATCTGAGCTTGGGACCGGCAGTAGTCCTGAAATGGCACCAGGGGGAGTTGTACTTTGAATCCGTTGGACAGAAATCAGCAACAACAACAACAACCCAGTATGGGATGGAACAAACCAGATTCCTTTATCGAAGGAAGAATTTTGGAAAAATTGCTGGAAGTGAGTAGGAAACACATTGTAGAAATCCCCAAAACGGTGTCACAATGCAAGCCCACACTTGAATTTCTCAAAACAAAACAAAAAGTGGTAAACCAAAGAAATGAGTCGAGAATTGGAACTAAACATGAAATGCTTGAATAGAGTGATTGGTTACAAATGGAAAGGAAGGTGCAGAACGGTGGTGAACGAAAAATGTCTGTTGGCGGCCTATGCTCCATTGGGAGCAATTAAGTAAGTGCCCTACTGGCATTTTTCCAATCCTACAGTCTAAAAATGTTCCCTATGCAATAGACCCTTTCGGTTCACCAACTGATAGCATAAGAATGAATTTGACGTTATACAATTAGTTACATTAAAAAATTACAATGTCACTAAAGTCAAGCATTGGATAAATAAATGTTTAAGTTCTGTATGAGACTACAAACTAGTGTCCATCCGTAATCAATACTATTATTATTATTATTAATAAGTCTTTAGTAATGACCTTTGATTACAAAAACTCCACTTTTCACTTGTTTAACAAGTAAATAATCAGAAAATGTTAGTAAAATGCTAAAAAGAAAATACCGTTTATTCTCCAAACAAAGTTCATCAAAACAACATATTTGTTTCTTCAATAATTAAAAATAATTTATTTATCTATCACAGTAGGTGAGAAAAAACATATTGTGTATTGAAGAGAATTTAAGACAAGTCAAACCTACTACTACTACTACTACTACCATCAACACTAATAATATTGACCAATTACATGTGGAATGTTTGGCATTTTTAAACAATGTAGTTCATTATTCAATTATTTTCATTATCATGAGATAACAATCAAAACATCAAACTGGGGATTTGTCATTTTTGTATCTTCGAAACTATTGAATCGAGTAACGAAATGTTACAAAATACGATGTTCAGTGAATGGATCTCTCACATTATAGGGTTGTGGAGATTGTTGAATTACTTTGAAATCAAGTATCGATCATTGTTAGATAGCCGTTAGAAACCTATAAGCACTGGGTGGTCATCTTATCTTAGTATGGGACTCTTCAACAGACAAACATTAACACCATTGGATGACAGCTCAATGGTCAAGAGGTTAAGCCTTTGCGCGCAAGACCGAAGGTCCTGGGTTCCATTTGTCTGTTTAGTGGCAGTTGTGGATGCACACTGATAATGAGTCCCATACCAGGACGAAATGACTGTCCAATACTTCCAGGTTTCTAATGATGATCTAACATTGATCGATTCATGATTTCAAAAGGTAATTCAACAATCTCCACAACCCTATAATGCAAATTTATGAAATTGTATAAGTTATGCATTCCATGAGGACATCTGGACAAACATAATGATTTAATAGAATGTTTGTCATAATAGATTATTCTATGTAAATCCTGCGGAGTGCAGGAGTAGTGGATGGGCACTGCTGAGGAGTCCCATACCAGGACGAAACGGCCATCCAGTGCTCCCAGGTTTCTAATGGTGGTCTAACATTGATCGATTCATGGTTTCAAAAATGTGTAAACAACAACAACAACCAATATTGTGGGTATGTAAAGGAAAAGGTTTGCAAAAATCAATAATCAGTTACTCATGTGAATAGTGTTCTTTTATGGATAAATTCTTTAGGATATGAGGAATCAGTGAAGAGAGAGGGAGAAAATAAATTTTAAATATGAAATAAAACTATAACAATCATCGTTTTAAGACCACGGTAAAAATCAAGACGTGCTTTATTTGTACATACATAATTCTAGTTTCATTTCGTGGATGACAAGAGCTTCTGTTATTTCAAAGGGGTTAGAATACAAAAAATATCAAGGTAGACTGCGACGAACTGTATAAAAAACAACCTCAAAATCAACTTGTGGATCGATTGTAGCGGTTGGATTCGATTCAATGTTCAAGAGTGGAATTCCATGATTCTATTCATAATTTGTTTTATTATACTAAGTAAGCTATTTCAATTTTCAAACAATTCTTTACCTAGCCGTACAATCAGAATCAAAAAGTGTTTTCTCCAAGGATGGAAAACCCTTCATTTGTTTGATTTTTAATGGGCATTAACTAGCTAACGTATCAATCGTTCGATTTCTATACTTATAACAGAACACTTTCCGATTTGATTCTATGCAAAGGAAAATATTTAAGAGTCTAATGTGGGAATAGCCTGTTTAATAATAATAGTAAATAAATCAATCTTGTCTATTAAAAAGTTCTGAACTTTTGAAGTCAAATTTTTTTAGTTGAAGATGAGAACAAATTACTTGTCAATGACAATGACTGACAAAATAGATAGATTAGTTTTCCTTATCCTGCACAGCTGTGACATTGTATTTGTATACAAGACCAGTTAATTTAAAGTAAGAAATAGCTTCTCTTCAAAACTCTGTCTATGATGAATGCTCTTATCAGATGATGTCAGTTGATGATCGAATTTTTTATTTTACATATAAATATTTAACACTCAGTCATTGTACTCTACACCTATTGTGGGAGATAAAGCACCAAATTCCAGCGGAGGAAGAAGTGTTGGAAGTGAATAGGACACACATTGAAGAAAGCACTAAATGGCATCACAAGGGCAAGTCCTTAATTGGAATCCTCAAAGCCATCAGAAAAGAGGGAGGCTAAGGAACACATTACGCCGAGAAATGGAGACAAATATAAGAAATGAATGAACAACGACTGGACAAAACTAGAAGGGAAATCTCCCGACAAAGTAGGCTGGAGAATGCTGGTCGGCGGCCTATAATACTCCACCGGGAGTAACAGATATAGGTAAGGACGTAAGTCACACTATTATACTGAATTAAAGTTTAATGCCTCAGGAAAATTACTTTGTTAGAGAAATATTTTTAGGCTTTAAGAAATTATAATTCCTTAAATCAAAGCAAAATATAAGTATAACATCAGTGAAAAAGTTATCACTAG
>OX103971.1:69916453-69934248 GCA_944470395.2 Schistosoma turkestanicum | reverse complement strand
CCATGCAATAAATAAACAACAAAGAATTATTTCCTAATATGTTGTATCACGTTCAATGTGTTCAATATGACTGAAAATTATTCTTTAAGAAGGAAATTTCTAGAGAGAAAAGAAAAAAACAAAATCTGATATTTCCTATCATACGATTGATTTTTCAATGGATAGATAGATAGCTTTATTTACCCATTATGTTTAATTTCAAATTATGAACTATAAGGTTTAAGCTTATTGCTTTAAAATTTTCTAATTTATCAAATGAAAAGATCAACCATCACTTCGTTTGGAACGTATAAGTCAGGTTCTGCTGTAGAACACCAGAAGATTGAAGTTAATCTGTTTGTTAATCAATCAGAGTGTGGTGCGCGCTACTTATAAGTAGTATGTGACACGAGTGTAAACGTAATGTCTGGCAGCCGAAGATGGGGGAAGATCAAGAAAGGAAGAGTGGGAACACAATGGAATTTATATGAAAGCGCATGAATAGTGAGTGAAATATCAGACAATGGATTGATGATGGATTGAAGATGTTACGATATGGTTTTCCTATTTTACTGAGTAACTCTGTAATTTTCGTTAAATACAACTGGGTTGCCCTCACCTGTGTTCTCCTCCACTACAAGAGTATTTATAGAATTTTGTGAATTTATTTCATTCTATGCTTTGTGTTGATTCTACAAGCATACTAATAAGTTTAATTCGTCTAGATGTCCACTGTAAAGTCTTATTCATGTCTGTGTACTCATGAAATTTTTTATTCAAACAATATACTCTAAAATGTCTGCAATAAATTCAATCCGTCTCTCATTGAATCTGCACACAATATTTAGAAAAATCTAGAATGTAATAATGCAACCAAAAATAATAATAATCATAATCATAATAATCAATATTCACTTACGCCAACTAATGAATTTATCAATAATAATGTTAGCCTGAATATCATAGTACACATTTTCTTGTTTGTTTTTTTTTGATATTGTATTGGCTTTTTCGTTTCAATTCAAACTATAAAATAAAATGTTATTCAAACATTCAAATTATAGATTTGAAGATTAGAAAAAAATTGAAAAGAATTCAGTGGAGAAAATTTCTCTTCTCGACAATATCATTTTTCACTGTAACAACACTATGGTGGTCGGTATTCAACAGAATTCCTTAGACTTCGTATACTGCTCGTTGTGATGACCGTTAGTAGATAACGCCCAACGGTGTACAAATGAGAAGACGAATACAAAGTGTTGATCACGTTTATTATTGCACAACATGCAGATCACAAAACTACAGCCAGACGAAGTGAAAAAGACATGCGAGTCCCAAACAGCGACCGAGCGAGAGATTGAGCGAGTGATCGAGTGAATAGGATTACAATGTATATATATATATATATATATATATATATATATATATATATATAGATCGGAAAATGAATGAGTCATAGGATTATTTCAGCAGCTAACATTAAGGCAGGTAGAATGAATATGTGTGTCGGCGGTAAGCAATGCTCAGTCATGCCTGCTCATACAGACGCGACAATAATAAAAGCAGAATGGTAACGATAAGTTGTTGCTGTTGTTGTTGTTGTTATATAAATCACTCTCTCTGTTAAGTAAGTTAATTAAAGGGCTTAACCAGATTAAACTTAACACAAACTCAGATGTCTGTGAGGTGCTACAGTACATATAGGTAATATATCTCACGGAGGAGTTTTTATACCAAAATTATCAACCATAGTCAAACTGTTTCAAGTGGAAGACAATGGAAATGAAGTGGTATTGCGTAATCTGATCAAGATTACCCAAAAGTATCAGGTAATAAATATAATAGCAATAAAAATTTGTTAAGTGAAATAGTTTTACTTCAATGTCAACAAAGAAATTACTTGATAATCCTGCTATTCGTCCAACTCTTCGATTAGTACGTAACTTCGGACACAATGCTAACTTCTATTTGGCCCTTAAAAAAGAAAACAAAAGTTATTCAAACTATAGAATGTGGATCGCTTTCGATTACAAACTGATTGTAATTGAAGAATTTGAATTGTTGTTTTCTGATTTAAAACTTACCGCCTGACTAGAAGGGATTACTTTTAATTGCATACGCATATTACCTGTTAGTGTATCTCATGAACTATCATTAAGAAGTAAGAAATTCAACTTAGTTGATTTCTGATTTTCACTGCTTGTTTCGATTATACTTGCTTATTAATATGGCGCAAGTGTATCCATTCGTTGAGCTCTTTCTTTCTAAACTTATCTCACTGAATCATACTTCTTGAATAATATCTTCAAACACTAGTCTTCTTCCTTACCATTAATACCTCTACTATCTCTATCACTATGAGATTTGATTTGACATTCGCTTCTCTGCGCTAATGTGGTATGGCAACCTGAACTAATGTACATACGTACGAAGTTCTACATTGCAATTGACTGACTGACTGATTACTATTACTATCGATCAATGTTAGGCCACCATTGCAAACTTGGAAGCAATAGACGGCCCTTGTGTTCTGGTATGGGACTCATCAGATGTGTGCATCCGCGACTTCCGCCACTCGCGGGAATCGAACCCAGGACCTTCGGCCTTACGAGCAAAAGCTTAAACTCTAGACCATTAAGGCTGCATTCAACGGTGCAAATGTCTAACTTCAATCAATTCATGGTCTAGCGCGACCTCATCTTCTGTCTTCAGTTATGGAGATTGTTCAATTGCTTTTGAAATCATAAATTGATAATAAGTCCCATACCAGGACGAACTGACCGTCCAGTACTTCCAGCTATATAATGGTGCTCGAATATTGATGGATTCCTGATTTCAAAAGGTAATTCAACAATCTCTCCACAACCCTATCATGCAAATTATTAATTACTATTTAAAATGACCGCATCACATTTCCCATTAGCCTATAGCAGCCAACTGATAAGATAATCATGTTTATGCATCATATTTTGTCAAAATTTAGCGAGAAAAAATACATGATATCAGAATTGAGAATCAAAATGTATCGAAAATAATATAAAGGAAGAAAATAAATCTATCTGACTGATAACAGTCATGGAACCATGTATGTATTACATGTACGTAAGTAAGAGATGTGCACAATTGTAGAAGATGTTCTACAAAAATGGTAGTGTAATACAGTAATATGTATTTTTGTAATTTCCAAACAAAGCATTTGTAAACAACTATGTGTTTATCAACAAATTTTTTTTTAAAAAATTTTATCTCATTCAAAATAATCATAATATGAAGAGTATTTAGTGGAATATGTCCTACAGCTTAGTATTAACTAAAATATTGCATATCAGACTTTATCCCTATTGGATAATCACAAATATGAGTAACCTTGAAGTCATCAAGGTTGATTTCATGAAATAAGTAACATCGACATAATGATTAGTGACGGACTATTATCATTTATATGAAAGTTATCTGTGATATTATCGATTCGTTCTACTGAGAACTTGTCTCACGTACAGTAAACATATTGAATTCTTTTCTCTGAATCATTCATCAACTACGTCTTCTCATTGTTCAATCAAAATTTATAAAAGGGACAAATTGTTTTAAATAATGGTAATAATCATGAACTGAAAACGTTTATTCAGTATCTTTGTCAGAGAATTTTTGAATATTTGTAAAACTTATTCGATATTAGGTTAACGTTTATTAGTAAGTTAGTTTTCTACGGGAAAGGGACTCTAACCCCATGCCCAATCCTTCACCTTTACCAAGGCTTGGGACTGGTAGTAACCACTAAAAGGTCCCAAGCTGTTGGAGAGAACAAACCAGATTTCAGCTGAGCAGAAAATTAGCGAAAAGTGAGGAAGATGGATGGGACACACGTAGCAGACGTCACCCAACTGCTTCACGAGGCCAAGCCCTAACATGGAATCCTAAATGCCGAAATGAAAAGTGGTATACCCGAGAACATACTACACCGAAAATCGGAAGCAGACATGAAAAGAATGAACAGCAGTTGGATAGAACTGGAAAGTAGAGCAGAGTTTGAGTTATTTAGAGAGTGTTAGTCAGTAGTAGCTTATCCTTGATTAGGAGTAATAAGCGTAAATTAGCATTCGATATCTGTTTGATGAATTCGTATTTTTGGACTGACAAATATTCACTACATTGTCAATGAATTCGAAGATACAACATTTTTAGAAATTTCATCAACTATTCAGTCTTGTTTCTACATAATTATCTAAATTAGCTCTAATATATCATTTTAAAATGTAACCAAAATTAATATTGATCACTGATCATTGATTCAGTATACAATTATTTTATTTTATCATTAATACAGTCTGTTTAAATTTGACGTTTATTGAAAATTGGCATTATATTAGGTTGTGGAGATTGTTCGGTTTATATTGAAGTCATGAATTTATCATTCCTAGATTATAACTAGACGACTGGAAGCACTGGGCGGCCGTGTCGTTCCAGTATGGGACTCGTCAGAAGTACGCATCTGTGACCACCGCACACAGGAATCGAACTCAGGATCCCACTTCTTGTGCACGAACACTTCACCTCCAGACCACTGAGCTCAGTCACAAGTGTTTATTAATAATCTTACATTCTTTTAGTTATTACAAGTGTTTCTAGTCTGAAACTCAGTGTTTGTCAGCATCTTAAAATTGTGACTTCATTTCAAGAAAATAAAGTTTCCTATTACACAAAAGTAGACCCTTCGATAGTTTGTTTTGATCAGATTTACTGTTGTATTCTCTTTACTTATGATTAATTTCTGAATACAAAGATTTTTTAGTTTTTACCAGTGTTATTATAGACTACGTTTCAGTGTTCTAAATTTTAACTAATCTAAATTTAACTGCCCACAATAACTGAAGCCTATCGATTTGTAATGTCAAGCTTAAATTTGTTTAAACTTTTAAGGTTATCTTGTTTGATTTTCTTGTTTTTGATTGAAGATTTATGGTAGAGTTTTCATGTTCTAAATTGTTGTCCTTGTAGAATTATATTTATGTCCTCTGATGTTTATGAAGAAAGTACCATTGTAAACTCACTCAACATGGGCATAGATCTTTGAGTTATTCAGACAGTGGTATTTGTTTACATTACGATGTGTTCAAATAAAAAACTCATCGAAATTTCAACACGATGTTAATTATATATATGACCAAATTAAATAACCGCAAGGATGTAGACAGAATTGGTACCAACCGTTTTACTGCGTAACTCTGCTTTGAGCTCTTCTGCCCAAACAAAGAACGAGGGTTGGGGATGGCGTTTTTAACCCTGTCAATTCACTAAAAAAACGTAAACCAAAACAAATAATTCTAACTGTTTCAACACTGCCCTGACAATCGGAAGGTTTTCATTTAGAACAGTTATCATTCCTTGTGATGAAAGCCGAGTTTCTTTGGAAGGCATTAGGCCTATGCACCTTCTCACAACCAAAGTAACCATACATATAGTTACATGGAATGTTCGCACAATGTGGGAGACTGAAAGAACAAGTTAAGTTGCTGAGAAGATGAAAAGATATAATCTGGTGGTACTTGAAATTAGGGAAACACATTGGACGCATGTTGGACAAAAAAGACTAGCTCCAGGAGAGATGTTTTACTCTGGCCATGAACAAGAAAATGCCCCACACACATAGTCAATTGCACTGATGCTGTTCAATGAAGCACAAAATTCACTGATGGGATGGGAATCTCATCGACTCAAGTTCATCAAAACGTCAATCAAAACAAAGAAAGATGGGATTACGATGAATGTCATTTAGTGTTAATCGATTAAAACGATAACAATGAGGGCGATCAAGGTCTATTTCATGAGACGCTTCAGTCAATTACAGAGAAATTCACGACAAAGTATTTGACCAAACTGACTGGAGACGTAAACACCAAAGTTGGTTTGGACAAGATTGAATACGAAGACATCATGGGACGACAGGGATTAGAAGATACATACTGGAAGAATTTAACGACAATGGTGAGAGATTCGCAAACCTATGTATCTTCTACAAACTAGTCATAGGCAGCAAAATATTCCCACAGAAGCACGTGCACGAAGCAATATAGATTTCACCGGATCACACCACACATAACTAAGTTGCCCATCAATAAGAAATTTCAGCAGTGCCAAGGAGGACGTGAGAATCAAGAAAGGAGCCGACACAGATTCAGATCACCACTGTTTAGTGGTAAAGGTGAAACTGAAACTAAAGAGGCTCCGGACAACTGGTCGAACAGCATCACAAAAGTTTAATACTGCCTTTCTTCGGGGTACTGGAAAACTCAACGAATTCAAGATAGTTCTTCACAACATGTTCAAAGTCTGGCAGTATCTACTCAGTGAACAGGAAACTACCATGGCAAACAACTGGAAAGGAATCAAAGAAGCAATAGCCTCATTATGTTATGAGGTTTTGGGCCACACTGTAGCGTGCCTGTGAATATTTTCAACATAATGATAAATTCTTATGATGTACTTCACTGCAGAATCGCGCATGGAAAAGAGTTCACAGACTCATTCTAAGTGAAGACTGGTTTCAGACAAGGTTGTTTACTCTCACCCTTTCTCTTTCTACTGCTGGTCGATTGGATTATGAACACATCAACATCTCAGTGGAAGCATGTGATTCATTGGACAGCTCGGATGCAGCTGGACGATGTGAACTTTTCAGATGATCTAGCCCCTCTATCACTCACGCAACATCAAATGCAGGAGAAGACTGTCAGTGTAGCAGTTGCCTCTGCAACAGTCGATATCAGCAAACACGATGGAAAAAGCAAGATCCTTCGATAAGACACAACATGCACCAATCAAATCACACTTGTTGGGAAGTCTTTAGAAGTGGTGGAAACCTTTACATAACTGGTCAGCATCATTGATTAACAAGGTGGATCTGATAAAGATGTAAAGATACGGACTGCTAAAGCAAGAGTAGCATTACTACAACCGAAGAACATCTGCAACTTTACACAACTGTCAACCAACACCAAAGACAGTATTTTCAATATAAACGTGGAAACAGTTCTCTTATAGGAAATGAAAAGTTAGAGAGCTATAAAAAGCAGCCATCCATAATATATAGTTGTCTACACAACATACGTCGGACCCGTCAACCAGACACCATCTACAACAACCAATAGCGGAAGAGAACAAACCAGATTCCAGATGAAGAAGAAATTAGGAAGAAGCATTGCAGGTGAGGGACACACTGTGGAAAACATCCAAATGCATCACGAAAATAGCCCTAACTTCGGATCCCCGGGGTTAACAGAAAACAGGAAGTCCAAAGAACTCGCTGGGTGGAGAATCATAGGCAGACGTGCAAAGATTAAATAGGAATTAGGTGGAACAGGAAAAGGAAGACCTACGGCAGAGCAGATTGGAGAATGCTGGTCGGTGGCCTATGCTCATTATGAGCAACAGGAGTAAGTTAATAAGTAATCTTACTACACTGTTAAAACATAAAATATTTCAGGTCTCACGTAACGTTACTTGCTTTCCTCAAAGGCTGATCAGTGTTGTGCACCAAAAACTACTTCATTAAACTCTAAAGTCTCTGTGCTTCATCAATTCATCTATCAATTTAATCAGTTCATATACTTACACAGCTTTCAAATAAAAGCCAAATTTATTGATTCCATCACAGTTATCAAAAGACCATGAGTCAATAAACCATTTCAAGTTTACATTGAGGTATAAAATCGATTGCCCAGTTAGTTAGTTAGTTAGGTTATTGCTTAGTTTTTCCTTTCAATCAATGCCTCAAATAACCGTATACATGATTGAATATACTAAACTCGAGATAAAAATTGTTCTTTTAAGATTAATAATCAGTATAATTTTTAATTCTTTTTCTTTTTCTGATAAATATAATTCTGATACCTCATAAAATGTTACATTTCTTGATGGGATGTCGTTGGTGATAACTTTTTTGTTAACTAACTACAAACTTTAAATATTTTCAAAGGTTTCATCTGTGTCATAATTTAGTTAGTTAACATTTTATCTAATAAATTAATTTTGTTCCTGAAATTTATGGCTATTTTTAAGTATCCCTGTAATTAAACATACTTCTACATTATTTAAAAATTCTGTCATATTATCGATTAACAGTCCCATCCTTTCTCACTTGATAGATAGCGATTATTATATCCAAACAAATAAAGCCTTTTCCGTTTTAACTCCGCCTGCAGCCCCTCTGGGGCGACTGCCGGTCCCAAGCATGGATAATGAGGTTAGCGACGCCATCCCGTAGAAAACTAACTCGCTAAAAGAATTGCTAACCATAAAAAGTGAGTAACTCTCCATTTTCTATCAAGTTTCGAATAAACTGAGCTAAGGAGCTAGATTAAAACTCTATATAACTGAAGCCATTTGGATTAATTCCAGAAAACCTAACCTATGTATCCAAAAAGGTTTATTCAGCATTAGTGTTTACTTTGTTCAATGAAAGAAGAATCAGCTGCGTAATTGGATACTATGAAGCTCATATCTCCCCTCCCATTTCATAACTGTCTTTACATATTTCTTAATCAACACAGTCTTTCCCAGTTCATGTGAACCTTTTCTCATAATTACCTTGACCATTTCGCTTATATCATACATGATGCACAAACAACGTTATAATTATTATTTCCATAGTCGAGACTGACACCTTATTTTGAGTCATTCTGACCTTGACTAAATGACCTTGATGTGGTTATAGTGTGATGATTGCAAAATCTAACTGTTTGTAGTATAGAACCTTTGTCTAATTCATTATTGTATTTTATGTACTCATTTTCGAGATGCGGTTTACTCTTGTGTGTGTTTTCGCAAAATTGGACTCTACAAGCCAAAGTAGATGAGGTGAACTGGAATATCAGACCAAGTAAATCAAAGTTGAGTAAGTCAATTATGAACATAGTAAAACAATCGTTTCACATCCTAACTAAAGCAATTATCAAAAATGAGAAGCTGGAGAGGAGAACTAAATCTGAGATAAATTTTCTACGAATGAATATATCATCAATAACAACAAAAATGAGAAAAGTTTGCAATGAAACTAAACGTCAGATTCATTTAAGTGTCAATATTCCACCTAAATTAATTTATGTTGCTAAGGAAACAACAATAATCCATGCGTAAAAATTAAATTATTCACATTTCAGCAACTAAATTTATCTTTAAAACTTTCATCGAGGTCACTTACTACTGAAATAATTAACAAAATATGAATATTTTACATGACAAATGAGTTTATACACCGACTTAATGTTTAAGAGCAAATATTTAAATGTGTACAAACTATCTATAGTAGAGTTATCCTTCTAACTGTTTCACACAAAAAACTATCCAACATGACTTACCAAATAAAATTAGTATGATTTCAATAAACTGGATAAATTAATCTCCTTTAATTGAATGGATGAATGAATGTAAAATTGTTTATTGAATCGAATGTCTTAATTAAAACTCATGATCTATGATAACTGCTGTCAAGGTCATTCACTGATAAACTGCGTATAAAAATGAGGATGAATACACTTGACATGATGATTTTAAGATTAATCAATACACCAACTTCGCAATATTTTCGAATTTCTATCAATTTTTTTTTGTCTTTTATAGTTCAATCGAATCAAAAGTTTCACACTGTAAGTGCATAAAAATAATAAGTCAGCAAAAAAAATTTAGTCAAAATATCAATTAAACTGACTTCCGAAAATAACACCATTTTTAGTGGTGACTGAATGAATGAGTGAGTGAGTCAGTGATTCAATAAAACTAATCATTCGTCCTACTTATTGACGAATAGTGGAAAAAGCTATTCGAACTTTGTCATAGCAATAATAATAATAATAGTAATAATAATAATAATAATAAAACTTTCTGAAAATAATGATTACCACAATTCATATCAGTTCAAAAGCAATAAACAACTTAATATAGATAGAAATATATAATGTAGAGGATGAATCTGTCATGTTACATTGTTCGAAGTGTTCCATTTCAAAAATTGTCTAGGTAGTGCAAGCTTACTGCACGTACACGCCGCTGCTTGTTAGGCAACACAAGGTTTGTCACGAATGCCAGTTCATGATCACCCTTGCCCCATTCATGAACGAACATGTTGTCCAGATTGTCCTGCAAGCAAGTCCGACATCTGATCGATGTACACATGAACAGTCACCTCTGTGCGGGTGCTTATGCATCAACTCGATCCCTCCAACTAGTCCACTACCCACGATCCCCAAGCGGCATAGGCAGCAAGGCAAGTTCGCCCAGCTGGACATGGAACCCTGCACAGGTTACCGAACTACCCTGCAGTGCACTAGCCAGCAGCCGTTCCAACCATTTGGCGTCTAACTGCCTTGCGCTGAAACAATTGACAGGGCTCTAAAGACCCTACATTAAGCCAAAGGTCGAGTTTGTCCCACAAGGTCAGCCGAAACGTACACCCTTCCATGGGGTAGATGTCATGAACTCGACCAAGCGCAAGCACTCAGCTAAACACGGTTAATCCTACTACATAAGTGGGCAGACATCACTGGTGTCCAGTACCCTGTCAGCACTGGGTCACATAACCCAACTGGAGACCAATGTTTAAGGGGCCCCAACGCCATTTGACACAATACACCGAGATGCAGAGTGTTTGGGACAACCACATAGGGTCGGCGTCAATAGTCCAGGATCTTTACGGCTGCTTTCCCGAACAAATCTTCTAGGGCCGCCTTCAAAATCGCTGGAAAGCTATATACCTCATTACCTACCCTTTTGATATCAGGGTCTCGTCGGGATCCACAGTGTCACCCCACCGTCAATTCCTGTATGTTTCAGAGATTTAAACCCTTTTTTTATCAGGGTCTGGACGCCAGTTAACACGCTAAACGGCTGATTAGAATTCTCAGGGCCACCACGTAAGGTTGGTCGCCTTGTAGACCAGTAACCTTCAGCTTCTTCCTTGAGCGAATCTCCTGAGGCCGCCTTAGGATCACTAGAGCTACGCCTCTTATAAGTTTATTTGCTACAGCAAACCGCAGGTTCCACAGAGTATCACCCATCCGTCAATTCCATTAGGTTTCAGAGTTATAACCCCTTCGTTATCAGGGTCTGGTCAGGATCCACGGAGTGTCTCATAACAGATGGACGATCCAATAATCGTCTGTTCGCAAAGCCAGGTTACAGCATTCCTATGTAAGCCTAGTCTCAAGAGACCGGCCTCTGACCTACTTTCCATAATTTCTCTCAGCGTTATTACTACTGGAAGGTGTCGAATCACCTTCACTAGCTCACCTAGTTTGTTGACGAGCAAGCGATAGCGCTCGTTTGGTTCAGCTGTATTGCATTTTCTTATCTTGGCGTTCCAAGAAGCTCTTATCTGTTATTATCACAGTTAATACCATCAATAACTCACGCTACATCACCTTTGTAGGCCGTTAGGTCGGACTTTAAGTAGGTTCGCCTGTTAAAAATACGAGCCTCACTCAACACTGTGTAACCTGAACGTCTCAACGATCCCTCAAGTCTCGACTCTACCCGGATGTGCCTCGCGATTCATGATCGCTGGACACTTTTGCAGACTTGTAAGATATAAGAGAGAGATTCTACTTTCCTACGCCCCCAGGGCAGTTAAGGAGTTCTTGAACGCTTCTACCCCTTGCACGTCGCGCCTTAGTAGACAGGGTATGTTCACTTATCTGAATCGCTTTCTTATACACCCAGGGAAACATACCCTCTGGATTTGATACTCAACGGTGGGCACTCTTATATTGGCCTGATGTCTTCAGACCCTTACCATCTACAGTATTATAAAGGTTTCGTTTCCAAGCTTCACGTACCTCAGTTATGTCCCCGATTGTTAAGCCAGCTATCTTAATCAGGCGTGTATTCCGCTCAGGTAAACTTTGATAAGCATTAGAGAGCTTTATGAGATTCATGACGTCACAGGACCCGGAGGCCAGGGCCTGAAATCGCTTAGCACGTCCAAGAGGGACGGTCGAATGCAATGACTCAATTCCCAAACCCCTATCTTTTATATGAGCTATTAGTTGTATCTTTGGGTAAACCAAGCCATAACTGAACCCATTTCCTCACCTTTATGTCAATCTTTTGCAGTTCCGTTAACGAACGAGGCCTAATTAGCCAACATACTTCAGCCTCGGAAGGGCATACCCCCCAGTATTTGCAGCCGCTGCATCGGATCGAGCGGTGCGTCAGCAACTTCTTTCAGATGCTTTTCAGTCACCACCCTTAGTGACCGTTTGGTGATCCCATGGTAAGAAAACCAGATACCGAGATACTTGTAACTATCGTTAACCCCCAGAGTTTCCAATGGTTAACCACCTAACGTGTATATATCTGTGGAACTACGCATACGGTTTTCTGCCTACCCTGTGCCTTTACAGTCAATGATTTTGACTTTGCGCCGTTAATAACTAGGCTAGTTTTCCCTAGGACACCTGCTAACATGTTGAGCTTAATCTGCATTCCCGCAGCGGACTCTGCAAAAGGCATCACGTCATCCGCGAATAATAATGCGCCCAGCTTTCCGCCGCAGATGCACGCTCCAGGTCTGTTATCAACCTGTCTTAAGACTTCATCCATACGTAGAATGAATAGCAGTGGCGAAAGAGGGTCACCTTGTCTCACCCCTTTGCCCACCTGCACCGTTTTACGTAGGACTGTCGTTCTTAGCGTTCGATTATAGTTCTCTATGTACTTAACTAGGGGAGTGGGCGCCCGATAAATTTTCGCAACTTGAACCATCGTTTCATGTGATACGGAGTCAAACGCCTTCGTGACGTCAACCGAAAACCAGGTTACGTGATCTAATCTGCTCTTGGCTTAAAACCGAATGGACTACAATGGCGCTTTCAAAGCACCCGGCTCGCCTAAGGAATGCAGGTTGAGGACCGAGTGTAGGGACTCGCTCGAGCCACCTGCTGGCTAGTATACCATGCAGGTGGCGTACCACTACCGACGCAGTTGATATCAGCCGATAGTCCCCTAGGGACTCCGGATTATCCCACTTCGCTATAAATGCTATCCGTGCAAGATTTAAGTGTGCTGGTACCGCCTCCAGTGCGAACGTGAGATTATATAGCCCCACAATATGACTACGCCGCCGCTTATACAGTTCCTTCGGCTTGACGCCATCAAGCCCAGGGGCAGCGTTGCCCATACTCTTCAGCGCATTTGTCACCTCAGTGGTTTATATTAGACGGACTATTGCCCACTGACTGTCTACTAGTTTCGCTGCCGGACGGTTGTCAGCAGCACTGGTTCCCGAAATTGTAGCGCACCAATACTGCTCGAAACCTAAGGGATAGGTCTGTTCCCTCCTATAAAGCGTTTTCTACGCTCCTGAAAGCACTGCATGTACTGCCTTTCTGGGATTTATTCGCATCAAACCCATTAGAGCTTTCGAATAGGCTCTACTAATTGTTTTACCATCAATTTCCGCCGGTCCCCTTGAATCGACCCAGCGTCCTGTACTTTTCCTCGCGCACGGAGAAGATTTTATAGCGTAACGCTTCAACCGTCCCCAGGCCTGCTCGACGCTTGCACGAGCTCGAATTAGCGCGTTTGCTAATTTATACGGCGCATGCCTCTTGTTGCATGTGTTAATAACGGCCTGCAAGAGGCTTTCCCTCCAGTACTCAGTCATCGAAACATCACTCATAGATTCACCAAGATCAATGGCACAGCTACCCCTATCGTTAGTGGTATCAGGTGGTGCTCATTTGAGGCCCTGAAAGCGCTTCTTGATTGCCTCGCGATCTCCGAGGTATTTGTGTACTCAGTGTATCATAAATGCAACTCCGTGATTTGTTGCCTGTGTCCGCCAAAGTTAGAACGAAATCGCTTTCATCCTGACTCCAGCGCCGTGCTCGATGAGTCACTAATTTGGCCACCTTCATCTGATTGCAATCAGACAGGTGCCTATGCCTCATAGGTTGACTCAGGCCTCTCGCCGACTGGCACCGAAACGGACAGTCTTGACAGTGATGGTCTTGCGGCGGAAATCAGAGACGCACACGTACGCCCATTGACCCGAGACATATCGTCGCGCCAGCGTGTGATCCGACCATATTACAGTCGTTTGCCAGAAACGATTCAGTATCCTTACTCTCGGACCCCAACAAGTATTGCTGTCGACCCGCATACATCAAGAACTGTGCACGTCATAGCTCTGGAGAATCGCCAGGCCTAATGGGCCTGGACATATTAAGTCTAGACTCACAAGGAAAACGAAGGCTGCGAACAGCCTAAAGGCGTTCAGTCTTAATCCCTAGGATATCAATCATCCCGTCTCAGTCAATTGACCAATAGGAGAGACCACTGATCCGCGCTAGCTATTCCTCACGTACTAAGCAGAGCATCCACAGCTAACGTATTAGCGACTTTAGCCGCAGCGATGTTAACACCGCTACGTTTCTAGAGGGAGCCACGAAGAGGTAGTCCCCACAACCCCAAACAGGCTCCATTTATGCAAGTCATCTGATATACCCATTCAATTAGATAATGAGGCACTTGGCTACCTTAAAAAAGTCATAGTTACTCCCGCCAATATCGTATGATACTGACTTTTTCCTTATTTATTTTGGAAATATAACATCATTGCTCAAAATGAAATAACCAAGGCTATGTTCGAACCTAAAATCTATTATCAAATGTTAACGACGTTTACAAATAGTACTCATTTATAAAAATTGTTTATTTGCTATCTGTATAATCATAAAACTGGTTTGAGATGTTATGTAATAGCACTTGAAATCATTTCCAGTAGCACAGATGCATTGATAATTTTTTGTTAAACAGTTTCTTTTGGTGAATTTTTGTTAGTGTAATGAGGAGATGAACATAATCACGATACATTATCGCGATACATGTAGAGCAGTCTGTTCAAAGTTGGTCGAAGTTCGACATGAACACCGTTAGATACTGGCTCGGTGGTCTAAAGGTTAAGCATTCGTCCACAAGATCGAAACTCCCAAGTTCGAATCCTGTCAGTTACAGGAGTCATGTATGCGGACTGCCGATGAGATCCATAACAGGACGAAATGACCGTCCAGTGTTTCCAGGTTTCTAATAGTTGTCTAACATTGGTGGATTTACGAATTCGAAAAGTAAGATAACGACCTCCACAACCCTTTCATGCAAAACATAAACTACTTGTTCAGAATATTATTATAGATGAAAAATAAAAGGTCAACTAGACAAAACGAGTGAAAAGTCAAGTAGGAAAATTTATGTGAAAGAAAACACATTGTGAAGCACATCATTCTAGATAACCAATAACACAATATTACCAAGGTAGGTTTATGTTGAGAGAACAAACTATTTTTGAATCTTCTTATTGCACCACTACCCAGCATTTTTGTTTACTTTAATGTAAAGCAGGGTAGTGAGAGTCGTAAGTGACATTTCATTAAGTTTTCGTAAGATGGATTTGATTAAATATACACTTAATTATTTCAGTAATCGCCATCTCATACCAAGACGAAACAGTCATCCTGTGGTTGCTGGTTTCTAATGATAGTCAGATAGTGATCGGTTCAAGATTTCAATGAAACTCAGCAATCTCCACCACCTAATTTCGAAGCCACTTAGGTACATGTTCCATAACCGTTGATTAGTTAACTTCAGATGAGCTGATAAACGTTGGAAACATAAAACCATGTTCATCGATTGCAAAACACATGATTGAGACAGGGCATAAGACTGACATCAAGATAGCATTCAAAACATTGTAATGAAACGTTGAAAGACGAATTCTGAGGTTTATGGAAACCTTGGCTGTTTGTAAATTATAACTCCTCTTATGTGTACAGAAACAATTTGTTATAATCTTGAATTTACCCTGGTAATCTTTAAGCCGTTGTTTGGCCTAGAGTAATGAGACAATTTCCGACCCTTTCTTTATCTATGTTACGTTAATTTTCTCTCCATTTACAATTATCCCTTTATGTCTGATTGAACTTTTAATAATTTTCATATAAAATGCCTTGACAAGTGTCTGTGTGTGAGCAGATTGTTCGAAATGTATAGCGCAAATACATCACAACTTATCAGATCAATTACATCTCACTGTTCTATTAAAAAAAGTATAAATATTAAGTAAAACATAGTGATATACTGGAACATCATATCGTTTTCAATCTTTATTAGATAAACACAATGTTAAACAAATGAATTTATAATTCTAGTTGATTGATAGATACACAGACAGGACACACTTAAATGGTAATAGATTATGTAATCGGAAAATAAATATATTCTAAATGAAGCATGTTTACAATGTGTAAAATTCCATTGACTAAAAAAAGGAAATATCACCTATTCAAGTTACATCAAGAATATAGATACACATAAAGGAAGGATATTCTTTTCGATAAATCCCCTTCGAATTCTATCGAAATAATTAATAATCTAAAAATTCAACAGTCTTAAGACACAAAATACATCGTTTCAAATTATAGCACGGATTGTCTATCATATAAAATAAAATTGGTCAATGTTCAATTGACTTAACATGAATTGTCAACTTGAATAAGTGTTGATATATCCAATGAAACTGTTTTATTGATAATCACATTACGGAGTTGTGAAGATTGTTAAAATACACATTTTGAAATCATGAATCGATCAATGTTAGACCATCATTAGAAATCTGGAAGCACTTGATGGCCGTTTCTAACTGGTATGAGACTCATCAGCAGTGCGCAACTACGACTCGTGTACCTCGCAGTATTCGAATCAAGGACCTTCGGTTTTGTGCTCAAATGCGATATTGCAATCTGAACTGATGTATGTATGTACGAAGTTCTACGTTATAACTGGCTGACTGACCGCTCGAACGCCTAACTTCTGAACAACTAAGCCAGCATCCAGCGATGTTAATGTCTAACTCTGATCAATCTAAGGATTTTATGCAACCTAACACGCCTATACCCCACAGGGTTGAACTCTATTGGTAACGTCTTCTCAGAAGAACTCCGAGAATATCCTTTCGAAGCTAGCCACTAGTGAGTCCAATGTATGATTCTTCATTTTTATTGCTTAAACTTATTCACACATAGAGTGAGTCTTGGATGTGCACTGCTGATGAGTCCCATGCTAGAATGAAACGGCTATCCAGTGCTTGTAGGTTTCTAATCGTGTTCTAACCATAATCAACTCATGTTTCAGTAATGAAAAGTTCAGAGAGGATGATTTGTACGAACAGTCATTGATTTCATACAACATATCATCAAATTGATTGTTGTTAAATAAGACCAGAAGGTATTAGAAGTGGTTAAACATATTTATTCTGGCCATAAAGCTCCTCTTTGGATTTTTGTCTTCATTCCTTACACTGGTTGTCAAGCAAGAAAATAGGAATTCCTAAAACATCTGCCAATATAACTTGCTCCATAAGAGTAGTTGAATTGCTGGGTACAGAAAGAGGTGGCTAGTCTAGATTAATCATGTAGTGAACGAACAAAATATGATTGGTTAAATAGAAACATTCATTGTTGTGACTGACTGTACCATGATTGTTTTACTGAACTTCTTGTTTATTCGTACTTCTGTACAAGCACTTTCTGTTTGCTTGGATGACATCTTGTTCAAACTGTTTGTTGTAACTTCGCCTATTTTCTCTGGCAGGATTTCGGCACTCTTTTGATACCACCAAACTGTCAGCAAATAAACGCCTTCTTCTGGATTATCTCTACTTCCCTGCTTTTGGTTTACACATAGTGTTCATAGTCAACCTTGATCTGAGTCACGTGAGTTTGTGACAGACTGTAGTCAACGCTTTGTCGTGATTTATAAAATAATAT